>JACEEZ010016784.1:17500-107500 GCA_016584305.1 Chionoecetes opilio
ATCGATAAAAAAAAAATTCATATTGACAAAACAGAAAAAAAATGAAAAAACAAGAAAAAAAAAAAAAAGAAGATTGAAAAAACGAGTAAAAATAATCACAAAAAAAGGAAATATACATGGGTAGAAAGTTAGCAATACAAAAAAATATTCCTATAGACAGACAAACACGTAAAAACCAACACAAACCAACACACACACAAACAAGACAGCGTAACACACACACACACACACACACACACACACACACACACACACACACACACACACACACACACACACACCTATCATTACATATATACCATTATTAACGTCTATAAATCCTCCTCTTACTCAACAAACACCAAAAAAATAGGGATGAAAAAGGAAGGTCTGGAAAAATAGGGATAAAAAAAGGTCTGGAAAAATAGGGATAAAAAAGGTCTGGAAAAATAGGGATAAAAAAAGGTCTGGAAAAATAGGGATAAAAAAAGGTCTGGAAAAATAGGGATAAAAAAGGTCTGGAAAAATAGGGATAAAAAAAGGTCTGGAAAAATAGGGATGAAAAAAGGTCTGGAAAAATAGGGATGAAAAAAGGTCTGGAAAAATAGGGATAAAAAAGGTCTCGAAAAATAGGGATAACAAGAAGGTCTGGAAAAAAGGGATAAAAAAGGTCTGGAAAAATAGGGATAAAAAAGGTCTGGAAAAATAGGGATAAAAAAAGGGTCTGGAAAAATAGGGATAAAAAAATGAAGGTCTGGAAAAATAGGGATAAAAAAAGGGTCTGGAAAAATAGGGATGAAAAAAGGTCTGGAAAATAGGGATAAAAAAAGGTCTGGAAAAATAGGGATAAAAAAAGGTCTGGAAAAATAGGGATAAAAAAAGGTCTGGAAAAATAGGGACAAAAAGGTCTGAAAAAATAGGGATAACAAAAGGTCTGGAAAAATAGGGATTAAAAAAGGTCTGGAAAAATAGGGATAAAAAGGAAGGTCTGGAAAAATAGGGATAAAAAAGGTCTGGAAAAATAGGGATAAAAAAAGGTCTGGAAAAATAGGGATAAAAAAGGGTCTGGAAAAATAGGGATAAAAAAGGGTCTGGAAAAATAGGCATAAAAAAGGGTCTGGAAAAATAGGGATAAAAAAGGTCTGGAAAAATAGGGATAAACAAGATCTGGAAAAATAAGGATTTAAAAAGGTCTGGAAAAATAGGGATAAAAAAAGGGTCTGGAAAAATAGTGATAAAAAAAATGTCTGGAAAAATAGGGATAAAAAAATGTCTGGAAAAATAGGGATAAAAAAGGGTCTGTAAAAATAGGGATAAAAAAAAGGTCTGGAAGAATAGGGATAAAAAATGTCTGGAAAAATAGGGATAAAAAAATGTCTGGAAAAATAGGGATAAAAAAATGTCTGGAAAAATAGGGATAAAAAAGGTCTGGAAAAATAGGGATAAAAAAAGTCTGGAAAAATAGGGATAAAAAAATGTCTGGAAAAATAGGGATAAAAAAAGGTCTTGAAAAATAGGGATACAAAAATGTCTTGAAAAATAGGGATGAAAAAAGGTCTGGAAATATAGGGATAAATAAGTAAGGTCTGGACACGAGAGGTAAGCAATAATCAATGGGCTTTACTAGACACACATACACACACGTACATATATTATAACCACGCTCCACGAAGCTATACCGCTATATCTATCTATTGATCTATCTATCTATTTATCCATCTATATATCTATCTATTTATCTATCTA
Source organism: Chionoecetes opilio (assembly GCA_016584305.1). Classification (NCBI taxonomy): domain Eukaryota; kingdom Metazoa; phylum Arthropoda; class Malacostraca; order Decapoda; family Majidae; genus Chionoecetes; species Chionoecetes opilio. The sequence continues at coordinate 19,226 of JACEEZ010016784.1, forward strand.
TCTATCCATCTATCATACATTTAGCTATACATGTCTCTATCTAGGCTATCTATCTATCCATCTATTCATTTATCTATCCATATATCCATCAATCTATCCATCAATCTATTCATTTATCTATCTATTTATCTATCTATATATCCATCTATCTATACATTTAGCTATACATGTATCTATCTAGGCTATCTATCTATCCATCTATTCATTTATCTATCCATCTATCCATCAATCTATCTATTTATCTATCTATATATCAATCTATCTATACATTTAGCTATACATGTATCTATCTAGGCTATCTATCTATCCATCTATTCATTTATCTATCCATCTATCCATCAATCTATCCATCAATCTATCCATTTATCTATCTATTTATCTACGTATCTATCTGTCTATCTATCAATCTATCTATCTATCTATATATATATCCATCAATCTATCTGACTATCCATCTGTTTATCCATCTGTTTATCCATCTATTGATTTATCTATTTAACTATCAATCATCTATCTATCTATCTATCTCAAACTGAGGGTTGTTTATGGAATGCACACTTCTTGGAATTGTGGTTAAAATGATATATTGTTATCGCTGAGTCAACACTAAAGTCTCATTGAGATTAAATGCTACATGTTAAGTATTGTGTCTATTTCTATGCGTTGTAATGACTTATAACTTACTAGAATAGGAGAAGAGTGATGAGATATAGCAATGATGGTGATAAAAATGATAATATGATAATGATGATCAAAGTAATAGAATAACAAACTGAACGAGACGAAAAAAAAAAAAAAAAAAAAAAAAAAAAAAAAATAATAATAATAATAATAATAATAATAATAACAGTACATAATTACATGGAATACCTAATGAGAACAATTATAACTCTATATATAATAGTCCACCCTAACACAAAATCAAATACAAGGAAGGACGATCACTTCAGAGATTACAATGACATACAAAATTAATGACTGCAATAATACTGTCGTGAGAAACAACTAGAAACAAACAGTCATCAAAATAACAACAACAACAACAAAAATAACAACAACAAAACAAAAAATAACAACAACAACAAAATAACAAATGAATGGCAAAAGAGATCCAGTTGTTTTGTTTTTTTGTCCAACTGTAATAATGTAAATAAATAAATAAATAAATAATAATAAAAAAAAAGCTCCTGTCAAATAAATGGCAAAGAGCTCCAGTCAAATAAATGGTAGAGCTCCAGTTAAATAAATGGCAGAGCTCCAGTCAAATAAATGGCAGAGCTCCAGTCAAATAAATGGCAGAGCTCCAGTCAAATAAATGGCAGAGCTCCAGTCAAAATGAGAGCTCCAGTCAATAATGGCAGAGCTCCAGTCAAATAAATGGCAGAGCTCCAGTCAAATAAATGGCAGAGCTCCAGTCAAATAAATGGCAGAGCTCCAGTCAAATAAATGGCAGAGCTCCAGTCAAATAAATGGCAGAGCTCCAGTCAAATAAATGGCAGAGCTCCAGTCAAATAAATGGTAGAGCTCCAGTCAAATAAATGGCAGAGCTCCAGTCAAATAAATGGCAGAGCTCCAGTCAAATAAATGGCAGAGCTCCAGTCAAATAAATGGCAGAGCTCCAATCAAATAAATGGTAGAGCTCGTCAAATAAATGGCAGAGCTCCAGTCAAATAAATGGCAGAGCTTCAGTCAAATAAATGGCAGAGCTCCAGTCAAATAAATGGCAATAGAGCTCCAGTCAAATAAATGGTAGAGCTCCAGTCAAATAAATGGCAGAGCTCCAGTAAAATAAAGGGCAAATAGGGGCTCCAGTCAAATAAATGGCAGAGAAATAATGCAAGTCCAGTCAAATAAATGGCAGAGCTCCAGTCAAATAAATGGCAATAGAGCTCCAGTCAAATAAATGGCAGAGCTCCAGTCAAATAAATGGCAGAGCTCCAGTCAAATAAATGGCAATAAAGCTCCAGTCAAATAAATGGCAGAGCTCCAGTCAAATAAATGGCAATAAGCTCCAGTCAAATAAATGGCAATAAAGCTCCAGTCAAATAAATGGCAGAGCTCCAGTAAAATAAAGGCAAAAGAGCTCTAATGAAAAACGTAAGAGCAAGTTTAGTCTGTTTTATGCAAATTCCCGCCACGGTTTTTTCTTTCCTGTATGAATATTTCCTCACAGATTGGTAGACGTGAGTGCTAGACAGACAGCCACGGAACTAAGCACGCTATGAATAACTAACTAACCTACACGCAAGCTTTGTGTGTGTGTGTGTGTGTGTGTGTGTGTGTGTGACTGTGTGTGTGTGTGTGTGTACAAAACAAATCGTGTATTCGAATGTCTGAAAAAGTATAACCCTTTTTGTAGGTACATAACATAAATCTTATATCACTACCGTATGTATGTGTGTGTGTGTGTGACTGTGAATGTGTGTGTTCGTGTGTATGTGTGTGCGTGTGCGTGTGCGTGTGTGCGTGTGCGTGTGTGCGTGTGTGTGCGTGCGTGTGTGTGTGCGTGTGTGTGTGTGTGTGTGTACCTACAAAACAAATTATGTATTTCATTATGTCTGAAAAAGTATGACCATGAATTCTTGCTTATATCACTACCGTCTGTGTGCGTGTGTGTGACTGTGTGTGTGTGTGCCGATAACACCGCACGCACACACACACACGCACACACACACACAGAGCCGCCCGCCGTTCGAGCGTGGACAAAATCGATACACCACGCCTTTAAAACTGCCCCCTAGCCTATTGAAAACCCTGATATTCCATGACACACCATCCCCAGCCTTCCATATAACACCCTACAGTCCCCCCAGGCCCTAAAAACCCTTAAAAACCCGTCAAACCAGGACCTAAACCCTTGAGTGCCATCGGGTTAGCCTGGCACTCTTTGGCATCACATCTCGTCTATAGGTGGCTGGCAGCAGAGGATGAAAGGAACCGTCTTAAGAAACATACCATTCTCTCACGTCTACAGCTTAAATCACGACCTTTTATGGGGTGGTCTAATGAGTACTGACCTTGACATCCTTAGTGGTGTTCAGGTACAATACTATACCAAGCGTCCACACACAGGAGATGAAAATGAAGAGTTTACAGTTTCTCCTCATGGTCAGGAGCGTCTATAGTTACCCCGCGGAGCCACGAGAGACACTGAACCTCGATGTTGCTCCCCTGGCGATATCTGGCACCCCTTCACTATCTTCCTCCTCCTCTTCTTCTTCTACTTCCTTCTCTTCTTCATCTTCTTCAGGGATTGTATTGCCTTTATTGACCTTAACCTCTATTTCCCCTCCTTTCTTACTCTCTTTCTCTTTTTCATCTCGACATCTGACACCTCCACCACTATCTTCTTCCTCTTCTTCTTCTTCCTTCTCTTCTTATTATTCATTTTCTGCTAGATTGAATTGCTTTTCATAACCTTCACCTCTAGTAAAGGCTAGTTTACCTCTAGTACCTCCATTAATTCCACCCCCTTTCTTACTTTCTATCTCTTTCTCATCTCGACATCTGACACTTCCACCACTGTCTTCCTCCTCTTCTTCTTCTACTGCCTTGTCTTCTTATTATTCATCTTCTGAAGCATTGTACTGTATTGCTTTTCATAACCTTCACCTCTAGTACCTCCATTAATTCCCCCTCGATCCTTTCTTACTCTCTTTCTCTTTCTCATCTCGACATCTGCCACTTCCACCACTATCTTCCTCCTCTTCTTCTTCTACTGCCTTGTCTTATTATTCATCTTCTGAAGCATTGTACTGTATTGCTTTCATTCCCCTTCAACTCTATCCCCCCTCCTTTCTTACTTTCTGGTTCTTTCTCATCTTCATCTACCGGCTTCTATCGCTTCGTATGTCCTTCCTTCTTCTCTATCACTTTATATATAGGCCTACACTTCAGTTTCTTTCCTCCTCCTTTCCTTCTTATACCTCCATACCTCTTATTTTCCTTTCTATCGCTTTATGGGCCCTTTACTTCCCTTCCCCCTCCTATCCCCCCCCTCTTCTTCTTCCACTTCCTCATCTGTCAAAATAGAATGACATAAGCACACGCTGATTTTCTACATTTATCATGGCCTCTTGTAGCTTCCTTATTTTTTTATGTTCTTACTTATCAGAAATTTATCAAAGACGCAATAACATTCTGTTTATAAGCGGAATAAGTCAAGAAATATAACTTTTACACCATTACAACAAGAAATGCAGTATTTTTCTTGCCATTGAGAGGAATAAAACATGAAAATATTCAGCTTACTGCATATCAAGAAAGCCAGCAGGGTTTTCCTTTCATGTATAAGCAGAATATAGCCCATGAAAATATAGGCTCTGCTCCATGACATCAAGAAAGGCAATGTTTTCCTCCGCTGTGAAAGTAAAGATGTAAATTTCTAACTAAATAAATGCAGGGAAATACTGTTATTCCTCTAAAAACACCAAAAATCAGGCCATATTTTGCTGTTTTCCTCCGCTGTGAAAGTAAAGATGTACATTTCTGAGTAAATAAATGCAGGGAAATACTGCTATTCCTCTAAAAACACCAAAAATCAGGTCATGTTTTGCTGTTTTCCTCCGCTGTGAAAGTAAAAAAGTAAATTTCTAACTAAATAAATGCAGGAAAATACTGTTATTCCTCTAAAAACACCAAAATTCTGGCCATGTTTTGCTGTTTTCCTCCGATGAGAAAGTAAAGATGTAAATTTCTAACTAAATAAATGCAGGGAAATACTGTTATTCCTCTAAAAACACCAAAAATCAGGCCATATTTTGCTGTTTTCCTCCGCTGTGAAAGTAAAGAAGTACATTTCTAAGTAAATACATGCAGGGAAATACTGTTATTCCTCTAAAAACACCAAAATTCTGGCCATGTTTTTCTGTTTAACGCAATGTTTTGATGGTGTGTTGTGCTTGTGATGGCTCCTCAGATGGCTCCCTAACACCTTTCAGGGCTCCCTAACACGCCCACGGCCCCGAGATGACCACGCCCGTCACCCCACACCACCACAGCACATGTTCACACACCCCTGAGTCAGACTATTTAATTGGTGAGTCCATAAATAAGGAGGAAAACAGGTGTCTGCCACGTACACTCACGCACGATGCTTGACTTTATGCTTGCCTGAAATCTACCGCGAATATTAATTACGTGACTTTATTGAGACTATAAGGGTTATACCGAGACCACCGAGAGACATCTGTCATCTCGGTGGCCACGGTTATACTAGCCATATTTTACCACATTACGGGTAAAAATGGACGAGGACTGCGCGGTCATTTTCTGAGACTGACTATTTTTTCCTTGCCTAAAATGACTGCTTTTTCAGATGGAGATATTTTCATTTTCCAGAAACTCAATATTATGCTCGTTTAATAAGATACATGAATTAAGGTTGTAAGGGTCATTTGCTACACTATTTGCCAGTTCAGTTCAGTTGTGGGTCGGGAGTCTGGCCTTTTTTATCGGTACTCCCTGATGTGTCTTCTTGCTGTCTGGGTCTTTAGTTAGTTGTCTTCTCTTATTCTGTCTTAATTTCTTTCTCTAACTTTCCTCTTATTTTCTCTGGTCGTTCCTGTCTTGTTGGGATGCAGGAAATGAGGTTGAAAGGTATCCGTTCATTTCGCCCACATGCCATTTCGCCCACAAGTCAATTCGCCCTCACTATGGAGTCATTTCGCCCAAGGTTACTGGTGGTTCATTTACCTCTCGCTTGTTAACTGCTCAGTGGACGTGACATGGAACGTTTGGGCGAATTGACTTTAGAGTGGGCGAAAAGTCTTGTGGACGAATTGACGTGTGGGCGAAATGACCGTAAACCAGGTTGAAAGTGCTATTTTTGCCACGTGTTCCAGGGGTTGTTTGTGGGGTAAAATTCTAGAGTCCTTTCCCGCCCTTATTAGTGGGGTTTTTTCCTTTAGACCTTCACAGATCCCTTCAGATTCCTCTAAAACGTAATTATTAAGTAGGGGAGAGATGCCCCCTTCATTTTTGTACATTTTCTATATTTTGTACTTTTTGACTATGTAGGCCTATATAGTAATGATGGCTTTTATGTGGTTGTCTAGGCACCACAGGCTTTAATATCTCCACCTTTGTATTGATTGTTATTCTGTTTAATGCGAATTGGCCTTAGTTAGGAGGTTAAAACGTGGGGTTAGGTTAGGTTAGTGAGTCAAAAGGTGGGGTTAGGTTAGATTAGGTTAGTGAGTCAAAAGGTGGGGTTAGGTTAGGTTAGTGAGTCAAAAGGTGGGGTTAGGTTAGATTAGGTTAGTGAGTCAAAAGGTGGGGTTAGGTTAGGTTAGTGAGTCAAAAGGTGGGGTTAGGTTAGATTAGGTTAGTGAGTCAAAAGGTGGGGTTAGGTTAGGTTAGGTTAGTGAGTGAGTCAAAAGGTGGGGTTAGGTTAGGTTAGTGAGTCAAAAGGTGGGGTTAGGTTAGGTTAGGTTAGTGAGTCAAAAGGTGGGGTTAGGTTAGGTTAGTGAGTCAAAAGGTGGGGTTAGTTTAGGTTAGGTTAGTGAGCCAAAAGGTGGGGTTAGGTTAGGTTAGTGAGTCAAAAGGTGGGGTTAGGTTAGGTTAGTGAGTCAAAAGGTGGGGTTAGGTTAGTGAGTCAAAAGGTGGGGTTAGGTTAGGTTAGTGAGCCATAAGGTGGGGTTAGTTTAGGTTAGTGAGTCAAAAGGTGGGGTTAGGTTAGGTTAGTGAGTCAAAAGGTGGGTTAGGTTAGGTTAGTGAGTCAAAAGGTGGGGTTAGTTTAGGTTTCGGTTAGTGAGCCATAAGGTGGGGGGTTAGGTTAGGTTAGTGAGTCAAAAGGTGGGGTTAGGTTAGGTTAGTGAGTCAAAAGGTGGGGTTAGGTTAGGTTAGTGAGTCAAAAGGTGGGGTTAGGTTAGGTTAGTGAGTCAAAAGGCTAGGTTAGGTTAGTGAGCCATAAGGTTGGGGGTTAGGTTAGGTTAGTGAGTCAAAAGGTGGGGTTAGGTTAGGTTAGTGAGTCAAAAGGTGGGGTTAGGTTAGGTTAGGTTAGGTTAGTGAGCCATAAGGTGGGGGTGTTAGGTTAGGTTAGTGAGTCAAAAGGTGGGGTTAGGTTAGGTTAGTGAGTCAAAAAGGGGAGTGGGGTTAGGTTAGTGAGTCAAAAGGTGGGGTTAGGTTAGTTTAGGTTAGGTTAGGTTAGGTTAGGTTAGTTTAGTGAGTCAAAAAGGGGAGTGGGGTTAGGTTAGTGAGTCAAAAGGTGGGGTTAGGTTAGTTAATTTTCATATCGGCTATACACTTATATCTCCGAAAGTAATGATTTGCGACGGAAGCTCATACAGAGAATGTTACTAAGAATCCATGAAGGTAAACATAAATCATACTCCCAATTGTGTAGAGAATTCTGGTCCTAGTGTAAAAATGTATCCACCTTGTTTTGTGTTCTAGGAAATGGAGTGCGTCAGAGGGGAAGCTGTCAAGACCAAGAAGATATTCCTCATGTAAGTTTTGATGTCATTGTATGAGTAAGGTATTAGACGTGCTCGTAACCCCTTCACGCCCAGATCTTTCCTTTGCTATAGAAAATTGTCTGTTGTCGAGCCATAAAATTAAAAGTCACTGAATATAGGGTACCAAATTAACTAGTGGACAAGGATACTAAACAGGTCATAGGTATAAAACATTGCTTATATTCACTAAAATTTGTCTAATGGTACCCAAATTACAATGGAAATTACGTTCTGGGCCTCAAGGGATTAAACTTATGCACATGATTATAAGCAACAGATAGAGGCATTCTTTAATTTTTGTCACAACATGCCACCACAACCACCTCTGTTCTCATGGATTTTTTCTTTTTGGGGGCTGGAAAAAAGTTAGTCTTAGATTTGACCTGTAATTGTAGCAGGCATTAAACCATTTCTTTTTCTTTTATTTCTTCTTTTCTTAATCCTAAAGCCAATATCTGTACCACTAAGAACAAACCTCTTGCTGCTACATTACTCTAAAAACCTAGATTGAGTTTTTATAAGAACATAAGAACATAAGAAAATAAGGAAGCTACAAGAAGCCGCGAGACTTACACGAGGTAGTTCCTGTTATTCTGGAAAGCAAGTTTGTTTGAGGCTGTTTCTGCCAAGGGTTTGTTGTGTGCAGAGTCAATACAAAGCTGAGGTTCTACAGAATACATTGAGTACATTTTCATAAGAAATAACCAATAGGGAGACTCACTGGATGCCAATGACTTAATCAATAGGGAGACTCACTGGATGCCAATGACTTAATCAATAGGGGGACTCACTGGATGCCAATGACTTAATCAATAGGGGGACTCACTGGATGCCAATGACTTAATCAATAGGGGGACTCACTGGATGCCAATGACTTAATCAATAGGGGGACTCACTGGATGCCAATGACTTAATCAAGAGGGGGACTCACTGGATGCCAATGACTTAATCAGTGATCATTTCCAAATACTTATAAGTTCATTTATAGTTGCACATTACTATTTTATTTAAACTTTCATTTTTCCACCTCATTTTTTTTTCTTTTCTTTTTTTCTTTTACCTTTACCACCACCACATCACCCCTACACCACCACCACCACCACCACATCACCCCTACACCACCACCACACCACCTCCACATCACCCCTACACCACCACCACACCACCACCTCATCACCCCTATACCACCACCACCACCACCACCACACCACCCCTACACCACCATCACCACCACCACCACTGTCCACCACACCACCCCTACACCACCACCACCACCACCACATCACCCCTACACCACCACCACCAACACCCACACCACATCAACCCCTACACCACCACCACACCCACACCACCACCTCATCACCCCTACACCACCACCTCACCCCTACACCACACCACCACCACCCACACACCACCCCTACACCACCACCACACCACCCCTACACCACCACCACACCACCCCTACACCACCACCACCACCACCCACACCACCACCACCACACCACAACCACACCACCACCTCATCACCCCTACACCACCACACCACCACCTCATCACCCCTACACCACCACCACCACACCACCACCTCACCACCCCTACACCACCATCATCACACCACCTCCTCATCACCCCTACACCACCACCACTTCATCACCCAGTTGAAGTAGTTAGGTTAAATATTATGGAATTTTACGTAAGATTACATTTTTTTTCTGTCTTCTTTTCTTATATCGTCTCAGAATATTTCCTTCACGCGTAAGTACGGTAGATATCCTAGCTATATAGCATGAAAATCCCATGTCAGGTTATGCATAGTTTCATTAAACCCCCCCAAAAGGCACTGACCTCCCTTAGATGAATTAGCAAAACTATTTCCGTGCAGTAGTTTCCAAGTCATGTCTCTGATTCCAGTACTTCATCCGGCCATTCAAAGACAAGGGAGGCACATTGTCATGGCTGGAGAGCTTTTGCCGGGAGGTGCGTTGGCTGTGTGGGCAGCGGGAGGCGCAACACACCCTGGGCATGGTGGCAATCAACCTGGCAGCCACTCTACTCCTACTCTCCTGGTGTCACTCTACCCGCAGCATGGGTCAGCAACCTTACTGAGACTACTGCCAACCCCCAATGTCAACCCCCAATGACCCCTACTAATCTGTTTTACTTTCTCATCTCGATATCTGCCTCTACACCACTATAGTCAATTTTTTTATCGAGGCCAAAATCCCGCCCCCTTACTGCTTACTAACTGATATTTGATGCCAGGAGAAGGGAATACTACACTTCTTCTTAATGTCAGTTGTATTTTATCATAGTTAACCATAGTATCAGGTCAACACAGGCATCATTTTAACCAGGAGAAGGGAATACTACACTTCTTCTTAATGTCAGTTGTATTTTATCATAGTTAAACATAGTATCAGGTCAACACAGGCATCATTTTATCCAGGAGACCTTAAGATAGAACGGAATTTTCACCTTGTTAAAAAAAATAGACTATCGTAACCACCACTCTTCCTCTTCTTCTTCTTTTTCTCTTTATTATTCCTCATCTTCAGGATTGTATTGCTTTAATTGCCCTTTAATTGGCCAGTCCCTCTCCTTTCTTACTTTCTTTACTTTCTTACTTACCTTCCATTGCCCCTGTAATTGGCCAGTCCCCCTCCTTTCTTACTTTGTTTACTTCTCATCTCGACACCTGGCACTTCCACCACTATCTTCTTCCTCTTCTTCTTATACTTCCTTCTCCTACTTTCCTACCCCCCAGAAACTAGGGACTGTCAACCCCTACGTACCCAGACTAACCTGCCCTTCCCTTCCCCCCAGAAACTAGGGACTGTCAACCCCTACGTTACCCAGACTAACCTGCCCTTCCCCCCCAGAAACTATGTAGCTGCTTGCATCCCCTTACCACAACCCCCTAAGATTACTGTCTATCCCTACTTTGAATGTCAAAAACAAAACAAAACTCTGACGATGAATTAATACTCCAACCTTACCGTGAATTTTTTATTATTAAGGGAGAGAGAGCAGGGCAGGTTGCATCGAGGGTAGGTTGGTTGCATCATTGCCTCTAACTCGCATTCACTTTTTTTATTATTATTAGTGTTGTAGTTGTAGTAGTAGTAGTAGTAGTAGTATGAAGACGATGTACGTGTGATAACATGCGAGTTAGAGGCAATGATGCAACCTACCCTCGATGCAACCTGCCCCGCTCTCCCCTATGTAATTATTTGACATCGTGAAGTTTTTCTGAAGTGTTTTAACAGTGGTTTTGTGTCCACAGCTCTCATGGCCTACACCTACCTGTCATGGTTCAGCCTCCTAAGGTAAGAGTAGAGGTCAAACAGTGCATGCCGTATTCATCATAATTCTCGATGTCCTTGTTTCTTTGAGGATGGTCATGGGAGATTTGTCGAAGAGAAAGTCTGTCTGTACATAACATTGATTTGCACACATTACTCATTGCTGGGAGATTTGTCGAAGAGAAAGTCTGTCTCTACGTAACATTGTTTTGCACACATTACTCATTGCCCTCAGTTATTCCCTCACTTGTTGTTGCACTATCTAACCATCCCTCGCTCCACTCACACTCACACTATCAGTCACTCCCTCACTTGATGAACAAGGGATGCGTAACTTTAGTTATGAGAAGAGATTGGAGCTATTAAATTTACACTCACTAGAGAGACTCTTAGAGTAAGGGGCAGTCTGATAGAAGTTTTTAAGTGGATAAAGGGATTTAATAAAGGAGAGGTAGGAAAAGTTCTTACGGCTATTAACCAGGGTAGAACAAGAAGTAACGGATTCAAGCTGGAAGGGCGTAGATTTAGAAAGGAAATAGGGAAAAACTGGTTCACAAATAGGGTGGTGAATGATTGGAATGGACTCAGTAGACAGGTAGTTAGTGCAGAGTCATTAGAGCTTTAAAGAGGGGCTGGACAGGTTCATGGATGGGGATGAAAGGTGGATGTAGGTAGTGTTAGGTGACAGGAACTACCACGTGTAGGACTCGCGGCCTCTTGTAGCTTTCTTATTTTCTTATATACTCTTCTTGTTGTTGCACTATCTAACCATCTATTTTAGTGTAACATTGCCATTCAAATATATTAACACTACCTTTCACTTTGAATTAACACTTCTTAACAGGGAGCTTTAAAAGGAGGCTGGATAAATTCATGGATGGGGATGAAAGGTGGATGTAGGTAGTGTTAAGTAACAGGAACTACCTCGTGTAGGTCTCGCGGCCTCTTCGGTTCAGTTGTTGGTCGGGAGTCAGGCCTTTTTCAACGGCACTCCCTGACGTGTTTCTTCTTGCTGTCTGGGTCTTTAATTAGTTGTCTTCTCTTATTCTATCTTATTAGTTTCTTTCTTTTTCTTTCTTCTTATTTTCTCTGGTCATCCAAAAACTGTTGATTGTTCTTTTTGCTTCTTCCACATTCCCCTCTCCGAACAAATACTCCCCCACTATATCCTCTTTCTCCTCTAGGTAAGGTTGTTGTAGCCTCACACTTTCCTTTCTTTCATTACTGTAGGCTGGGCACCATAGCAGAAAATGTTTTAAGTCCTCCTTTTCCGCCCCACATAAATCACAAATGCCTCTTGTAGCTTCCTTATTTTCTTATGTTCTAACACTTCATAGTTATCGTCATTGACTATGTATCACACAAAGTAACATGTTAAGTACACATTCTTGCTATACTATATTGTAATTTAGGAGTATATATAGTACAAAATCATGAAGTGTTGGTGTGTTGCAGCTTGATGACCTGCCTGGTGTACGTGTGGGCGGAGGGTCAGCGGGCCACGCAGAGCTTCACCTTCGGATACCAGCGGTGTGAGGTGGTGGCGGTGTTTGCCTCTGTGATGCTGTCGCTGCTGGGCGCCATCATCATCGTGAAGGAGTGCGTGGAGCGGCTCATCCAGCAGGAACCAGTGCAGACGTGAGTGTTGGTGGCACAGTAATTGAGTAGTAAACACAGTAAACAGTAAACACAGTAAATAGTAAACACAGTAAACAGTAAACACAGTAAACAGTAAACACAGTAAATAGTAAACACAGTAAATAGTAAACACAGTAAATAGTAAACACAGTAAATAGTAAACAGTAAACACAGTAAATAGTAAACACAGTAAACAGTAAACACAGTAAACAGTAAACACAGTAAACAGTAAACACAGTAAACAGTAAACACAGTAAACAGTAAACACAGTAAATAGTAAACACAGTAAACAGAGATTTTTCATGCAAGGAACAGAACAATATTAATTTCTTTTTGATAAATAATCTTCCCTACCATCAATAACACTATACTCGCCACTGCACTAATGTCGCCAGGCGCCATATACAGTATTACAAATTTTAGCATCACTACAAACTTGTATGTGCCACTGAAAAGGCTTGCACGGTAGTTTATATTATGTACATCACACTACATGTCTTCAGTTGACACATAGAAATTATAGTCTATTTTTTATAACAAGGCAATAAATGCATTCTATCTGAAGGTCTCATGCTTAAAATGATGCCCCTGTTTACCTGATACTATGGTTAACTATGATAAAACAACTGTAATTTAGAAGAAGCGTAGTATTCCCTTCTCCTGGCATCAAATATCAGTCAGTAAGCAAAAATGATGCCTCTGTTTACCTGATACTATGGTTAACTATGATAAAACAACTGTAATTTAGAAGAAGCGTAGTATTCCCTTCTCCTGGCATCAAATATCAGTCAGTAAGCAAAAATGATGCCTCTGTTTACCTGATACTATGGTTAACTATGATAAAACAACTGTAATTTAGAAGAAGCGTAGTATTCCCTTCTCCTAGCATCAAATATCAGTCAGTAAGCAAAAATGATGCCTCTGTTTACCTGATACTATGGTTAACTATGATAAAACAACTGTAATTTAGAAGAAGCGTAGTATTCCCTTCTCCTGGCATCAAATATCAGTCAGTAAGCAAAAATGATGCCTCTGTTTACCTGATAATATGGTTAACTATGATAAAACAACTGTAATTTAGAAGAAGCGTAGTATTCCCTTCTCCTGGCATCAAATATCAGTCAGTAAGCAAAAATGATGCCTCTGTTTACCTGATAATAGGGTTAACTATGATAAAATACAGCTGAAATTTAGAAGAAGCGTAGTATTCCCTTCTCCTGGCATCAAATATCAGTCAGTAAGCAGCAACGGGGCAGGATTTTTTGCCTTGTTAAAAAAAATAAGCTATAGTAGTGATGCTAAATTTTTTAATATATGGCGCCTGACGACATTAGTGCAGTGGCGACTATAGTGTTATTGACGGTAAAAATAATGAAATGGCGGATGTGTGAAATAAAGTTTAGAAAGAGTCAAGGGTAAAAGTAATCCAGTAATAATAACATGCCATCCCCCCCCCCCCAGAGGCATGTTGAGCAGTGGTGGTGCGGTGGGCCTGTTTCTGCACCTGGGCATGACCTCACTCGCCCGCAACCCCCCGCTGGCACAGGTCCTGCGTGCCTCCCAGTCCTCCCTCCTGCAGGAACACGTAGCTGACATGTGCCACAGGTCAGGACTTCAAGAGCGCCTTATATTAACCCTTTCTTAATTAGGGCTTTTAGGGCTTTTTAGGCTCTCTCTTTAGGTTTTAAAGTGCTGGTGGGGGATGGAAGGTGGGGGGGAGGGGGGAGGGGGGAGGGGGGGGGGGGGCAATTACAGTGCTGTCATTTAAGTCCCTTGAAACCAGCCAACTAAGTGTTATAGGCTATTTATTATTTTGTTTATTTACATCACCAAGGACTGGCCAAGGGCAAAACAAATGTTACGTCACTCTCGATAGCGTGATGTTCTAACGAGGTGATGTCACGATAACTAACCACTGTAGGTAACGTAATACATACATAGATACATACACACGTGCTGGTGGGCCCTTGGGAACCCTGTATTGAGGTTTGTAGTAGTAGTATATATTAGACAACATGTGATTGCAAACTCCAATAGTGTTGCTGCTGTCGTTGGTCACTGGTCAAAGTGCCTCGGGGTAGACCATGTTCCGTGTGATTCCAACACACACACACCCGTCAGGATGGCTCGATTGGGAGAGTTGTTGTCTCGCGTGTAGCGTCCCTGCCTTCGGTCAGCGGTTCGAGCCCACTAAGTTCGTCCTGGCATGGGGGCGCTTTGTATAGTCAATAACCTTGTAGTTGATACTTGCAAAGTGTCTAGATAGGATCAAAGTATCTTATCTTACCAACACACACACTCACACACGCACACAAACGTCCATGAGTCTACTGAGTTTGTGGAATGCGGCAAGACGTGACCGCAGAGTTTTTCCTGTAATCTAATACTCCTAAAGTGTTTTTAGCCCAAAACCCCCCTTCAAAATAATTCAATCGACATGGGACCAAGCCACTTACCACCTACGATTTATTTGCAATTTTTTTAGCCTACTCTCATCAACATTGAATTTATAGTTTCGGCTACCCACAACAGACAGACAGACACACACACACACACACACGGCTACTCCTATAGTATATTAGATTATGTCTTGCAGTCTCTTGTAGCTTCCTTATTTTCTTATGTTTTTATAACCCATTTATACCGATGTTTCAGCCTGTGCAACTACGTGCCATCACTGACGAGGATTCTCCTGCCCAGAGTGGATCCCCTGGTCCTTATATCAATAGCTGGGTTCCTGGCAATACTGGCGGACCACCTTATCATTCAGATCTAGTGAGTGGAAAGCTGGGTTGGGGATCAAAATGGCAATGCTAGAAATATATGGACAGTGAACCTTCTCTAACTTGAGCTAATTGGGGAGAGTCCTGGGTCGAATTATCCGAAGTTTAGGAGGGCTTACTGTAGACACATCAGTTTTTGTGGGTGTGTGGGTGTTTTTTTTCCCTACAAATCGCTTTGCTTGCTGTGTTTACAATTAAGACAGAATAAGAGAAGACAACTAACTAAAGACCCAGACAGCAAGAGACACATCAGGGAGTACCCATAAAAAAGGCCAGACTCTCGACCCACAACTGAACTGAACTGGTAAATAGTGTAGCAAATATGACCCTTAAAACCTTAATTCACAGTGTTTGCTTGTGATTCTGTCATCATTACTGGGTTGAGATGCGACGCCCATTTGTTTTCCACGCTTGAGCCTCATCGGTCATCAGTGAGGGAGTATCACACGGGCTACATCTCACAACCCCTGAGCCTCCATCACTGTGGCTCTAGTAGTCTAGGATCAGCGCCTCTGTGTAGGGGAGAGCGGGGCAGGTTGCATCGAGGGTAGGTTGCATCATTGCCTCTAACTCGCATTCACTTTTTATTATTATTATTGTTGTTGTAGTAGTAGTAGTAGTAGTAGTAGTATTAAGACGATGTACGTGTGATAACATGCGAGTTAGAGGCAATGATGCAACCTACCCTCGATGCAACCTGCCCCGCTCTCTCCTACGACACCTTCTTACGACTTAAATTTCTTCAAGAGAGGAGTGACAAGACGCCTCTCAAACACTAAATAGGCCTATCCCATCTGTTTATATTCTAATACAGTTTCTTCATAGGGACTGGTGGCAACTAAGCGGTCTTTTCGTTACCAGTTTTTATTTATTTATTTATTTATTTATTTATTTATTTATTTATTTATTTTTGCTCTTGGCCAGGGTTTTTTTTTTTTTTTTTTTTTTTTTTTTTTTTTTTTTTTTTTTTTTTTTTTTTTTTTTCCCAGTTCTTTATGCTGTAAAAAAAAAAAATTGAAACTTGGGATTCTCTCTATACTGTGTTAACCTTGTGTGTGTGTTGTACTTCAGCAACTACCAGGCGGCGGACAGTGTGGCGGCCCTGGTCATCGCCCTGCTCACCATCACCACCATGTTCCCGCTGTGTGTGTGTTCGGCCACCATACTTCTCCAGGTGGGTATTACACTCCCACAGGGGTTGCTCTCTCTCTGTGTCTCTGTCTCTCTCTGTGTCTCTGTTTCCATACCTCTGTCTCTGTATCTCTGTGTATTTCTTTCTCTCTCTGTCTGTCTATCTCTGTATATGTCTCTCTCTCGCTCTATATATATATCGCTGTGTATCTGTGTATTTCTTTCTCTCTCTGTCTGTCTCTCTCTGTATCTGTCTCTCTCGCTCTATATATATCTCTATCTCTGTGTATTTCTTTCTCTCTGTCTGTCTATCTCTGTGTATGTCTCTCTCTCGCTCTATATATATCTCTGTGTCTCTGTGTATTTCTTTCTATCTCTGTATCTGTCTCTCTCGCTCTATATATATCTCTGTATCTCTGTGTATTTCTTTCTCTCTCTATCTGTCTCTCTCGCTCTATATATATCTCTGTATCTCTGTGTATTTCTTTCTCTCTCTCTATCTGTCTCTCTCGCTCTATATATATCTCTGTGTATCTGTGTATTTCTTTCTCTGTATCTGTATTTTTTCTCTCTCTCTCTCTTGCTCTCTCTTTCTCTCTGTCTCTCTCTCTCCCCTGCCTTCCCTGCCTTCCCCTCTCTCTCTCCCTCTCTCATCTCTTCCTACCCCACCACAGACCACACCGCCCATCACCTTCACCCAGCTGGACAAGTGCCTCCGGGAAGCCCTCACCCTCGATGGCGTCCTGGAATTCCGCCATGAGAAATTCTGGGCCCTGGGTGTGGAGGACCCGTCACTCAGGGCCTCATCCACCAACAGGCACCATAGTGGATTCAGGCTCACCGGCAGTCTTCATGTTAGGATCCGACGCGATGCCAATGAGCAGAAGGTGTTGGCGCACGTGAGGGAGCGACTGTCCCCTTTGGTGCCGCTGCTGACAGTACAGGTGTGTTGGCTGACAGTACAGGTGTGGTGTGTTGGCTGACAGTACAGGTGTGGTGTGTTGGCTGACAGTACAGGTGTGTTGTGTTGGCTGACAGTACAGGTGTGGTGTGTTGGCTGACAGTACAGGTGTGGTGTGTTAGCTGCTGACAGTACAGGTGTGTTGGCTGACTGTATAGGTGTGTTAGCTGCTGACAGTACAGGTGTGTTGGCTGACTGTATAGGTGTGTTAGCTGCTGACAGTACAGGTGTGTTGGCTGACTGTATAGGTGTGTTAGCTGCTGACAGTACAGGTGTGTTGGCTGACTGTATAGGTGTGTTAGCTGCTGACAGTACAGGTGTGTTGGCTGACAGTACAGGTGTGGTGTGTTGGCTGACAGGACAGGTGTGTTGTGTTGGCTGACAGTACAGGTGTGGTGTGTTGGCTGACAGTACAGGTGTGGTGTGTTAGCTGCTGACAGTACAGGTGTGTTGGCTGACTGTATAGGTGTGTTAGCTGCTGACAGTACAGGTGTGGTGTGTTGGCTGACAGTACAGGTGTGGTGTGTTGGCTGACAGTACAGGTGTGGTGTGTTGGCTGACAGTACAGGTGTGGTGTGTTAGCTGCTGACAGTACAGGTGTGTTGGCTGACTGTATAGGTGTGTTAGCTGCTGACAGTACAGGTGTGTTGGCTGACAGTACAGGTGTGTTGGCTGACAGTACAGGTGTGTTGGCTGACAGTACAGGTGTGTTGGCTGACAGTATAGGTGTGTTGGCTGACAGTATAGGTGTGTTGGCTGACTACAGGTGTGTTGGCTGACTGTACAGGTGTGTTGGCTGACTATACAGGTGTGTTGGCTGACAGTACAGGTGTGTTGGCTGACAGTACAGGTGTGTTGGCTGCTGACAGTACAGGTGTGTTGGCTGACAGTACAGGTGTGTTGGCTGACAGTACAGGTGTGTTTGCTGACAGTACAGGTGTGTTGGCTGACAGTACAGGTGTGTTGGCTGACAGTACAGGTGTGTTGGCTGCTGACATTACAGGTGTGTTTGCTGACAGTACAGGTGTGTTGGCTGACAGTACAGGTGTGTTGGCTGACAGTACAGGTGTGTTGGCTGCTGACAGTACAGGTGTGTTGGCTGACAGTACAGGTGTGTTGGCTGACAGTACAGGTGTGTTGGCTGACAGTACAGGTGTGTTGGCTGCTGACAGTACAGGTGTGTTGGCTGACAGTACAGGTGTGTTGGCTGACAGTACAGTGTGTTGCTGACAGTAAGGGTTGGCTGACAGTACAGGTGTGTTGGCTGACAGTACAGGTGTGTTGGCTGACAGTACAGGTGTGTTGGCTGACAGTACAGGTGTGTTGGCTGACAGTACAGGTGTGTTGGCTGACAGTACAGGTGTGTTGGCTGCTGACAGTACAGGTGTGTTGGCTGACAGTACAGGTGTGTTGGCTGACAGTACAGGTGTGTTGGCTGACAGTACAGGTGTGTTGGCTGCTGACAGTACAGGTGTGTTGGCTGACAGTACAGGTGTGTTGGCTGACAGTACAGGTGTGTTGGCTGACAGTACAGGTGTGTTGGCTGACAGTACAGGTGTGTTGGCTGCTGACAGTACAGGTGTGTTGGCTGACAGTACAGGTGTGTTGGCTGACAGTACAGGTGTGTTGGCTGCTGACAGTACAGGTGTGTTGGCTGACAGTACAGGTGTGTTGGCTGCTGGTGTCTTGTATATTGTCCATAGGTATTTTTGGACACGCTGAATACGAATCTGGAATCAGTTTCTTTGTCTGTTTTGTATATATGATAATTGTGCAGGCTACTTTTGGTATGTGGTACTCGTTAGCCATGGTAGGCAATTCACTAAGGCCCTCAGCTGAAAACGGGTTGCCTGTCAGGAAGAGCATCCATGCCGTAAAACTCATGCCACAAATTTTAATGATGAACACCGATAATAGAATTTGAAGCGCATCATCGAATATCCTCATACATATTAAGGGAAAATCTGCCGTTAAACAGAAAGATGATGATGTCCTATGTTGTGCTTGGACTACAAATTTGTTCTGCCTTCTATAGTTTTGAATAGAGATATGGCTCGTAAGCACTCGGTGAATGAAGGCCTCAGTGTGGTTTCGGAACTTTAATTTACTTTTGTCCCGCGTGTGAAGACAGAGTTAAGTACCATTTTACAGTAGGATTTATTAGATCTAGTTTAGAGTGAGGTAGTTTGAGGATAATCTGTACCTACTAAGACCTTCCTCCCTTCAGGTATTCAAGGACGACTGGACCCGCAGTGCCACCACGATGCAGCTCCTCAATGACTCAGCCCGCGCCCTAGCCACCTCGCCCTCACACTCCCCACACTATGTCAACGTCACCTACCCACAAGTGTACACCCCTATGAAACCCACAGCTAAGAACCTCCACCCCACACCTGGCACTTACTACCCCAGCATAAAGCACTCCCCCATCCCCCCACCACGCCCACAACCCCACCACACTACCTCACCTCGAGTGGAGACCTCACCCCTTACAGACGTCAAGAATCCCTTCGTGGAAAACAGATCTCACTACAGTTACGGCAATTACAGTCATGTGGAAAAAAGTGCGGTGACTCACGAAGCCTCAGAGTCCAACATGCATAGAATCTCTGTAGGCGGGAGTCGGGGAGTCTCTGGTGAGTCGTGTATAAAGACTCAAACGTGGATAGTCGGTAAGGAGCCTCATATTCCGAGAGAAGGTCACTCGCCTAAGCCTTATCCACACTACGTCAATGTGGACTTCTCTGCAAGGTCAGGTATCGTGCAGAATGTTGCGGGAAAGCCTGTAGAAAACTGCACTAGCATCCATCATGTCCCTAGATAATGGTAGATGGCGGGATAGCAATGTGCCGCTGATGTGTTGGAGGTGAGGTGACCAGGGTGGTGTTGAGGGTGTGACCACTCTCTAGCCTGAACAAAATGACCTGTTCGTTCTGCATTAATAGATAGTTTTGTGGTAAAGCCTGTAATAAGCAGCTGATCTTTGCTTCATGGTAGTGTTTAAGGCTGTGTGTGTGTGTGAGAGAGAGCGAGAGAGAGAGAGAGAGAGCTTATGCCTGCATGTTTGTGTGCAGATGTCAGAGAGAAAGCGAACATATATTTTTCTAATTACTTTGGTACATTAGATTGAACACATAAGGGAATTATACGTAGGTTAAGAACATTTACCTTTTCTCTCCGTAACTTATTAGTCTTATATTTTTGCATAATCATAAGTCTAGGGGGATGAAAGTCTGCCGTTGGTGCTAGATATATTTTTGAGGTTGTGTTTTAAGCCTATCGCCTGAACAATGTCCTTTTCCCATGGTAGGAAAATGTCTGTGTATGTCATTGCCTGGAATCTTGTAAGCTCAATCAGTCATTGCCTAGAATCATGTAAGCTCAATCGTTAGAAAGCTTTGTGTTTTAGGAGCACGGAAGAGAAATAGTCGTACAGTAAAACCTCAAGTATTTGGACACTCATTGTTCGGACTTTGACATTGTTCGGACCTCCTCCTCCTTTTTTTTTTTTTTTTTTTTTTTTTTTTTTTTTTTTTATAGGGGTCGAAATTTCCTAGCTATATAAATACCAAGATTTTTTTTTTTTTTTTTTTTTTTTTTTTTTTTTTAGGGGTCGAAATTTCCTAGCTATATATACCCCTAGATTTTTTTTATATTTTTTTTTATATATACATATCCCCCCATATATAATCCCCCCATTATTCGGATCCTTGCATTACTCGGACCACTCCTTGGCCCAATTAGTGCGAATATGAGAGGTTTTACTGTATTGCCAAGACATTACCTGTACCTGGGGCTACTCCTGTGCCTGCCCATCAGAAGGGTATTAGAACCCAAGGATACTATACTCGCCAGTGCATTTTTTAAGCAAATCTCAGTGGGCGACACTCCTTGGCTATCCAGAAGGGCGGCGAGTCCATTCCCATCATTTACCACCCTATTTGTGAACCAGTTTTTCCCTATTTCTTTTTTAAATCTACGCTTTTCCATCTTGAATCCGTTACTTCTGGCATCTTGCACACACATTTAGCACACACAGACATGATGAGCCATTGCATCCAGGAAGGTGTTCATGAATATATATCTTGTCGCCCAGTAGCTTAAAAATGTTCTTACTGGGCGACAGTTTTTCATCACTGGGAGACATTTTGGTCGCCCAGTTGTAATGTTAAAAAATGCACTGCTACTGGCCTAGTATTATCCTTGTTAGAACCCAAGGATACTATACTGGCCTAGTATTATCCTTGTTAGAACCCAAGGATACTATACTGGCCTTGTATTATCCTTGTTAGAACCCAAGGATACTATACTGGCCTTGTATTATCCTGGTTAGAACCCAAGGATACTATACTGGCCTTGTATTATCCTGGTTAGAACCCAAGGATACTATACTGGCCTTGTATTATCCTTGTTAGAACCCAAGGATACTATACTGGCCTTGTATTATCCTTGTTAGAACCCAAGGATACTATACTGGCCTTGTATTATCCTGGTTAGAACCCAAGGATACTATACTGGTCTAGCATTATCCTGGTTAGAACCCAAGGATACTATACTGGCCTTTTATTATCCTTGTTAGAACCTAAGGATACTATACTGGCCTTTTATTATCCTTGTTAGAACCCAAGGATACTATACTGGTCTAGTATTATCCTTGTTAGAACACAAGGATACTATACTGGCCTTGTATTATCCCTGTTAGAACCCAAGGATACTATACTGGCCTAGTATTATCCTGGTTAGAACCCAAGGATACTATACTGGCCTTGTATTATCCTTGTTAGAAGCCAAGGATACTATACTGGCCTTGTATTATCCTTGTTAGAACCCAAGGATACTATATTGGCCTTGTATTATCCTGGTTAGAACCCAAGGATACTATAATGGCCTTTTATTATCCTTGTTAGAACCCAAGGATACTATACTGGCCTTGTATTATCCTTGTTAGAACCCAAGGATACTATACTGGCCTAGTATATCCTCGTTAGAACCCAAGGATACTATACTGGCCTTGTATTATCCTGGTTAGAACCCAAGGATACTATACTGGCCTGGTATTATCCTTGTTAGAACCCAAGGATACTATACTGGCCTCGTATTATCCTTGTTAGAACCCAAGGATACTATACTGGCCTTGTATTATCCTTGTTAGAACCCAAGGATACTATACTGGCCTTGTATTATCCTTGTTAGAACCCAAGGATACTGTACTGGCCTTGTATTATCCTTGTTAGAACCCAAGGATACTATACTGGCCTTGTATTATCCTTGTTAGAACCCAAGGATACTATACTGGCCTTGTATTATCCTTGTTAGAACCCAAGGATACTATACTGGTCTTGTATTATCCTTGTTAGAACTCAAGGATACTATACTGGCCTTGTATTATCCCTGTTAGAACCCAAGGATACTATACTGGCCTTGTATTATCCTTGTTAGAACCCAAGGATACTATACTGGCCTTGTATTATCCTTGTTAGAACCCAAGGATACTATACTGGCCTTGTATTATCCTTGTTAGAACCCAAGGATACTATACTGGCCTTGTATTATCCTTGTTAGAACACATAGATTCACCTGCTTTTAAAATTGATAAAGGCGATTCACTTTAATTTTTTTTGCAATGTGGAGATGTGCAATGATGTAATAAGTTGTTAAAGTATTCATAATAACTATAATATGATCTAATTTCTTAATATCATAATGGCCTTATGTGATCCATACAACTTAAGTTCATTCTAACTTTGTAATGATATGATTTTTAAGTTTTTAGTCATGTCAATATGAATTATTTGATTTGTCATCTGTTGTATTATAGCTGTATAGTCGCCGCACGTTCCGAATGCACGGGATTGGCTGAGGTGTTGGGTGTTGGGGCTTCAGGGCAGAACTTGGAGTAAGGCATTCTCACGCAACACCCAACACCTCAGCCAATCCCGTGTATTTATAAGAGGGTAGTGAAGGGGCCCCATTTATGCCAACTTAACGTGTGGTGACTATAGTAGCCTCTTCATGTCATCCCAACACTGTACTGGCTCTCTTCATGTCATCCCAACACTGTACTGGCTCTCTTCATGTCATCCCAACACTGTACTGCCTCTCTTCATGTCATCCCAACACTGTACTGGCTCTCTTCATGTCATCCCAACACTGTACTGGCTCTCTTCATGTCATCCCAACACTGTACTGGCTCTCTTCATGTCATCCCAACACTGTACTGCCTCTCTTCATGTCATCCCAACACTGTACTGGCTCTCTTCATGTCATCCCCAAAACTGTACTGGCTCTCTTCATGTCATCCCAACACTGTACTGCTCTCTTCATGTCATCCCAACACTGTACTGCTCTCTTCATGTCATCCCAACACTGTACTGGCTCTCTTCATGTCATCCCAACACGTACCCTCAGTATCCAACACTGTACTGGCCCCTCTTCATGTCATCCCAACACTGTACTGGCCTCTCTTCATGTCATCCCAACACTGTACTGCCTCTCTTCATGTCATCCCAACACTGTACTGCCTCTCTTCATGTCATCCCAACACTGTACTGGCTCTCTTCATGTCATCCCAACACTGTACTGCCTCTCTTCATGTCATCCCAACACTGTACTGGCTCTCTTCATGTCATCCCAACACTGTACTGCCTCTCTTCATGTCATCCCAACACTGTACTGCCTCTCTTCATGTCATCCCAACACTGTACTGCCTCTCTTCATGTCATCCCAACACTGTACTGGCTCTCTTCATGTCATCCCAACACTGTACTGGCTCTCGGGTGTAGCCTTACCCAAGTTACCCCACCAACACCCATCACCACCACTCACACACTAGCCGCACACAGGTTTTTTTGTTTACTATTTCATGACCACTATTTAATGTCCCTGATGTCATGCCTCATTGTTTCTCTTGTGTTTGTATCTCTTATCTATTGTCCCTCATGTTTCTCTTTTCTCTTATGCCTCCTTATTGTTGTCACCTCATTGTTTCCCTGTGATCAACAACCTCCTTTTCATCTTCATTTGATCTAGCCATCCTGCTGTAACAATCCATTCCTCTTCCCTTCCCTCACCATTTCACTCTCTCTAACCCCTCCCCTTGTTTATGCTTTGCCCTAGTGCCATATGACCTCTGATGTCTGGTATATTTCCCCTTCTTTGGCATTACTATCAATCAATCAATCTTTTTCATCTTCGCACTTATCAACAAATTACTAGTTTTCATTACTTGCAGATTTTCCCTCTCTCCCTCTCCCTCCCTCCTTCTCTCTCTCTCTTCTTCCATCCTTCCTTCCTTCCTTCCTTCCTTCCTTCCTTCCTTCCTTCCTTCCTTCCTTCCCTACCCTCCTTCAGTCCTTCCTTCCTTCCTTCCTTCCTTCCTTCCTTCCTTCCTTCCTTCCTTCCTTCCTTCCTTCCTTCCTTCCCTACCCTCCTTCAGTCCTTCCTTCCTTCTTTCCTTCCTTCCTTCCTTCCCTCCCTCCTTGTTCAGTAAGCAACCTCCTGTTCTACCCTCCCTCCTTCCTTCCCTCACTCCTACCCTCCTACCCTCCTTCCCTCCCTCCTTCCTTCCTTCCTTCCCTCCCTCCTTCCTTCCTTCCTTCCCTCCCTCCTTCCCTCCTATGATAAAAACTTCCCTTTTTAACTAACCACTTGACATTATTTCCAAGGCCATTTATTCTAATCATTATTTATTGTTTTTGTTTATATAGTGTATAGTAAGTAAGTAAGTAATAGTGAGTAAGGTTAGTAAGCAGGGTAGAACGAGAAGTAACGGATTCAAGCTGGAAAAGCGTAGATTTAAGAAGGAAATTGGGAGAAACTGGTTCACAAATAGGGTGGTGAATAATTGGAATGGACTAAGTCGTCAGGTGGTCAATGCGGAGTCTATTGGGGTCTTTAAAAGGAGTCTGGATAAATTCAGGGATGGGGAAGAGAGGTGGATATAGGTAGTGTTAGGTAACAGGAACTACCTCGTGTAGGTCTCACGGCCTCTTGTAGCTTCCTTACTTTCTTATGCCCTTATATAAACAACCTCCATTTTTCCTTTAAACATCTTCCTGTCTTCCTTATGACCAGTAACAACCTTGGAAAAAGCAAGCTATTTAGTTTCTATCATTTTTATTCATTCTATTATTCTATTTTATTATTTTTCTATTCTATTCTATTCTATTATTATATTATTATATTACGTATTCTATTCTATCTTTATATCCAATCATCATTCAAAAGCTTCCATCTCTTGTATATATTGGGCTGCATCCATTGCCTATTCTTCTTCAAAGGTATATAACTTCCCTTCTAACACTGCCTTACACTGCATCCATTGCCTATAACTTCCCTTCTAACACTGCCTTACACTGCCTATAACTTCCTTTCTAACACTGCCTTCCACTGCATCCATTGCCTATAACTTGCCTTCCACTGCATCCACTGCCTATAACTTCCCTTCTAACACTGCCTGCCACTGCATCCACTGCCTATAACTTCCCTATTAACACTGCATCCATTGCCTATAACTTCCCTTCTAACACTGCCTTCCACTGCATCCATTGCCTATAACTTCCCTTCTAACACTGCCTGCCACTGCATCCACTGCCTATAACTTCCCTTCTAACACTGCATCCATTGCCTATAACTTCCCTTCTAACACTGCCTTCCACTGCATCCATTGCCTATAACTTCCCTTCTAACACTGCCTTCCACTGCATCCACTGCCTATAACTTCCCTTCTAACACTGCCTGCCACTCAAGAACTCTAATATATACTTCACCCTTCCTTATTGATCTCCCTTCCCTGTCTTCCCATCATTATCAGGCTTCAATATTTTCTTCTACTTTCCTTATTTATTTTCCTTTCCCTTCATTCACACCCTCCTGTCTTCCCCATTACTACCATGCTCCTTCCCTCCATCACTACCATGCTCCTTCCCCCCATCACTACCATGCTCCTTCCCCCCATCACTACCATGCTCCTTCCCCCCATCACTACCATGCTCCTTCCCTCCATCACTACCATGCTCCTTCCCCCATCACTACCATGCTCCTTCCCCCCATCACTACCATGCTCCTTCCCCCCATCACTACCATGCTCCTTCCCCCCATCACTACCATGCTCCTTCCCCCCATCACTACCATGCTCCTTCCCCCCATCACTACCATGCTCCTTCCCCCCATCACTACCATGCTCCTTCCCCCCATCACTACCATGCTCCTTCCCCCCATCACTACCATGCTCCTTCCCCCCATCACTACCATGCTCCTTCCCCCCATCACTACCATGCTCCTTCCCTCCATCACTACCATGCTCCTTCCCCCCATCACTACCATGCTCCTTCCCCCCATCACTACCATGCTCCTTCCCCCCATCACTACCATGCTCCTTCCCTCCATCACTACCATGCTCCTTCCCCCCATCACTACCATGCTCCTTCCCTCCATCACTACCATGCTCCTTCCCCCCATCACTACCATGCCTCTTTCCGCCCTTCCCTCCATCACTACCATGCTCCTTCCCCCCATCACTACCATGCTCCTTCCCTCCATCACTACCATGCTCCTTCCCCCCATCACTACCATGCTCCTTCCCCCCATCACTACCATGCTCCTTCCCCCCATCACTACCATGCTCCTTCCCCCCATCACTACCATCCTCCTTTCTCTGCCTATAGCTCATTGGTTGTACCGTATACACTAGTCGCCATGCCTAAGTCCTTCCTTGCATCCCTACATTTACGTAGTTACTATATTGCATGCCTTTGGCCTAAAATTTAGTTGCTAAATTTTATAATTGTGCCTGGACATTGTGCAGGGGCATGCTGGCGACTATAGTTACTACGGAGTCTATGCTCATTATGTGTGATATATATTCTGTGATTTGTGATAGACTAAATAGTTTGTATTATGTTGCCTGCATGAACAATATAATTAGGAGTGTTTATGATTTTATTAACTATATACTTGCTATGTTGAGACTATAAATTATGTTTTGTATAGATTGAGTGAATTATTGTGTATATTTCTGCAAGTAAAGAAGTGTGCATACGTATGTATTTAATAATAGCATTGATACACTATGTGACTATGTCGTTGAGAGGGTAATTGGTTTTGTGATATTGCTCATGTAATACATTAATAAGTCTATACGTTTAATATACTAATACTACATACTACTGATAAGACTTATCTATTATATGACTTACTATATCTATACTAACTAAAACTCTATACTATACTACTTACTACTAACTACTATACATACTAACTACTACTACTACTACTACTATAAACTACTACTATACTACTACTATAAACTACTACTATACTACTACTACTACTACTACTACTATAACTACTACTACTACTTACTACTACTACTACTACTACTACTACTACTAACTACTACTACTACTTACTACTACTACTACTAACTACTACTACTACTACTACTACTACTAATACTATACTACTACACTATACTATACTACTACTACTACTACTACTATAAACTACTACTACTACAACAACTACTACTACTACTACTACTACTACTACAACAACTACCAATACTACTACTACTACTACTATAAACTACTACCAATACTACTACTACTACTACTACTACTACTATAAACTACTACTACTACAACTACTACTACTACTACTACTACTATAAACTACTACTACTACTACTACTACTACTACTACTACTACTACTACTACTACTACTACTATAAACTACTACTACTACAACTACAACAATAATAATAATAAAAAAAGTTAATGCGAGTTAAGAGGCAATGATGCAACAACCTACCCTCGATGATGCAACCTGCCCCGCTCTCCTCTACAGCTTCTAAATGTGTTGTGTAGTGGTTGTCTTGTCACCATTGTATGTGGAAGTTTATAGAATCTGTATGTAATATATTGATATACTCAGACAGAAAATATATTAACTATTAAAATGATGTGTTTACTTCGTCCATGTTTACACAGTCCATGTTTACAAGGAAGGGAATGAGGAGAGACATGGAGACAGTGTGTTGAAGAGGATCTGGCAGCATTGGGCATTGAGGAAGTTGTAGTAGTAGTAGTAGTAGTAGTAGTAGTGGTGGTGGTAATAGTAGTAGTAGTAGTAGTGGTGGTGGTGGTGGTGGTAGTAGTAGTAGTAAGACATGGAGACAGTGTGTTGAAGAGGATCTGGCAGCATTGGGCATTGAAGTAGTAATAATAGTAGTAGTAGTAGTGGTGGTGGTAATAATAGTAGTAGTAGTAGTGGTGGTGGTGGTGGTAGTAGTAGTAGTAGTAGTAGTAGTGGTGGTGGTGGTGGTAGTAGTAGTAGTAGTAAGACATGGAGGCAGTGTGTTGAAGAGGATCTGGCAGCATTGGGCATTGAAGAAGTAGTAGAAGTAGTAGTAGTGGTGGTGGTAATAGTAGTAGTAGTAGTAGTGGTGGTGGTGGTGGTAGTAGTAGTAGTAGTAGTAGTAGTAAGACATGGAGACAGTGTGTTGAAGAGGATCTGGCAGCATTGGGCATTGAAGAAGTAGTAGTAGTAGTAGTAGTGGTGGTGGTAATAGTAGTAGTAGTAGTAGTGGTGGTGGTGGTGGTAGTAGTAGTAGTAGTAGTAAGACATGGAGGCAGTGTGTTGAAGAGGATCTGGCAGCATTGGGCATTGAAGAAGTAGTAGTAGTAGTAGTGGTGGTGGTGGTAATAGTAGTAGTAGTAGTAGTAGTAGTAGTAGTGGTGGTGGTGGTGGTAGTATTAGTATTAGTAAGACATGGAGGCAGTGTGTTGAAGAGGATCTGGCAGCATTGGGCATGGAAGAAGTTGAGGCAATGGATACAGATAGTTGGAAGTGTATCATCGGCCGTCTAACCTCAAAAGATATTGGAAAATCTGACGTTAATCAGAAAGAAGAAGTCCATGTTTACAGCACCATTGATGAAGCTGTGACAAAGGTGTTGTGTGTGTCTTCCTTTTGACAGCTAGTTCATAGAGTATAGTCCTCTATGGCTAGTTTGGAGCAATAGAAGTGCCTTTTTTATCAATCAAGTGAAAATAGACACAGGAGAATAGAAGGATGAGAGGGCAATGTCCAATATTACTGAAGTGCTGCCACCTCCCTCACCCCCCTTTCTTTTTTTTCTCTCTCTCTCTCTCTCATAGTGATTATGACATGCTGATGTCTGGCACATTTTCCCCTTTTTGGCATTAAATCAATCAATCTCTCTCATAAGAACATAAGAAAATAAGGAAGCTACAAGAGGCCGCGAGACCTACACGTGCATGGTAATTCCTCTCAGTAAGGGAGAGTACAACACTGTCTCTCTACCATCTCTTGTGAGCTAAACTGACTCCAAGGATAATATGATAATCCCTGACTGACTGAGCTAACTTATAACCCAACAACTATTATCCCATAAAGCTTGGGTTGGCTGTCAGATTTACGCTATATTACTTAAAAAATAGGCGACATATAGCACTGTTTATAGCTTATTGACACTCAGAATGTCCAGATGATGCCTGGTGATGGATGATAAAGCCTATACTCATCATTTAGAAGTGAATTAGGCCTAAACTGTTTTTTCACCAGACGACATTTGTGGAAAATGCTGAAACTAAACATTGATACGTGACGCCCCAGCAAAACCAAATATATTTTATTGCACAAAAACGCATAAACTAGCGCCTAAATATCACAAAAGACCTATAGGGTAACCGTAAAACAAAATAATCTAGCTATTTCATGGGTACAATCAACGGTAAGACGTAGAGGTAAGGAGAAACAAGCCTGTAAAGTAATCACATTTTCATGCTAACATCACCCAAGTTTATGAATTGCTATGTCTATGGGCAGGCGCCTTTTTGGCCAAAATAGGAGGAAGAAGCTTTCCCTTTTATGCCACAAGAGGAGGAAGAAGGGGACCAAAAAATGCCAGTCTGTGGTAGGGGGGCTTAGGGGGGTTATGAGGTGGGGGTAGGGGAAGGTTAGGGACTGGGGTAGGGGAAGGAAAGGGATTAAGGGACTGGAGGGGAAGGGAATGGAGGAGATGGAGGGGCAGGGAGGGAAGGGAATGGACTGAAGGGGTGGGTAGGGGAAGGGAATGGAGGAGATGGAGGGGAGGGTATGGACTGGAGGGGTGGGTAGGGGAAGGTAATGGAGGAGGTGGAGGGGATGGAATGGAGTGGAGGGGTGGGTAGGGGAAGGTAATGGAGGAGGTGGAGGGGCAGGGAGGGAAGGGAATGGACTGGATGGGCAGGGAAGGGAAGGGGATGGAGTAGGTGAAGGGGTGGGTAGGGTAAGGGAATGGAGTGGGGAAGGAGGGAGAGGGAAGGAATGGAGTAGGTGGAGGGGTGGGTAGGGTTAGGGAATGGACTGGAGGGGCAGGGAGGGGGAGGGAATGGAGTAGGTGGAGGGGTGGGTAGGGTAAGGGAATGGAGTGGGGAAGGAGGGGGAGGGAATGGAGGAGATGGAGGGGAGTTAATGGAGTGGAGGAGGAGTGGGAAGGGGAGGGAGGGACTGAACAGAAGGAGGAGTTGAGAAAAAAGGTTTATGCCGCGCAGACTCCACTCAGACATCGGGTAGGAAGGTTGTGTGCTTGTGTCATCATCGTCATCATGTCAGCCGGGAAAGTCATCATCTATGGAGGGCGTGGCGCCTTGGGGTCCGTCATCGTGAAGCATTTTAAGGCCAACAACTTTGTGAGTAGGAGGAATATAACCAACCAAGTGTAATAATGAGGTGCTTTTTTACCCCCCAGTTAGGTGCTATGGATCGATTTAAGTGAATTTCTCTTTGTATTTAGTTATATAGTGATTGTCATGGCGTAATATAAGTGTAAAAGGAGTTTAAATAAGGAGTTGTCATTGTGGTCACTGGTTAGGAGTGTATATTGTATCTAGGTAGGTAGGGTCATTTTTTTCCTAAAGAGATCGAGGTGCCATTAAAATACTATTGATCGGTTGCCAAGAGGAATATTCTTTTCATTTATATATATAGTTATACACTGAATGGCATGGGTTTACAAAAGGCTTAGAGTGAATGTGAATAACAAGCTGTCATTGTGGTGTAGTGGACGTTATTCACCACGGCTTTCTACAGCTCATGCGTCCCTGTTTTTCTTGCGTTATTGTAGTGGTCAAGATTCGTTTTGTCGCCCCTGCCATATCTCCCTTACGGTATCCGGTCATTTCGCCCACACGCCATTTCGCCACCATGGAGTAATTTCGCCCACAGGTCATTTCGCCACACCATTGAGTAATTTCGCCCACACGCCATTTCGCCACTATGGAGTCATTTCGCCCACAGGTCAATTCACCCACACTATGGAGTCATTTCGCCCACAGGTCAATTCACCCACAGTATGGAGTCATTTCGCCCACAGGTCAATTCACCCACACTATGGAGTCATTTCGCCCACAGGTCAATTCACCCACACTATGGAGTCATTTCGCCCACAGGTCAATTCACCCACACTATGGAGTCATTTCGCCCACAGGTCAATTCACCCACACTATGGAGTCATTTCGCCCATGGTTACTGGTGGTTCATTCCATTTCTGCCAGAGGAAGATATAGTTACATGACTGTGACATGGATCGTGTGGGCGAATTGACTTTAGAGAGGGCGAATTAACTCTTACATGTGGGCGAATTGACTCTTACATGTGGGCGAATTGACTCTTACATGTGGGCGAATTGACTCTTACATGTGGGCGAATTGACTCTTACATGTGGGCGAATTGACTCTACATGTGGGCGAATTGACTTTACATGTGGGCGAATTGACTCTTACATGTGGGGAGAATTGACTCATACATGTGGGCGAATTGACTCTTACATGTGGGCGAATTGACTCTTATATGTGGGCGAATTGACTCTTACATGTGGGCGAATTGACTCTTACATGTGGGAGAATTGACTCTTACATGTGGGCGAATTGACTCTTACATGTGGGCGAATTGACTCTTAAATGTGGGCGAATTGACTCTTACATATGGGCGAATTGACTCTTACATGTGGGCGAATTGACTCTTACATGTGGGCGAATTGACTCTTACATGTGGGCGAATTGACTTTTACATGGGCGAATTGACTCTTACATGTGGGCGAATTGACTTACATGTGGGCGAATTGACTCTTACATGTGGGCGAATTGACTCTTACATGTGGGCGAATTGACTCTTACATGTGGGCGAATTGACTCTTACATGTGGGCGAATTGACTCTTACATGTGGGCGAATTGACTCTTACATGTGGGCGAATTGACTCTTACATGTGGGCGAATTGACTCTTACATGTGGGCGAATTGACCCTTACATGTGGGCGAGATGTCTTGTGGGCGAAATTACCGGTAACCCCCCTGCCATATCTCCCTTACTACCTTATGGAGGACTAATATTTTGTCATACACGTCGTCTACAAACCTTCAAACCTCATGGAAAGCCGATACAGTAGATAACACTATAGTCGCCAGTCACTTGCCACTACACTAATGTCGCCAGGCACAATATATTACGAATTTTAGCATCACTACAGACTTTTATGTGCCACTGAAGACATGTAGTGTGATGTACACAATATAAACTACTGTGCATGCGTCTTCAGTGGCACATAAAAGTCTGTAGTGATGCTAAAATTCATATGTTGTGCCTGGCGACATTAGTGCAGTGGCGAGTGACTGGCGACTATAGTGTTATCTACGGTACTTTGGTGAAAATCACGGACGAATCTTAACCATTGTATTGTATGCTTTTTCTTATTATCTGGTTTCTTTAACTTCTATTTATTTACTATTATTCACAAAAGGATTACTTCCTCTTTCATCCGCTTTTCACCATTTCATACATACGTATTACCAGTGTTCACTTTGGGACAAACCACGGAAGGATTACTTGTTCCACCAACAATGTCAATATTGCCTATATTTCCACACTTACTAACTACATAACACGACCAGGTTCCCACAATACAACCACCTATTTATTAACCAGTCATTTCCCCACCAACAATCCAATTCACCACTGACAAACACTTTCCCCAATATCAATACCTACCACAAGCAAACTTTCGACCCAACTACCTTATCTAACTAACCCACCAAACCCATTTACCTAACCTACTGTAAGTACAATTCCCCACATTAAACCAATTCCCAAGTAAAGATCAATTCCACCACTTCTAAGTCAACTTCGCCAAACACAATCCTAGATCACGAGGTATTACATATTTATTCAAAGGAATAAAACCACCAATAAACGTTTGGCAAAGTGAGTTCGGTGTGTCATCTTGGAAATGACCGTACTACCGCCTATTTGAGAGGGAACTTAATTCTTTAGGGTATTCATTTTTCTAATTTTTGGTGCTATCGATGTTTTTGTCCCTAATCACATACTACATAATTTTAGAGTTGATATTCTTATTCCTTGGTCTTATATACGAGGGGTTTACTCGATAGCATTCCATCGCAAATTACGGTGAATACTATAAATGTGTCTTTTTGTATACCTGCCAGTCTATTTTTTTAACGAGGCAAAAATTCCATGCTATCTTAACCCCTTCACGCCCAGATCTTTCCTTGGCTATAAAAAATTGTCTTGTCGAGCCATAAAATTTCGAAAAGTAACTAAATATACCAAAATTAGTTAGTCGTCAAGGATACTAAACAGGTCATATCTGTAAAATATTGCTTATATTCACTAAAAAACTTCTAATGGTGGCCAAATGACAATGGAAATTACGTTCTGGGCTTCAAGGGGTTAAGGTCTCATGCTTAAAATGATGCCTATGTTTACCTGATAATATAGATAACTATGATAAGATACAGCTGAAATTAAGAAGAACCGTAGTATTCCCTTCTCCTGGCATCAAATATCAGTCAGTAAGCAGCAAGGGGGCAGGATTTTTCGCCTCGTTAATAAAAACCGAGTCTAGTGTCTCAGCTCCCAGTAGCCCAAGCTAGTGTGGTCACTGGTTAGTTAATTTATTGAGTCACATTCAAGGTCACAAGCGAGGCCATGCATATATTACCTCACACCACCACCCAGTCACACACACAGTACATCTTCCCTCAGGAATGTAAAAGTTTGGAATGGACTAAAGGAGGTGATATCGGCAAAGAATGTGATACAAAGACTGGATATATGTAGATACAGAGAAAGGACCACGTGAGAGTAGCTCAGGCCCTTTAAAACACCACTAGGTAAATACATATCTCTTGCTGTATACTGGTAGATATTGAATTTAGTTACACGTGGTCGAAAGAGTACAGTAAAGGTTCCTCATGTGATATCATACAGAAAATGGTCAAGCTAGGTTTATGGTGTGAGTTGTCTTGTTTGCTTACTAGGTTCCCTCCCCACAATTTAAGTGATGGCATTTGGACTCCTGCCAAGGGATAGGGAGGGAGCCAGCAGGGTATTTGCATTATCTAGCCCAGCAATCAGACTGAGTAAATTATTGTCATGCTAAACACATCAGACTTACAACTCGTCATGTTCTTCGCGGCCTCTTGTAGCTTCCTTATTTTCTTATGTTCTTATGTTCTTACACGTGCTGTAATCTCATATTTCTCCCATACTATCTATATATCTCTATGTAATAATCTCATATGTGTGTCATAAGTCACTCCTTAAAGCTATACAATAACTTCTTCATATACTAGTTGGTAATAAATATTCAGGTACAGTTCTGATATTATGGGAGTTTTTTGCCCCTATAATTCATACATCATTTCTGAGTTTATTGACACATTCCTTGGTGTGATTACTTAGGGGTCTGCTGCTCTATGGCATTTCAGTTGCAAATACATGTGAAAAAGACTATACTCTTCTTCAAGCTCTCACTGAAACTGTCCACAACTCCTTAATTTGACTCGCCTTCACTCCCAATGTAATGCCCGGAAATGTCAGAAACTCGAAAACCCTGGCATCACACCAACATACCACAGTTTTACCCAAGGCCAATTATATAATAGCGATAAAAGAGAATAGAATGCTTGCTAATTTGTCATTCACTCCCTATGTATATTAGGAGGAAGGTGACAGATGCTATCGGTAGGGAGGGTCGTGATTGGTGGGGTGAGGATCATAGAGAATGGCCCTGGCAGATAGAGTGATAGTGGTGGGGATGGAGGGTTGGTTGGAGTGTTAGTGGTGGTGGTGATTGGTGATGACCTTGGTGGCGACTGGTGGTGCCTCGGGCTGTTGTCTCGCCAGTCACCACCACCACTGTCTCCTCAGTAACCCTAACCATCCTGATAGTAATGCTGGAGAAGACTAGGGATAATAAAAGCCCTTCATTCAGATACAAAGTTACTACAAACACAAGTACAATTTTTAGACGTGATGGGATATGACTTTCTATAAGGCTATAAAAAGCAGAACTAAGATAGATCAAAGCAATGCAGTAATGGATGTAAGGGATGAAGGAGAACACAAGGTTATAAAGTGATGGACAGTTGATGATATGACTAAAAGTGAAACAGAAAGACAAGATGACATGCTGTGAAAATGCCTGTACCTGTAGACTGAGTTGTTGAATGATAACTGTGTTTATTACAATGACTTAATATTTTAATCATTGTTATTATGACGTCTATTTATCATATGTATATTATTCGATCACCATGTCATTTATGCCTTTATCTGTATTTATTTCAGTGTTTATCTAAGTGTTAGACAATATCATGGATGGGGATGAAAGGTGGATGTAACCTGGGTAGTGATAACAGGAACTACCACATGTAGATTTCACGGCCTCTTGTAGCTTGCTTATTTTCTGGTGTTCTTATGTTCTTATGTGACATGATCTATTTTGCAGTGGGTGGGCACCATTGACCTGGCAAAGAGTGATGAGGCGGACACGTGTGTGGTGGTGAACAAAGAGGACAACTGGGCTGCACAGACCACTGCAGTCATCGAGGGTGAGGATACAGGCTTTGCATACAGGCTGCTGAGGTGTATCTAGGTGTTGCAGGTATTAAGAGAGGAGGTGTTGGAGGTGTTTCTAGGTGTTGCAGGTATTAAGAGAGGAGGTGTTGGAGGTGTATCTAGGTGTTGCAGGTATTAAGAGAGGAGGTGTTGGAGGTGTTTCTAGGTGTTGCAGGTATTAAGAGAGGAGGTGTTGGAGGTGTATCTAGGTGTTGCAGGTATTAAGAGAGGAGGTGTTGGAGGTGTTTCTAGGTGTTGCAGGTATTAAGAGAGGAGGTGTTGGAGGTGTATCTAGGTGTTGCAGGTATTAAGAGAGGAGGTGTATCTAGGTGTTGGAGGTGTATCTAGGTGTTGCAGGTATTAAGAGAGGAGGTGTTGGAGGTGTTTCTAGGTGTTGCAGGTATTAAGAGAGGTGTTGGAGGTGTATCTAGGTGTTAGAGAAGAGGTGTTGGAGGTGTATTTAGGTGTTGGAGAGGAGGTGTATACTCGAGGCTGGGAGGCAGGACTTAATTTACCTTCTGAGTAGTACATAACCCCTTCAGGCCCAGGTCATTCCTTTGCTGTATAGAATTGTCTGTTGTTAGCCATAAAATAAAATAAAAAGTTACTTAATATACCAAATTAGTAGTGGACAAGAGTATTAAACTGGTCTTATCTATAAAAAATTGCTTACATTCATTAAAATACAGTAAAACTTCTCATATTGGGACTAATTGGGCCAAGGAGTGGTCCGAGTAATGCAAGGATCCGAATAATGGGGGGATTATATATGGGGGGATATGTATATGAAAAAAAAAAATCTAAAAAAAAATAAATCTAGGTGTATATATAGCTAGGAAATTTCGACCCCTAGAAAAAAAAAAAAAAAAAAAAAAAAAAAAAAACTCTAGGTGTATATATAGCTAGGAAATTTCGACCCCTAAAAAAATAAAAAATAAATCTGTGTTTATATAGTTAGGAAATTTCGACCCCTAAAAAAAAAAAAAAAAAAAAAAAATATGGAGGTCCGAATAATGTCAAAGTCCGAATAATGAATGTCCGAATACTTGAGGTTTTACTGTAATACAGTAAAACCCTTATAACTCGGCACGATAGGGGCTCTGGCCCTTGCCGAGTTATTCAATGTGCCGAGTTATGCAATGTCCTCCTCTGATATGGGTATAAAAAAAAAAAAAAAAAAAAAATATTGTCAAGGCATAAAAACTACACTTACCAGTGAACGGGTAGAATGTGCTGGATTTGATATCAAACTCAGCACAAATAGCACGCATGGACGCACCTGCACCCATCCTTGCCAGTACTTTCACCTTTTCCTGCAGGCTCAGGCTCTTCAATTCCATTCCCTTCCTGCTGGAGACACCCTTGCGTGATGGAGCTGACATCTTGATATACAGTACTGTATGATGTAATTCCAAAACACGTAAAATAGGTGGCAAAGTAAAGCAAAGGTCTGGTACCAGCGCGTAGGCTGAGCCGTGTTTTGTGTCCAAGCACCGTCTTGGATTACGAATCCCAATCCAATAACACTTGCTGAAATGTGTGTTATACTACTTTGTGATATTGTTTGCAATGTTTTGCATTGATTATTATTTCGGCTCCTACCAAGCTTGTTGTGTTTTTTAAGCAGAAACCAATCCTTTTTTAATTTCGACAAAAAACGGAATTCGTATCCAAGACGGTGCTTGGACGACATAAACACGGCTCAGCAGCTGACAGCCTACGCGCTGGTTCCTGACCTTTGCTTTACTTTGCCACGTATTTTACGTGTTTTGGGATTACATCATACAGTACTGTATTTCAAGATGTCAGCTCCATCACGCAAGGGTGTCTCCAGCAGGAAGGGAGACTTCAATGAAATTGAAGAGCCTGAGCCTGCAGGAAAGGTCAAAAGGACAAAAATACTACTTTATGCGACTAAGGCTTTGCCGAGGTGTAAGCAAAGAGATGCAGTTATAACAGCAATATGCTGAGATACATTATTTTTTGCCGACTTTCTGTTTACATGTTCACACAAGAGGTTGTGAGGGCATGATATACCGAGTGAAAACCAAGAGATGCAGTTTAGGGAGGCGGGTAGCAGAGTGGTTAGCGTCACCGAGTGGCGTTCTCGAAAACCCGAGTTCGATCCCGAGTGAGACCCATAAATCCACTTGAAATCTTTCTGCACCATCGAGTGGCCTAGAACACCCACATGCCCTGTCCATTAACTCTACCTTCGACTGTGAGTGCATAGGAGGACACAGGGGGGCGGCATGAGCCTCTAATTACAGGTGTCACTATAAGAATCCTGCCTGCGCCACCACTGGCGAGGGCCAACCATCACAGCCCTCGAGTGAGCCTCCAGGGCCTACCATCCACCCCTGGAGCTCACTGCCTACACGCGCTGTAGGCATAGATGTAAAAAAAAAAAAAAAAAAAAAAAAAAAACAACAACTTTGTCTTTGCCTTGCCGAGTTATATCAAATTCCGAGTTATACAGTGCCGAGTTATAAGGGTTTTACTGTATATGTTTTCAATGGGCGTGGGACAGTCCTGAATTCCCCGATGTTTTATCTTATTATTTTAGTAATAGTTTATTCGATCACCATGTCATTTATGCCTTTATCTGTATTATTTCAGTGTTTATCTAAGTGTTAGACAATATCATGGGGATGAAAGGTGGATGTAACCTAGGTAGTGATAACAGGAACTACCACATGTAGATTTCACGGCCTCTTGTAGCTTGCTTATTTTCTGGTGTTCTTATGTTCTTATGTGACATGATCTATTTTGCAGTGGGTGGGCACCATTGACCTGGCAAAGAGTGATGAGGCGGACACGTGTGTGGTGGTGAACAAGGAGGACAACTGGGCCGCACAGACCACCGCAGTTATCGAGGGTGAGGATACAGGCTTTGCATACAGGCTGCTGAGGTGTATCTAGGTGTTGCAGGTATTAAGAGAGGAGGTGTTGGAGGTGTATCTAGGTGTTGCAGGTATTAAGAGAGGAGGTGTATCTAGGTGTTGGAGGTGTATCTAGGTGTTGCAGGTATTAAGAGAGGAGGTGTTGGAGGTGTTTCTAGGTGTTGCAGGTATTAAGAGAGGTGTTGGAGGTGTATCTAGGTGTTAGAGAAGAGGTGTTGGAGGTGTATTTAGGTGTTGGAGAGGAGGTGTATACTCGAGGCTGGGAGGCAGGACTTAATTTACCTTCTGAGTAGTACATAACCCCTTCAGGCCCAGGTCATTCCTTTGCTGTATAGAATTGTCTGTTGTTAGCCATAAAATAAAATAAAAAGTTACTTAATATACCAAATTAGTAGTGGACAAGAGTATTAAACTGGTTTTATCTATAAAAAATTGCTTACATTCATTAAAATACAGTAAAACTTCTCATATTGGGACTAATTGGGCCAAGGAGTGGTCCGAGTAATGCAAGGATCCGAATAATGGGGGGATTATATATGGGGGGATATGTATATGAAAAAGAAAAAAATCTAAAAAAAATAAATCTAGGTGTATATATAGCTAGGAAATTTCGACCCCTAGAAAAAAAAAAAAAA
The DNA here is from genome assembly GCA_016584305.1 of Chionoecetes opilio. Classification (NCBI taxonomy): domain Eukaryota; kingdom Metazoa; phylum Arthropoda; class Malacostraca; order Decapoda; family Majidae; genus Chionoecetes; species Chionoecetes opilio. Next base: position 58,959 of record JACEEZ010016784.1, read on the forward strand.
AAAAAAAAAAAACTCTAGGTGTATATATAGCTAGGAAATTTCGACCCCTAAAAAAATAAAAAATTAATCTGTGTTTATATAGTTAGGAAATTTCGACCCCTAAAAAAAAAAAAAAAAAAAAAAATATGGAGGTCCGAATAATGTCAAAGTCCGAATAATGAATGTCCGAATACTTGAGGTTTTACTGTAATATATGTTTTCAATGGGCGTGGGACAGTCCTGAATTCCCCGATGTTATTTATCTATAATGGCTGGGCTTCACCTCTCACCTTATGTCCTTGTTTACCTGGTGACAATCATGGCATTTTCATAGCATGTCATTATGTCCTTCTCTTTCACTATTTTGTCATATTAACTGTCATTCACTTAAATAATAGTAATAATAATATATACTGTATTATCATCATTATCATCATTGAAGTAATTGAGGGTTGATGTTATGGTAAAAAAGGACAAAACGACATACAGTAAAACCTCTCGTATTCGGACACTCATTATTCGGACTGACATTATTCGGACCTCCTCCTTTATTTATTTATTTATTTATTTATTTATTTATTTATTATTATTATTTTTTTTTAAGGGGTCGAAATTTCCTAGCTATATGTACGCCTAGATTTTTTTTTTTTTTTTTATATATATATTAGGGGTCGAAATTTCCTAGCTATAGATTTTTTTTTTTATTATTATTTAAGATTTTTTTTTTTTTTTTTTTTTTTTTTCCATATCCCCCCATATATACCCCATTATTCGGATCCTTGCATTACTCGGACCACTCCTTGGCCCAATTAGTCCGGATATGAGAGGTTATACTGTACTATAGAAATATTTATAACCTTGTGTGTCATCATCCCTTCCATCCATTACTATATTAGTCTCTCTATCTCTCTTAGCTCTGCTTCTTGCTGAGGTCTTATTGTCTTATAGAAAGTCCTCCCATCACGGCTGAATATTGTGCCTGTGTTTGTACCTGTGTCTGAAGGGCGCATCACAGCCTTAATTCCCCCCCTCCCCATGCAGGACTGACGGCTGCCCTGGGCGGGGAGAAGGTGGATGCCATCATCAACGTGGCGGGGGGCTGGGCTGGAGGGAACGCAGCCAGTAAAGGTGAGGCTTTGGATACAGGCTGCTGAGGTGTTGGAGGTATTAAGGGAGGAAGTGTTGGAGGTGTATCTAGGTGTTGTAGGTATTGGAGAGAGGTGTATCTAGGTATTGCAGGTATTAAGAGAGGAGGTGTATCTAGATCTAGGTGTTAGAGATAAGATAAGATTTTCATCCTATCTAGACACTTTGCAAGTACCAACTACAAGGTTATTGACTATACAAAGCGCCGCCACGTCAGCACGAACTAGGCGGACTCGAACCGCTGACCGAATGCACAGGGACGCTGCACATTGCGAACTCACGTCTCTACCAACCTTGCCACCCTGACGGGCTAGGTGTTAGAGAAGAGGTGTTTGCAGGTGTATCTAGGTGTTAGAGAAGAGGTGTTGGAGGTGTATCTAGGTGTTGGAGGTGTATTTAGGTGTTGTAGGTATTGTAGAGGAGGTGTTTCTAGGTGTTGGGGTGTATTTAGGTGTTGTAGGTATTGTAGAGGAGGTGTATCTAGGTGTTGGAGGTGTATTTAGGTGTTGTAGGTATTGTAGAGGAGGTGTTTCTAGGTGTTGGAGGTGTATTTAGGTGTTGTAGGTATTGGAGAGGAGGTGTATCTAGGTGTTGGAGGTATTAAAGAGGTGTTGGAGGTGTTTCTAAATATACAGTTTGCTTAAATACTTGCAGGAACTCATTACAAAAAGTCATCTGTATAGTCCCATCATTCTAGCCTCCATGGATAACTAGTACTGTACTTGACCACCAGCCCTTGCAACCACAGCCCACACTACACTGCCAGGTTGAGTCTACAAGCACATTACAGGGTTATAAAAGTCTAGGAACACGTTATAGCATCATTATGTCTGCTTAAGAAAGGACGACAGCTTGCCCCGAGACAGAAAAGTTGTCAGTAATCCTCGTTGACAGGAACTACCACGTGTAAGGGAGAGCGGGGCAGGTTGCATCATTGCCTCTTAACTCGCATGTTATCACACGTACATCGTCTTAATACTACTACTACTACTACTATAAACTACTACTACTACTACAACAATAATAATAATACAAAAAGTTAAGGCGAGTTCGAGGCAATGATGCAACCTACCCTCGATGCAACCTGCCCCGCTCTCCCCTCATTATAGGTCTCACAGCCTCTTGTGGTTTCTTATTTCTTCTGTTCTTCTATTCTTATTATTGTTTCCCCACTGCAGATTTCCAGAAGAGCTGTGAGACCATGTGGGGCCAGAGTGTGTGGTCCTCCACCATCACCGCCCAGGCTGCCGCACTCTTCCTGAAGGAGGGGGGGCTGGTAACCCTCACTGGGGCGAGGCAGCTCTCAAAGGCACAGCGGGTGAGTTGCATGTACGCTACAAGGCTGCTCATGGAGAACTTACCCTTGAGAAGACTATGTGGGAATACTAAATGTGAATTATGTGAGAATACTAAAAAATAGGGTGGTAAATCTCAAGAACATTAGCCCCTTCATGCCCAGATCTTTCCTTTGCTATATAAAATGTCTGTTGTTAGCCATAAAAGTAACTATGTGAATTATGTGAGAATACTAAATTATGTGAGAATACTAAAAAAATAGGGTGGTAAATCTCAAGGAGCATTATGTGTATGAAGTGTTTTGGTATGGGGAGAATTATACAAAGCTAAGTTCTCCATGAGTAGCCTTGTATAATTCCCCCCATTCCAAGAGTCTATATACCCTCAATGTTCCTGGAGACTTAGATCTTTTTTTATAGTATTCTTACATTATCCAGTCCTTCCACTCTTTACTGCCTGGGTAGTGCGTACAAACCTATTAGTAGTTTACCATTGTCACTTCCTGAGACTGTCTTTATTGATATCAGTCTCCTGATGTACTTCTACCATGTCACTTTCATCAGTACCACATCTCCCTCATTCTTCTCCACCTTATAAACTGCTGTACACGTCATTCCTAGTACAGCAAGGTCATTCAGTACACAACATCTTTCCCTCATTCTTCTCCCATCTTATAAACTGTTGTACATGTCATTCCTAGTACAGCAAGGTCATCAAGTGTCCAACATCTTTCCCTCATTCTTCTCCACCTTATAAACTGCTGTACACGTCATTCCTAGTACAGCAAGGTCATTCAGTACACAACATCCACCCCTGCAGGCATGATTGGTTATGGAATGGCCAAAGCAGCTGTGCACCAGTTGACTCAGAGCCTGGCCCAGGAGAAGTCTGGCCTCCCCAAGGGTTCTACAGCTGTTGCTATTCTGCCCACCACCCTGGACACCCCGATGAACCGCAAATGGATGGCGGGGGCTGATTTCTCAACATGGACAACCTTAGAATTTGTGGCTGAGTGAGTGTGACTGTGATTCTCCTAACCCGATGTTTCCTGTTATACATCTATAAGTTTCGGAAGGGCATGCATGATTTGATGTTGATATGTAAGTGATGTATGGGAAGAGGAGGCTTGTAGGATTTTAGATTAGCTCGTCATATATAAAAAATAAATACAGGATTGAAGATATAGGAAGTAAAGTAAGAAAGACAAATCATCAGAGGAACTTAGCCACACAGCCAGACAGACATCACGCTACCGTAGATAACACTATAGTCGCCAGTCACTCGCCACTGCACTAATGTCGGCCTTAACAATATATTACGAATTTTAGCATCACTACAGCCTTTTATGTGCCACTGAAGACATGTAGTGTGATGTACATAATATAAACTACTGTGCATGCCTGTTCAGTGCCACATAAAAGTCTGTAGTGATGGTAAAATATGTAATATATTGTGCCTGGCGACATTAGTGCAGTGGCGAGTGACTGGCGACTATAATGTTATCTACGGTAGCTAAAATGATGCAATTATAGATGAGGAAATTACTTTTAAGATATAATAAAAAATGTTAACCTTTTCACCCCCACCAGGATGTTTCACAAGTGGACCAGTGGCAAGGAGCGTCCAGCCTCGGGCAGTCTGGTCCAGCTGATCACCAAGGACAGCAAAACTGATCTGGTCATCGCATAACTCCTTCCATTTGGTTTAACCCTCACCACCACCTAAGGATGATATAGAGTGATTATCCTTGCCACCACCCAGCCTCACTCCTCCTCTCCATCCAGCCCAAAGACCCCAACCAGCCCAAATCCTTCCTTCCACCTAACCTATCGCCCTCTACCACCCAGCCTCACTCCTCCTCTCCATTCAGCCCAAAGACACCCAACCAGCCCAAATCCTTCCTTCCACCTAACCTATCGCCCTCTACCACCCAGCCTCACTCCTCTCCATTCAGCCCAAAGACCCCCAACCAGCCCAAATCCTTCCTTCCACCTAACCTATCGCCCTCTACCACCCAGTCTCACTCCTCCCCAAAACCTAACCTCACTCCTCCTCTCCATCCAGCACAAATTCTTCCCTCTACCACCCAGTGTAACCTTCCCTAATGCTTCCTGACCACAATCATCTGCTTACTGAAGATTGTGTTCTTAGTAGTCATATTTTGCCCTCTGTGTTACTGTGTTTGGAGATCTGTGCGTCATTGATGTAGTCTGAGAGTGCGAGGAGGACTGATTCTGTGTTGCATGTTCTGATGTGATTGGTCTTAACACAAACTTTGCCATTGAAATTTTACCTTGAAATTTTCCTGGGGTTTAGAACATGTGTTGTATTTTGCTCAGTGTAGATGTATCAGTAATTACGTTTTAATGCAGACATTTGAAGCATTTATCAATACATAAGAAGAATGGCTTGATTGACATAATGGAGTGTGAGTTATGTTATTTTTGAGAACCTGGTATCAAGTTAAAACCTTATGAATACACAGCAGCACTTTAGGCAGATTCATAGAGTGTTTGTCAATAATAATGGAATATAATATGTGTTCACTGTTCAGTCTATCATAATTTAACAGTTGGGTAGTCTGTGTGGCTGTGTACTACCATTGTTGTCTTGCCCTTGGTGTTCAGGATCAATCAATCTGTCCTCTGTAGCTGCTTCTTAATTCTCCCTGTAGATCAAATTTATGTGAATGTTAAGTTTGTTGCTGATGGTTTTAATGATTATCTTCTGAAACTAAAGACCTTGTGATTGAGAAGAATTTAATCAAATGTTGCATCTGTTAGTTTATTGTAAAAATGTATTTGTTGGACCTACAGTATTCAGATGTTTATTTGTTGGTGAGTAGAACATAGACCCGAGATACAGTGGGTTAGTTTGAGGGTTAGGTTAGGTTAGTTTGAGGGTTAGGTTAGGTTAGTTTGAGGGTTAGGCTTAGGTTAGTTTGAGGGTTAGGTTAGGTTAGGTTAGTTTGAGGGTTAGGTTAGGTTAGTTTGAGGGTAAGGTTAGGTTAGTTTGAGGGTTAGGTTAGGTTAGTTTGAGGGTTAGGTTAGGTTAGTTTGAGGGTTAGGTTAGGTTAGTTTGAGGGTTAGGTTAGGTTAGTTTGAGGGTTAGGTTAGGTTAGTTTGAGGGTAAGGTTAGGTTAGTTTGAGGTTAAGGTTAGATTTGGTTTGTTTGAGGGTTAGGTTAGGTTAGTAAAAAGTTGATGGGTAAGAATGTTGAGGTCACAGCTTCCCTAGGGTTGAGTAATCAGTACTTTAAACCCAATATTAACAGTGCCTATGCTGCCCAAATGATGAGTACCCACTGTTATGTATGTTTGGACACTGCTTCCCGGCTCCTCGTGACAAAATACAAGTGCTTCCTGGCTCTTGACAAATTACAAGGAAAAGAAGCAAAGATACTGATACATACGAGTGCTTCCCCGCCTATTTTTATAAGTATACAAGAGTTAAACAGGTTGTCCGAGGAATAAAAAAGGTGTTCGCGATAGTTAAGGGCAAAGTTACACCTGTTATATCCATAGTGCATCCCGTCAGAGAACAAAAGAGCGAAGATAATAACATGAGTGCTTCCCTATCTATTTTTATAAGTATACAAGAGGTAAACAGGTGTAGGAGGAATAAAAAAGGTGTTTTGAGATAGTTAAGGGCAAAGTTACACCTGTCATCCATAGTGCCTCGAGTGTTGAGTGTGAGATGAAGGTGAAAGGATGTCAGCTTCCCGAGATAAGAGGCTCCAGATAAGGATTTGATAGACCAAGCCTGCTATGTAACTATTAGCTAAGTATGTTTATTATGTCTGTTGGTGTGTGTGTGTTAGTATGTGTGTTGTGTGGGGCTGATTAAGTGCTTCCCTCAGCGCCGCAGCACATACCAACACCACCACAGACATTGCCTTTCCTAAGTCCATACATTCCCCTCTCTCGGTTTCTCTTTCTCTCTTCTCTTTTCTTTCTTGTTTATGGAAAATTTATCTTATTTGTAAACCTTAATTACTTCTATTGGTCTTTCTCTCTTTGTCTGTCTCTCTGTTTTTCTTGCCATCTTTTTTTCTTTCTTGTTTAAGGAAAATTTATCGTTTGTGAACCTTACTTCTCTCTCTATCTATATCTATCTATCTCTTTATCTCTCTCTCTGTCTCTCTCTCTCTATGTGCAATATTGGATGATCAGACTGGCTTGATAAATAAATGGATGCTTCTACTCTGTTGTTTGACCACCTATAGGTAATAATTTAAGGTTTTAACGAAGGTACGAAGATTTTAAGGTACCAACGAAAATGGTAGTACAGATGTTACAGGTGTCATGTTAGGGAAATGAGTGTTGATGGCATTTTATAAGTATAGGAGGGAAATAAATGAGTAAAGGAGGGAAATAAATGAGTAAAGGAGGGAAATAAATGAGTAAAGGAGGGAAATAAATGAGTAGAGAAGGTAAATAAATTAGTAAAGGAGGGAAATAAATGAGTAAAGGAGGGAAATAAATGAGTAAAGGAAGGAAATTAATGAGTAAAGGAAGGAAATTAATGAGTAAATGAGGGAAATAAATGAGTAAAGGAAGGAAATAAATCAGTAAAGGAGGGAAATAAATGAGTAAAGGAGGGAAATAAATGAGTAAAGGAGGGAAATAAATGAGTAAAGGAGGGAAATAAATGAGTAAAGGAGGGAAATAAATGAGTAAAGGAGGGAAATAAATGAGTAAAGGAAGGAAATTAATGAGTAAAGGGGAAATTAATGAGTAAATGAGGGAAATAAATGAGTAAAGGAAGGAAATAAATCAGTAAAGGAGGGAAATAAATCAGTAAAGGAGGGAATAAATGAGTAAAGGAGGGAATAAATGAGTAAAGGAGGGAAATAAATTAGTAAAGGAGGGAATAAATGAGTAAAGGAGGGAAATAAAGAGTAAAGGAGGGAAATAAATGAGTAAAGGAGGGAAATAAATGAGTAAAGGAGGGAAATAAATGAGTAAAAGAGGGAAATAAATGAGTAAAGGAGGGAAATAAATGAATAAAGGAGGGAAATAGATGAGTAAATGAGGGAAATAAATGAGTAAAGGAGGGAAATAAATGAGTAAAGAAGGGAAATAAATGAGTAAAGGAAGGAAATAAATGAGTAAAGAAGGGAAATAAATGAGTAAAGAAGGGAAATAAATGAGTAAAGGAAGGAAATAAATGAGTAAAGGGAAATAAATGAGTAAAGGAGGGAAATAAATGAGTAAAGGGAAATAAATGAGTAAAAGAGGGAAATAAATGAGTAAAAGAGGGAAATAAATGAGTAAAGGAGGGAAATAAATGAGTAAAGGAGGGAAATAAATGAGTAAAGGAGGGAAATAAATGAGTAAAGGAAGGAAATAAATGAGTAAAGGAGGGAAATAAATGAGTAAAGGAGGGAAGTAAATGAGTAAATGAGGGAAATAAATGAGTAGGTGAGGTGAGTAGGAAATAGCAGCAAGGTATTCCTCATGAGTAAGCAATAAAGGGCAAGTCTTCAACATAAACAAAGAAAATATTAATATCTTGCAGCATCTGGTATAAATTAGGGATGTGAAATATAGCTTCTGAATGATTATTATGTGACATTTTGGCGGTAGGTCAGTCAGGGAGTGTGTCATTTTAGAATATATCATTGAAAGCATGTGGAAATTACTTGATGCATAGGGAAATAAGGAAAGGAAAGAGAGGAAAATAGAGATGACGGAATAGAGGAGGCAGGAAAGTGACATGATTTATACTCTATAGACAAAATTCCTCTCATGTATATTTTTTTTAAAACATTTCAAACCTTAGTTACTGATAAGAAAGAGCTTTAAATCGCAAAAAAACGCAATATCAACTGAGGCACTTTTGGGAGACTGAACAATTGGAAGGTTTTTATGGATACAATTTCTTTCGTGTATTTTTTTCTGATACTTTAATACCAAAAAATCTATAAATAATGTTGTAATAGTAAAATGATAATATAAACAGAGCCACTTGTAGCAGATGTGGCGTCGAGGAAGTTCCAAGTTCCAAGATCGAAGGTTGTGACGTCATGATGGCCTAGTGAGACCCAGTACACTAAATATTTCCCTTTATAACACGCCCTGTGGATGGTGGAACACTGTGATACCTTCATGAACAAGACTAACATCCAGCAAGGCTACAGATAACGCCACAGACGGCATAGAAGGGCTGAGGAGGAGACAGGAGGCGGTGAAATATGTCCCGTCATGATGGTACGTCTCGCTCTCCCCCTTCATGGCTCAGATAATGTTATAATTCTTGGCTCTACTGCGTTTATTCTGCGTCTTAACGTGTTGGCCTAGGCACGCCCACGCCCAGGGAGGAATGAGTCTACAGTCTGGTAAGGCGGAGATAATGGGAGGTGTCTTATGTGTTGTAAATATCATGTTATGTGACTGAGTAAGAGAGGAGGAGGAAAGACTGAAGAGTTATTTTAAGAGTTCAATGTGATATTTACGTTGGCGAGATTTGGTTATGTGGTGATTATGGTATGACGTAGCTGACTCATAGTAGGTTATGTGTTGTAGAATGAACAGTGGGAGGTATGTAAGAGGAGGGGGAGGAGGGAGTAGGAGTTATGATTGAGTAAGAGTTATGAGTGATATTTGCGTGGCCGAGTTGTGGTTATTTCTCGATTTTTTTTTAGTAATATCATCTTGGTAGTGTGATGTTTGGCTATTTCTGTCACGTTATGAGAAAAATATCCAGAATTTAACCTAGCATTCTCTCTCTCTCTCTCTCTCTCTCTCTCTCTCTCTCTCTCTCTCTCTCTCTCTCTCTCTCTCTCTCTCTCTCTCTCTCTCTCTCTCTCTCTCTCTCTCTCTCTCTCATTAGTATCTCCATTCCTTATTTCTCTCTCTTCTGTTTCTCTCATAGTCAAATATAAATAATCCTCAAATAATCTCTTGTAAATAATCTCATGGTTCTACAGCTTCTTCTTTTTTCCTATTAAATTTTCTTGTTCATTCTCACCACCTCCATTATTTTCTAGTTCTATTGTGAGGCTATTACTTATGGGCAAACTCATGTCAATAGTAGGCAAACTCATGTCAGGAACTCATGTCAAAAGTAGGCAAACTCATGTCAGGAACTCATGTCAGAACCTCATGTCAAAAGTAGGCAAACTCATGTCAGGAACTCATGTCAAAAGTAGGCAAACTCATGTCAGGAACTCATGTCAGAAACTCATGTCAAAAGTAGGCAAACTCATGTCAGGAACTCATGTCAGGAACTCATGTCAAAAGTAGGCAAACTCATGTCAGGAACTCATGTCAGGAACTCATGTCAAAAGTAGGCAAACTCATGTCAGGAACTCATGTCAAAAGTAGGCAAACTCATGTCAGGAACTCATGTCAGGAACTCATGTCAAAAGTAGGCAAACTCATGTCAGGAACTCATGTCAGGAACTCATGTCAGGAACTCATGTCAAAAGTAGGCAAACTCATGTCAGGAACTCATGTCAGGAACTCATGTCAGGACTCATCAAGTAGGCAAACTCATGTCAGGAACTCATGTCAAGTAGGCAAACTCATGGTCAGAACTCATGTCAAAAGTAGGCAAAACTCATGTCAGGAACTCATGTCAGGAACTCATGTCAAAAGTAGGCAAACTCATGTCAGGAACTCATGTCATAAGCAGGCAAACTCATGTCAGGAACTCATGTCAAAAGTAGGCAAACTCATGTCAGGAACTCATGTCATAAGCAGGCAAACTCATGTCAGGAACTCATGTCATAAGCAGGCAAACGCATGTCAGTACTCATTACTCATCACATGCAAATTTTCACTCAGCCAAAGATGAGATTATTGATGAATAAATACTCTAGCAACATCAACATTTACAGGAGGTTACAAGCTATAGTCTATTTTTTTTAACGAGGCAAAAATTCCATTCTATCATAAGGTCTCATGCTTAAAATGATGCCTATGTTTACCTGATACTATGGTTAACTATGATAGAATAAAACTGAAATTTAAAAGAAGTGTAGTATTCCCTTCTTCTGGCATCAAATATCAGTCAGTAACCTGATACTATGGTTAACTATGATAAAATACAACTGAAATTTAGAAGAAGTGTAGTATTCCCTTCTCCTGGCATCAAATAGCAGTCAGTAAGCAGCAAGGGGGCAGGATTTTTTGCCTTGTTAAAAAAGATAGACTAGTTGTTTTTTCTTATTTTCTTGTATTCGAAGATTGTCTATATTATGCCTTATGTAATTATAGGCAAAGGTATTTTTTAGGGGTGCAGTTAAAGTAGGAATAACACTGTTGTATTACCCCTTCATCCCCAGATCATTCCTTGGCTATAAATAATCGTCTGTTAGCCATAAAATAACGAAAAGTGACTGAATATACCAAATGAACTAGTGGAATTGATACTAAACAGGTCTTAGCTATAAAATATTCCTTATCGTCACTACAAATCGTCTAATGGTACCCAAATTACAATGGAAAATATGTTCTGGGTCTCAAGGGGTTAAATAACTTTTGTGTTCTTTTAGTGTTGTCCATAAGGTAGTTTGTCTCACACTCTTCTTCCTCTTGTGACCTGCATCGCCTCTGTTCTTCCCTTGCCGCTGACACTTTTTAATGAGGATTTGGCTTTAGTTAGGAGGTTAAAGCGTGGGGTTAGGTTAGGTTAGGTTAGGTTAGGTTAGTGAGTCAAAAGGTGGGGTTAGGTTAGGTTAGGTTAGGTTAGGTTAGTGAGTCAAAAGGTGGGGTTAGGTTAGGTTAGTGAGTCAAAAGGTGGGGTTAGGTTAGTGATCAAAGGTGGGTTGGGGTTAGGTTAGTGAGTCAAAAGGTGGGTTAGGTTAGGTTAGTGGTCAAGTGGGGTTATAGTGTAGGTAGGGTGTGATGTGGGGTTAGGTGGTTAGTGAGTCAAAGGTGGGGTTGGTTGGTGAGTAAAGTGGTTAGGTAGGATGTGAGTCATTAAAGTGGGGTTATAGGAAATTCTCAAAGAAGGTTTTGGTTATTTAGATCAAACCTGGTGTAGGTTGTTAGTGAGTCAAACGTTAAATTAAATATATGCACCTGTGTTGATCATACCTAACTAACCTAACTGCTTTTGTATGAGCTAGACTGTGAGAATCATATCCTAACCATTTTGACTCTAAACTAACCAACCACTTTGACTCACTACACAAATGGACTCACTATCTCTAACACCACCTTGATCACTCTACTACTCCGTCCAAATCATTTTACACTTTTGAGATTAAGATTCTTAACGAACCCACTTGTCTAACAAACTTGAAATTAAACCCTAACCTAACCCCACCTTTTGACTCACTAACCCAACCACCTTGAACCTAACTACCTAACCTTTTGACTCACTAACCAACCTAACCTAACCTAACCCACCTTTTGACTCACTAACCTAACCTAACCACCTGACCTAACTAACCTTTTGACTCACTAACCTAACCTAACCCCCTTGACACTAACCACCCACCTTTTGACTCCACTAACCTAACCCCACCTTTGACTCACTAACCTAACCTAACCCCACCTTTTGACTCACTAACATAACCCCACGCTTTAACCTCCTAACTGAAGCCAAAACCTCATTAAAAAGTGTCCGCGGCAAGGGAAGAACAGAGGCGATGCAGGTCACAAGAGGAAGAAGAGTGTGGCGGACGTAAACACTTGTCTCTCTCCTCCCTATAAACAACATGTCATATCTCCAAAAGTAATGATTTGCCACGGAAGCTCATAGAGAGAATGTTTCCTAGAATCCAATAAGGTGAACAGAAACCACACTCCTAATTGTGTAGGGAATTTCGGTCCTCGTGTAAAATAATACCGATTTATGTCTGGCCAACCTAAATTATTGTCTGATTGAAAACTATGTAAGGAAGTTTCAAGATGACATTTGTGAAAACACTTAGCTGTAATGAAGTAAGGCTAGGGGAAATATCAACAGTGTAACATAGTGAGGTGCATAGTGATTGTCAAACTACAGAACTAAACGTGTTGCAAGATAGAGGGTGGGAAATAGTAGACATGATAACAGAGGAATTCTTCTTTTAATACAGTTGTTGATAAGAAGTGTAAGGATCTCTTGTTTGTCATGTAAGGATTTTCATGTTTTGTCTTGTTTATTTTATTGTAAGGTTGTATTTATAGTGTTGTTATTGTATTGTAAAAAAAAAATCACCTCGCAGTCATAATAACATAGGAATCCTTCTTTTAGTCTAGTTGTGGATAAGGGCTGTAAGGGTTTATCTGTTAAACTAGTTGTGGATAAGGGCTGTAAGGGTTTATCTGTTAAACTAGTTGTGGATAAGGGCTGTAAGGGTTTATCTGTTAATTTAGTTGTGGATAAGGGCTGTAAGGGTTTATCTGTTAATTTAGTTGTGGATAAGGGCTGTAAGGGTTTATCTGTTAATCTAGTTGTGGATAAGGGCTGTAAGGGTTTATCTGTTAATCTAGTTGTGGATAAGGGCTGTAAGGGTTTATCTGTTAATCTAGTTGTGGATAAGGGCTGTAAGGGTTTATCTGTTAATCTAGTTGTGGATAAGGGCTGTAAGGGTTTATCTGTTAATTAGTTGTGTAAGGGCTGCAAGGGTTTATCTGTTAATTTAGTTGTGGATAAGGGCTGTAAGGGTTTATCTGTTAATCTAGTTGTGGATAAGGGCTGTAAGGGTTTATCTGTTAATTTAGTTGTGTATAAGGGCTGCAAGGGTTTATCTGTTAATTTAGTTGTGGATAAGGGCTGTAAGGGTTTATCTGTTAATCTAGTTGTGGATAAGGGCTGCAAGGGTTTATCTGTTAATTTAGTTGTGGATAAGGGCTGTAAGGGTTTATCTGTTAATCTAGTTGTGGATAAGGGCTGTCAGGGTTTATCTGTTAATCTAGTTGTGGATAAGGGCTGCAAGGGTTTATCTGTTAATCTAGTTGTGGATAAGGGCTGTAAGGGTTTATCTGTTAATCTAGTTGTGGAAGGGCTGCAAGGGTTTATCTGTTATCTAGTTGTGGATAAGGGCTGTCAGGGTTTATCTGTTAACTATGTTGTGGATAAGGGCTGTAAGGGTTATCTGTTAATTTAGTTGTGATAAGGGCTGTAAGGGTTTCTGTTAATTTAGTTTGTGGATAAGGCCTGTAAGGGTTTATCTGTTAATCTAGTTGTGGATAAGGGCTGCAAGGGTTTATCTGTTAATCTAGTGTATAAGGGTTTATCTGTTAATCTAGTTGTGGATAAGGGCTGTAAGTTTATTTTCCCTCCGCAGGTGTGAGCTGTGATGCATGTTTGAAGGCAAATTTCCGTGGTCGTCGGTACAAGTGTTTGATATGCTATGACTATGACCTCTGCTCCGCCTGCTACGAGGGCGGCGCCACCACCACGCGCCACACCACTGACCACCCTATGCAGTGTATCCTCACCAGGCATGACTTCGGTGAGGACCCGCCCCTTGCCTCTGTCTCACTGCATCATCATCATCATTGTCATATTTCTGTTTAAAGTCAGATTTTCCCTATTGTCTCGTGAGGTTAGGTTGATGATATGCTTCTAACTATCTCTGTCCATTAATGTCAGATTTTCCCATATTGTCTCATGAGGTTAGGTTGATGATATGCTTCTAACTATCTCTGTCCATTAATGTCAGATTTTCCCTAATGTCTCATGAGGTTAGAGGGTTGATGATACACTTCTAACTATCTCTGTCCATTAATGTCAGATTTTCCCATAATGTCTCATGAGGTTAGACGGACGATGACACTCTTCCAACTATCGCTATCCATTGCCTTGACCTCTTCAATGCCCAATGCTGCCAGATTCTCTTCAAAAATAGAAAATAATCACTTTCTCGCAAACTTTAATAATATGACAAAGAAAACCCTGAAACTAGACCTCCACTAGATACCACCTCGCTGTCCTTCCCTCACCCCCCTCTTCAACACACTGCCTCCATGTCTCCTTGGCCTACCCGGATCTAGCTCAGTACACCAGATGATAGAGTTGTTTACGTGCTTCTGTCATAGCATAAAAGTAAATCTCCCATCAGGCTTGCCATTGCTAGGCTTGTTGTTACTTTTTTTCCCCCTTAGCCAGTCCTTTGTGATGTAAAAATGGAAAAATAATGTACGTGTGTGTATATATACGTGCGTGTTTCAGACGTTTATTACGGGGGGGAGGCGCTGTCCGTCGACCAGCCGCAGAGCCTGACGTGTCCGTTCTGCGGCAAGATGGGCTACACAGAGACCTCCCTGCAGGACCACGTCACGGCAGACCACCCCGACACACCCTACGAAGTGGTGAGCGGCGCCACCTCCACTCTTGGCCTCATGATAACTTGTTTATTACTGTATTGAGGTGTTTGCAGGCTATGTTGTTGTGTGCCTCATGATAACCTGGTCTTGCTCATCTTCTCTACTGTTTTGAGGTCCTTGCAGGCTCTATGTTGTTAGTTTCTTTAGGTAAATAACTTGTTTACTACTGTATTGAGGTCCTTGCAGGCTCTATGTTGTTAGTTTCTTTAGCTAAATAACTTGTTTACTACTGTATTGAGGTCCTTGCAGGCTATGTTGTTAGTTTCTTTAGCTAAATAACTTGTTTACTACTGTATTGAGGTCCTTGCAGGCTATGTTGTTAGTTCTTTAGCTAAATAACTTGTTACTACCTTATTGAGGTCCTTGCAGGCTATGTTGTTAGTTTCTTTAGCTAAATAACTTGTTTACTACTGTATTGAGGTCCTTGCAGGCTATGTTGTTAGTTTCTTTAGCTAAATAACTTGTTTACTACCTTATTGAGGTCCTTGCAGGCTATGTTGTTAGTTTCTTTAGCTAAATAACTTGTTTACTACTGTATTGAGGTCCTTGCAGGCTATGTTGTTAGTTTCTTTAGCTAAATAACTTGTTTACTACCTTATTGAGGTCTTTGCAGGCTATGTTGTTAGTTTCTTTAGCTAAATAACTTGTTTACTACCTTATTGAGGTCTTTGCAGGCTATGTTGTTAGTTTCTTTAGCTAAATAACTTGTTTACCACCTTATTGAGGTCCTTGCAGGCACTATGTTGTTAGTTTCTTCAGCTGTTTGCCTCATGATAACAACTTGGTTTGGGTCATCTTGTTTTCTAACTACTACTGTATTGAGATCTTTGTTGACACTTTATTTTGTTGGTTTGTTTAGCTGAAATTTTGTGAACTTAAAGCTTTATGTTTAACTTAATTTTCTTGGTATAATTTACAGTCATCTCAAGGAATTTCACATTAAAATTTGCATCATGTCACATCAGAGGTTTAGTCACAGTATATCTCTTTATATCTACAGCTGTACAATGTGAATGCTCCCAATACTGTTATCATGTCACACAGTATTTCCCACAGTTTAGTGAGCACTTAGTGAGCTTACCAAATAGGGTGGTAAATGATTGGCATGGACTCAGTCGTCAGGTAGTTAGTGCGGAGTCAATAGGGAGCTTTAAAAGGAGGCTAGATAATATCATGGGTGGAGATGAAAGGTGGATGTAGGTAGTGTTAAGTAACAGGAACTACCATGTGTAGGTCTCACGGCCTCTTGTAGCTTATTTATTTTCTCATGTTCTTATGTCTCACGGCCTCTTGTAGCTTCCTTATTTTCTCATGTTCTTATGTCTCACGGTCTCTTGTAGCTTCCTTATTTTCTCATGTTCTTATGTCTCACGGCCTCTTGTAGCTTCCTTATTTTCTTATTTCTTATGTCTCACGGCCTCTTGTAGCTTCCTTATTTTCTCATGTTCTTAT
Source organism: Chionoecetes opilio (assembly GCA_016584305.1). Classification (NCBI taxonomy): domain Eukaryota; kingdom Metazoa; phylum Arthropoda; class Malacostraca; order Decapoda; family Majidae; genus Chionoecetes; species Chionoecetes opilio. Next base: position 75,100 of record JACEEZ010016784.1, read on the forward strand.
GTCTCACGGCCTCTTGTAGCTTCCTTATTTTCTCATGTTCTTATGTCTCACGGTCTCTTGTAGCTTCCTTATTTTCTCATGTTATGTCTCACGGCCTCTTGTAGCTTCCTTATTTTCTCATGTTCTTATGTCTCACGGTCTCTTGTAGCTTCCTTATTTTCTCATGTTCTTATGTCTCACGGCCTCTTGTAGCTTCCTTATTTTCTTATGTTCTTATGTCTCACGGCCTCTTGTAGCTTCCTTATTTTCTCATGTTCTTATGTCTCACGGCCTCTTGTAGCTTCCTTATTTTCTTATGTTCTTATGTCTCACGGCCTCTTGTAGCTTCCTTATTTTCTCATGTTCTTATGTCTCACGGCCTCTTGTAGCTTCCTTATTTTCTCATGTTCTTATGTCTCACGGCCTCTTGTAGCTTCCTTATTTTCTCATGTTCTTATGTCTCACGGTCTCTTGTAGCTTCCTTATTTTCTCATGTTCTTATGTCTCACGGCCTCTTGTAGCTTCCTTATTTTCTCATGTTCTTATGTCTCACGGCCTCTTGTAGCTTCCTTATTTTCTCATGTTCTTATGTCTCACGGCCTCTTGTAGCTTCCTTATTTTCTCATGTTCTTATGTCTCACGGCCTCTTGTAGCTTCCTTATTTTCTCATGTTCTTATGTCTCACGGTCTCTTGTAGCTTCCTTATTTTCTCATGTTCTTATGTCTCACGGCCTCTTGTAGCTTCCTTATTTTCTCATGTTCTTATGTCTCACGGCCTCTTGTAGCTTCCTTATTTTCTCATGTTCTTATGTCTCACGGCCTCTTGTAGCTTCCTTATTTTCTCATGTTCTTATGTCTCACGGCCTCTTGTAGCTTCCTTATTTTCTCATGTTCTTATGTCTCACGGCCTCTTGTAGCTTCCTTATTTTCTCATGTTCTTATGTCTCACGGCCTCTTGTAGCTTCCTTATTTTCTCATGTTCTTATGTCTCACGGTCTCTTGTAGCTTCCTTATTTTCTCATGTTCTTATGTCTCACGGCCTCTTGTAGCTTCCTTATTTTCTCATGTTCTTATGTCTCACGGTCTCTTGTAGCTTCCTTATTTTCTCATGTTCTTATGTCTCACGGCCTTATTTTCTCATGTTCTTATGTCTCACGGCCTTATTTTCTCATGTTCTTATGTCTCACGGCCTTATTTTCTCATGTTCTTATGTCTCACGGCCTTATTTTCTCATGTTCTTATGTCTCACGGCCTCTTGTAGCTTCCTTATTTTCTCATGTTCTTATGTTAATGTGTGTGTGTGTGTGGCAGGTGTGTCCTATCTGCGCGTCGGTGCCTGGCGGGGATCCCAACCATGTGACCGATGACTTTGCAGCTCACCTCACCTTGGACCACCGCTCGGGGGCACCCAGGACCTCATATCCTTTTATGCCACGCTCACACTACTATCATCCATCTACCATCATCATCTATCATCATCCATCTACCATCATCCATCTACCATCATCTATCTAGCATCATTTTTTACACCTGTCAGTATGTCTACACAATTATTTCCTCTATTATCCATATATTTTTCCCGTTACATTCTCATTTCACTATCATCATCCATCTACATCATCCATCTCATCTTTCACTATTATCATTGTTGTACACAGTATCATTATCATCTCATATCATCTTTTATGCCAGGCTTCCACTATTATCATTGTTGTACACAGTATCTCTCATCATCTTTTATGCCAGGCTTCCACTATCATCATTGTTGTACACAGTATCTATCATCATCTTTTATGCCACTGACACTATCATCATTGTTGTACACAGTATCTCTCATCATCTTTTATGCCACTGACACTATTATCATTGTTGTACACAGTATCTCTCATCATCTTTTAGGCCACTCTGACACTATCATCATTGTTGTATCATTGTTGTTTCTGTCATTTTGCAAGTACAGTAAGGATATTTATTTTATCAGCTGTTTTGAATTGACATGATGAGATTTCAAGCATCAAGAAAGCTATGAAAATATACATTATCGTTATCATCTATCATCACAGCCCAGCCCGTTGATGTCCACTAAGTAGAAAGTCCCGGGGTAATGTTCAAGTAATGATACGTATTGCCTTCTTTGTGCTGGTGTTAGATAGACAAGAACGTATTTCCTAAGTCCTGTAAGAGTTTAATACCCAGGATTAATTCAACGATCAGTTAACTTTCATGTCCAGTGGCATTTCTGATTATGCTCGTCTTGCCACCTTTTATCCAAGTCCTGCACCAAAGTCTTATGAGGGGATTCAGTGAGGTCTTTGCAGGCTCTATGTTGTTAGTTTCTTTAGCTAAATAACTTGTTCTCTACTGTTTTGAGGTCCTTGCAGGCTCTATATTGTTAGTTTCTTTAGCTAAATAACTTGTTTTCTACTGTTTTGAGGTCCTTACAGGCTCTATGTTGTTAGTTTCTTTAGCTAAATAACTTTTTTACTACTGTTTTGAGGTCCTTGCAGGCTATGTTGTTAGTTTCTTTAGCTAAATAACTTGTTTTCTACTGTTTTGAGGTCTTTGCAGGCTATGTTGTTAGTTTCTTTAGCTAAATAACTTGTTTACTACTGTTTTGAGGTCTTTGCAGGCTATGTTGTTAGTTTCTTTAGCTAAATAACTTGTTTACTACTGTTTTGAGGTCCTTGCGGGCTATATTGTTAGTTTCTTTAGCTAAATAACTTGTTCTCTACTGTTTTGAGGTCCTTGCAGGCTATGTTGTTAGTTTCTTTAGCTAAATAACTTGTTTACTACTGTTTTGAGGTCCTTGCAGGCTATGTTGTTAGTTTCTTTAGCTAAATAACTTGTTTTCTACTGTTTTGAGGTCCTTGCAGGCTATGTTGTTAGTTTCTTTAGCTAAATAACTTGTTTTCTACTGTTTTGAGGTCCTTGCAGGCTATATTGTTAGTTTCTTTAGCTAAATAACTTGTTCTCTACTGTTTTGAGGTCCTTGCAGGCTATGTTGTTAGTTTCTTTAGCTAAATAACTTGTTCTCTACTGTTTTGAGGTCTTTGCGGGCTATATTGTTAGTTTCTTTAGCTAAATAACTTGTGTTCTACTGTTTTGAGGTCCTTGCAGGCTATATTGTTAGTTTCTTTAGCTAAATAACTTGTTTTCTACTGTTTTGAGGTCCTTACAGGCTATGTTGTTAGTTTCTTTAGCTAAATAACTTGTTTTCTACTGTTTTGAGGTCCTTGCAGGCTATATTGTTAGTTTCTTTAGCTAAATAACTTGTTTTCTACTGTTTTGAGGTCCTTACAGGCTATGTTGTTAGTTTCTTTAGCTAAATAACTTGTTTACTACTGTTTTGAGGTCCTTGCAGGCTCTATGTTGTTAGTTTCTTTAGCTAAATAACTTGTTTTCTACTGTTTTGAGGTCCTTGCAGGCTATGTTGTTAGTTTCTTTAGCTAAATAACTTGTTTACTACTGTTTTGAGGTCCTTGCAGGCTATATTGTTAGTTTCTTTAGCTAAATAACTTGTTTTCTACTGTTTTGAGGTCTTTGCAGGCTATGTTGTTAGTTTCTTTAGCTAAATAACTTGTTTTCTACTGTTTTGAGGTCCTTGCAGGCTATATTGTTAGTTTCTTTAGCTAAATAACTTGTTTTCTACTGTTTTGAGGTCCTTGCAGGCTATGTTGTTAGTTTCTTTAGCTAAATAACTTGTTTTCTACTGTTTTGAGGTCTTTGCAGGCTATGTTGTTAGTTTCTTTAGCTAAATAACTTGTTTTCTACTGTTTTGAGGTCCTTGCAGGCTATATTGTTAGTTTCTTTAGCTAAATAACTTGTTTTCTACTGTTTTGAGGTCCTTGCAGGCTATGTTGTTAGTTTCTTTAGCTAAATAACTTGTTTACTACTGTTTTGAGGTCCTTGCAGGCTATATTGTTAGTTTCTTTAGCTAAATAACTTGTTTTCTACTGTTTTGAGGTCCTTACAGGCTATGTTGTTAGTTTCTTTAGCTAAATAACTTGTTTACTACTGTTTTGAGGTCCTTGCAGGCTCTATGTTGTTAGTTTCTTTAGCTAAATAACTTGTTTTCTACTGTTTTGAGGTCCTTGCAGGCTATGTTGTTAGTTTCTTTAGCTAAATAACTTGTTTATTACTGTTTTGAGGTCCTTGCAGGCTATGTTGTTAGTTTCTTTAGCTAAATAACTTGTTTTCTACTGTTTTGAGGTCCTTGCAGGCTCTATGTTGTTAGTTTCTTTAGCTAAATAACTTGTTTACTACTGTTTTGGGGTTCTTGCAGGCTATGTTGTTAGTTTCTTTAGCTAAATAACTTGTTTACTACTGTTTTGAGGTCCTTGCAGGCTATGTTGTTAGTTTCTTTAGCTAAATAACTTGTTTACTACTGTTTTGAGGTCCTTGCAGGCTATGTTGTTAGTTTCTTTAGCTAAATAACTTGTTTTCTACTGTTTTGAGGTCTTTGCAGGCTATATTGTTAGTTTCTTTATCTAAATAACTAAGTAAGCATTTATTTTGTTGTTAGTCTAGTCGTTAGTGACGCCTGTTTCCTCTCACTCACACAGTCCGCCACTTAACCTGCCAATTTTATAGTGGGGTTGGGAGGTCATCCTCTAACTACAGTAAAACCTCTCGTATTCGGACACTCATTATTCGGACTTTGACATTATTCAGACCTCCTCCTCTTTTTTTTTTTTTTTTTTTTTTTTTTTATTTTTTAGGGGTTGAAATTTCCTACCTATGCAATTTATATACACCTAGAATTTTTTTTTTTTTTTTGGGGTGGGTGGGGTCGAAATTTCCTAGCTATATATTTTTTATACCTAGATTTTTTTTTTTTTTTTTTTTTTTTTTATTACTACATATCCCCCCATTATTCGGATCCTTGCATTACTCGGACCACTCCTTGGCCCAATTAGTCCCAATATGAGAGGTTTTACTGTATTATCATTACTTTCAGCATTACTCTAGCTCTTAGCATGACTCTTTAGCCACTCTAGCATTACCTTTAACCCCTTGAGGCCCAGTGCGTAATTTCCATTGTAATTTGGGTACCATTAGACAATTTTAATGCATATAAGCAATATTTTATAGATATGACGTGTCTAGTACCCTTGTCCACTATCTAATTTGGTATATTCAGTTTTTTTCTGTAATCTTATGGCTCGAAAACAAACTATTTTATGTACGGTAGCAAAGGAAAGATCTGGGCGTGAAGGGGTTACTATTGAGCTGCATTACCGGCATTGATCCTTAACTCTTGTGCACGATGAGCCGTCTTTGTCCCGCCACGGTGCCCGCAGGATACCCCACCAGGGCCGGGGCATCAGCAGGGGGGTGGCACGACGCAACATGACCTTTGGGTAAGACATCACACCTTCTTTCTGTTTGACGTCAGTTTTTCACATCACTTTTATGAGGCTAGACGGCCGATGATACACCTCCAACTATCTCTATCTGTTAATACACCTTATTTATTATTTATTGCTTAGCCTCTCCCTCCCTCCTTGTCTCTCCCCCTGGCCAAGGTGTTAATGTCTCCTCCCCCTCACCAAGGTGTTAATGTCTCCTCCCCCTGGCCAAGGTGTTAATGTCTCCTCCCCCGCACAGGAGTGTGAGCAGCGGCCTGTTCTCCCCGTCAACCCGGGAGTCCATGGACCCCATCGCAGAGCTGCTCTCCCAGCTGTCTGGCGTACGTCGAGCCACGGCAAGTGACATCCCTTCCGCTGCCTCACAGCTTCACACGTTGCAGATACAGTTAGAGTGGATATAAATGACAGTAATAGTAAGATAAACATAGATTACATTATTTTTTATCCAAATAATAATTACATGAGTACCCAGAAAATTGAATGACACAAATAGCAGGGAACTTAGGCTCTCCTCTACACTGTCAAGACACTTATGTACGGTACAGATGCCGCACTACAGCAAAATAACATCTATCTTTTTGTATTTGTTTTGTATTTAATCAGTTATTAATCATACAGGTGGCTTAAAAGGCAGATAAGTTAAGGTGGTGGTGAGGCAGCAGGTAGCCCAGCCACAGCCAGGTCCTGACACACTCTTGTTCTCAGCTTGATGAGGAGTTATGGTTTTCACCCTTGGAAGTATTTCTCAGCCTCCCAAGGACACACACAGCTGCCTAGTCACTTGTTCCTGGGGTCACAGCTGCCTAGTCACTTGTTCCTGGGGTCACAGCTGCCTAGTCACTTGTTGTTCCTGGGGTCACAGCTGCCTAGTCACTTGTTGTTCCTGGGGTCACAGCTGCCTAGTCACATGTTCCTGGGGTCACAGTTGCCTAGTCACTTGTTGTTCCGGGGGTCACAGCTGCCTAGTCACTTGTTGTTCCGGGGGTCACAGCTGCCTAGTCACTTGTTGTTCCTGGGGTCACAGCTGCCTAGTCACTTGTTGTTCCTGGGGTCACAGCTGCCTAGTCACTTGTTGTTCCTGGGGTCACAGCTGCCTAGTCACTTGTTGTTCCTGGGGTCACAGCTGCCTAGTCACTTGTTGTTCCTGGGTCACAGCTGCCTAGTCACTTGTTGTTCCTGGGGTCACAGCTGCCTAGTCACTTGTTGTTCCGGGGGTCACAGCTGCCTAGTCAGTTGTTGTTCCTGGGGTCACAGTTTCCCTAGTCACTTGTTGTTTCCTGGGGTCACAGCTGCCTAGCCCACTTGTTGTTCCTGGGGTCACAGCTGCCTAGTCACTTGTTGTTCCTGGGGTCACAGCTGCCTAGTCACTTGTTGTTCCGGGGGTCACAGCTGCCTAGTCACTTGTTGTTCCGGGGGTCACAGCTGCCTAGTCACTTGTTGTTCCGGGGGTCACAGCTGCCTAGTCACTTGTTGTTCCTGGGGTCACAGCTGCCTAGTCACTTGTTGTTCCGGGGGTCACAGCTGCCCAGTCACTTGTTTTTTCCTGGGGTCACAGCTGCCTAGTCACTTGTTGTTCCTGGGGTCACAGCTGCCTAGTCACTTGTTGTTCCGGGGTCACAGCTGCCTAGTCACTTGTTGTTCCTGGGGTCATAGCTGCCTAGTCACATGTTGTTCCTGGGGTCACAGCTGCCTAGTCACTTGTTGTTCCTGGGGTCACAGTTGCCTAGTCACTTGTTGTTCCGGGGGTCACAGCTGCCTAGTCACTTGTGTGTTCCTGGGGTCACAGTTGCCTAGTCACTTGTTGTTCCGGGGGTCACAGCTGCCTAGTCACTTGTTGTTCCTGGGGTCACAGCTGCCTAGTCACTTGTTGTTCCTGGGGTCACAGTTGCCTAGTCACTTGTTGTTCCGGGGGTCACAGCTGCCTAGTCACTTGTTGTTCCTGGGGTCACAGCTGCCTAGTCACTTGTTGTTCCTGGGGTCACAGCTGCCTAGTCACTTGTTGTTCCTGGGGTCACAGTTGCCTAGTCACTTGTTGTTCGGGGTCACAGCTGCCTAGTCACTTGTTGTTCCTGGGGTCACAGCTGCTAGTCACTTGTTGTTCCGGGGTCACAGCTGCCTAGTCACTTGTTGTTCCTGGGGTCACAGCTGCTAGTCACTTGTTGTTCCGGGGTCACAGCTGCCTAGTCCTTGTTGTTCCTGGGGTCACAGCTGTCTAGTCACTTGTTGTTCCTGGGGTCACAAGCTGCACTAGTCACTTGTTGTTCCTGGGGTCACAGCTGCCTAGTCACTTTGTTCCTGGGGTCACAGCTGCCTAGTCACCTGTTGTTCCTGGGGTCACAGTTGCCTAGTCACTTGTTGTTCCGGGGGTCACAGCTGCCTAGTCACTTGTTGTTCCGGGGTCACAGCTGCCTAGTCACTTGTTGTTCCGGGGGTCACAGCTGCCTAGTCACTTGTTGTTCCTGGGGTCACAGCTGTCTAGTCACTTGTTGTTCCGGGGTCACAGCTGCCTAGTCACTTGTTGTTCCTGGGGGTCACAGCTGCCTAGTCACTTGTTGTTCCGGGGGTCACAGCTGCCTAGTCACTTGTTGTTCCTGGGGGTCACAGTTCCTAGTCACTTGTTGTTCCTGGGGTCACAGCTGCCTAGTCACTTGTTGTTCCTGGGGTCACAGCTGCCTAGTCACTTGTTGTTCCTGGGGTCACAGCTGCCTAGTCACTTGTTGTTCCTGGGGTCACAGTTGCCTAGTCACTTGTTGTTCCGGGGGTCACAGCTGCCTAGTCACTTGTTGTTCCGGGGGTCACAGCTGCCTAGTCACTTGTTGTTCCTGGGGTCACAGCTGCCTAGTCACTTGTTGTTCCTGGGGTCACAGCTGCCTAGTCACTTGTTGTTCCGGGGGTCACAGCTGCCTAGTCACTTGTTGTTCCTGGGGTCACAGCTGCCTAGTCACTTGTTGTTCCTGGGGTCACAGCTGCCTAGTCACACTGTTGTTCCTGGGGTCACAGCTGCCTAGTCACTTGTTGTTCCTGGGCACTTGTTGTTCCTGGGGTCACAGCTGCCTAGTCACTTGTTGTTCCTGGGGTCACAGCTGCCTAGTCACTTGTTGTTCCTGGGGTCACAGCTGCCTAGTCACCTGTTGTTCCTGGGGTCACAGCTGCCTAGTCACTTGTTGTTCCTGGGGTCACAGTTGCCTAGTCACTTGTTGTTCCGGGGTCACAGCTGCCTAGTCACTTGTTGTTCCTGGGGGTCACATTTGCCATAGTCACTTGTTGTTCCGGGGGTCACAGCTGCCTAGTCACTTGTTGTTCCTGGGGTCACAGTTGCCTACTCACTTGTTGTTCCGGGGGTCACAGCTGCCTAGTCACTTGTTGTTCCTGGGGTCACAGTTGCCTAGTCACTTGTTGTTCCAGGGGTCACAGCTGCCTAGTCACTTGTTGTTCCTGGGGTCACAGCTGCCTAGTCACTTGTTGTTCCGGGGGTCACAGCTGCCTAGTCACTTGTTGTTCCTGGGGTCACAGCTGCCTAGTCACTTGTTGTTCCTGGGGTCACAGCTGCCTAGTCACTTGTTGTTCCTGGGGTCACAGCTGCCTAGTCACTTGTTGTTCCTGGGGTCACAGCTGCCTAGTCACTTGTTGTTCCTGGGGTCACAGCTGCCTAGTCACTTGTTGTTCCTGGGGTCACAGCTGCCTAGTCACTTGTTGTTCCTGGGGTCACAGCTGCCTAGTCACTTGTTGTTCCTGGGGTCACAGCTGCATAGTCACTTGTTGTTCCGGGGGTCACAGCTGCCTAGTCACTTGTTGTTCCGGGGGTCACAGCTGCCTAGTCACTTGTTGTTCCTGGGGTCACAGCTGCCTAGTCTTGGCTCACCCTCCTCCCTTCCTTCCTTTCTTCCCTTTTTTCCTCCCTTCCTTCATCTTTCTTCCTCCCTTCCATCTTTTGTCTTCCTTCTTTTTTCCTTCTTTTTTATTCCTTCCTCCCTTTCTTCCCTTTTTTCCTCCCTTCCTTCATCTTTCTTCCTCCCTTCCATCCTTTGTCTTCTGGGTGTTGTTGTTGTTGTTGCTCCCCACCGCTGTTGTCTCCCTCAGGCATTCACAGTGCACCAGACACACAGCGAAGACACAGAACACTTGCCCGTTACACAAGTATTGCATGGTGTCATCATTGCCACACATTGCCTCACTACATTAATGCTGCAGTGCTCTTCTTGCAGGGCTGGAATATTTTCATCTCATTCTTAAGTTGTGGGTGTGTGTGTGAGTGTGTATTCATCTAGTTGTATTTTACAGGGCCTGAGCAACGCTCGTGTGGCCCCGTCTCCATATCAACATTTTTATCATTCATCCTTAGTGCTTTGTGTTGAAGGAAGCCACCAACCCAGAGAGCAGGTCACAAACCCCCGGCTGACACCCGGTACCCATTCACTGCTGGGTGGACTGGGGCTCGGGTTTTAAGGAAACAACCCATCTGTTTCCGCTCCGCCCGGGGATCGAACCCGGGACTTCTCGGTTGTGAACCGAGCGTGCTTCCCCTACACCACGGAGTACCCAATAATCACCTTAATCATAGGCTTGTTGTAAATTTCTTTAATGAACTGTAGGTGTGTGGTAAGTCTCCTGTATCTAGTAGGCATTGACTTCTTCCATAACATTAATGGCTTTTTTTTATATTAAGATTATGCAGGACAGGAAACCCTATCTATATCAAGCCCGTATAATTCAAACTTTGGATAATTCGACCAGTTTCAGGACAGTTCAAATTTTTCAATAACATTCCATAATTCGAGCAAGTTTGAGTTATCCTCAGCCTTACTAGTGGGTGTCCGAGCTCTCCCATGCGGTGCTGCGGCTGCCCAGCGTGATCTGATATATGACCATTACTGTATAAATACCCTAGGCAGAGGAAGAAGACCCCTCCCTTACCCTCACACCCATGCCCCCCCATGCCTCAAGACCCTCTAACTGGGTCTCACGTGGAGTGGATGATTACAGGCAACCAGTCTCCGCCAGCAGCTGGAGCGCCTGCCGAGACGTGGAGGCGCCAGCAGCAGCAGCGGTGGCGGCGGTGGCAGCGGGGGCGGCAGTACCGGGTTCACTCCCAGCGGCAGTGGTGGCGGCGGCAGCGGAGGTCATGGCAGTGGCATGATGAACATAAGCTCCAGCAGCGCCGGCAATGTGGTCACCGCTCACCACCACCAGCCTCCCCCCCTCCTTGTGCACTCCAGTTCCCACGCACAGGCACAGTCACAGTTCCTCCTGACACGGTGAGTTCTGACACTCCACCACTGACTCCCCCATGAGTGTATGAGTGACTAAATAGATAGCTTAAGGCATTGGACACTGAAGTAGTAGAGGCAACAGATAGAGAGAGTTGGAAGTACAGTCACAGGCACAGTTCCTCCTGACACGGTGAGTCCTGACATGCCACCACTGACTCCCCCATCAGTGTATGAGTGACTCAACAGATAGCTTAAGGCATTGGACACTGAAGTAGTAGAGGCAACAGATAGAGATAGTTGGAAGTACAGTCACAGTTCCTCCTGACACGGAGAGTCCTGACACGCCACCACTGACTCCCCCATCAGTGTAGATAGAGATAGTTAGAAGTACAGGCACAGTCACAGTTCCTCCTGACACGGAGAGTCCTGACACTCCACCACTGACTCCCCCATCAGTGTAGATAGAGATAGTTAGAAGTACAGGCACAGTCACAGTTCCTCCTGACACGGTGAGTCCTGACACGCCACCCCTGACTCCCCCATCAGTGACTTTATGCATAGATTAAGGTGTAACTCTTGTCAACATAATAGCAGAAAGTAACTATCGAATAAAAGCAAGGTATATACTGCATGAATATAATGTGAGAGAGGAAAAGTGAGTCTTCTGATGATCTCCTTGGCCATTACATTGAAAGATTGTTCCCTACAGGTATGAAGCAAAGGCTATGATTATCTCTCTCTCTCTTTTTTCTCTCTTCTCTCTCTCTCTCTCGTGTTCTCATGCTTGTGCCGTTTGTCCCCAGGCTGGGAGACAGTGAGAATGACGGTGACGGCAGCGGCAGCGGCGGTAGCAGTGACCGGGCAGCTTTTGTACAGGAGTTGCTGCTGTCCACCCTGTGTGAGCTGAGCCTCAGCCCGGGGGCCCTGGAGGACGCCTTCTCGGCCCCCCCACTCACCGTGCAGGAGGGAGGGAGCAGGGCAGAGCAGACAGACCGGCCCAACATTGATAAGGCCAGAGTGTCTTCAGCTAATGTTGCCACCCAGACCTCCTCTCCCACCACCCCACCTCCCCCCAGCAGTACCCCAGCCCTGCCCCCACAGACCAACCCCCAGCACCTCGCACCCCAGACCAAGGGGCAAGGCGGTGGCGTCAAACCCGTGAAGGGCGCCAAGGGGGTCATGGTGGGCCGCTCTAGTCCTGGAAGCCAGCAGCAGCAGCAGCAGCAGCAGCCCCAGCCTCCCCCCCAGCAGCAGTCAAACGGTGGAGGGGTGGTGTCGCGGCCGCTGACGGGGACGGGCACGGTGGCCGTATCCCCTGTGGGGGGGCCCGGGCGGGGGCGGGGGGGCTCGGCGGGGGCTGTCTCCCCCGGGGCAGCTCGCAGGAAGATGGCCCGGGGGGTGGAAGGGCGGGCCACGGAACCTCCCCCGCCCCACTAGTACCCCCAGAATCTAGTCCAGCACCAGGGGGCCTTCCTGACACCACCCATGATACTTGCCCCTGCCCCCACCCCTGCCCCCCCTGTCACCCCTGCACCTGCCTGTGACAGCCGCTCACCCCACACCCCTCTCGCCTCAACACTCCTCAGCCCACCCATGTACCCGTGTACAACAACAACAATAGCCTTGTGGCGTTAATGATGACTCCTGCGTGCTGGAGTGTGTGGGGGCTGGGCTGGGCCGGGCTGGGAGGGGGTGCGCTAAGTAAGGCCGGGCGAGGGTGGGCTGTGCCGGGGCGGTGCAGGGGTGCCAGGGGAGGCCGGGCTGGCTGGTGCCAAGAAGATAGTGTACATAGCACATGCAGTTGATGCGTGTTGGGTTGCTGTGTATAAAAGATGTTCAGGCCTTCCTAATACTGCATAGCTTTACCCTAACTATTCATGAAATCACATTTATTGGCATTGTCCTCTCAGTACTGTTTCCTTCTGCCATCATTGATAACCAGAATCACTTACAACTATTTACTATCCATTATGTAGTTAAATCTTTATCGTTAGGTTTGATTTTTTTCCATTAATGTGTTTGCTGACTTTTTGAAGCCTTGTTCAAATAGTGTTTGAAGTATTTATAAATTGTATTTTTGTTGCAAATTACATAACAGTAAGTAATTCTTATTGTAGAGCTTCACTTTGCTTTGGTAAAATGATAATTAAGTCATTTACCCACAGCCTAGCAGGAGATAGGATGCAGGTCTTGACATACACACTGACACCATAACCTGCCTGGTCCGTCGCCACGGCTACGGGCTGTGCTCGGTCCCTAGACGAACCCCCTGAAAGGCACCACACGCGTCACCACCACCGGGATCACCGTAACACCGCGACTTGTAGCACCCTTGCCGTACCGTCTGTCCGAGAGGAAGGAAATACACACGCGATCGCTCGAATCGCCACCCTACGTCTGCACTGGGTGGTTGATATCCCTGTTTTAAAGGGGTACACTTCTTCCCTAGTAACGTGCAGAAGTCATCGTGGGACTGTCTCATGCTAGGCTGCCTAGTGATATTTTCTTAGTGCACTTCACTAATTCTTACAGTGGATGAACATGGTAGACTGAGAAGCACTTGTTTTCAGTAGCATTGCAGTCCAACCACAGCTGGAAGGTGTCAACAGTTCTGGGGATGTTAATGGAATCAAACTTCTATGTTATTCAAGCTCGTCTCTTTCACAAATGCAGATCTTTATGATAGATTTGCAGGTCCTTATGATAGATTTGCAGGTCCTTATGATAGATTTGCAGGTCCTTATGATAGATTTGCAGGTTTATGATAGATTTGCAGGTCCTTATGATAGATTTGCAGGTCCTTATGATAGATTTGCAGGTTTATGATAGATTTGCAGGTCATGATAGATTTGCAGGTTTATGATAGATTTGCAGGTCCTTATGATAGATTTGCAGGTTTATGATAGATTTGCAGGTTTATGATAGATTTGCAGGTCTTTATGATAGATTTGCAGGTCCTTATGATAGATTTGCAGGTCCTTATGATAGATTTGCAGGTTTATGATAGATTTGCAGGTTTATGATAGATTTGCAGGTTTATGATAGATTTGCAGGTTTATGATAGATTTGCAGGTTTATGATAGATTTGCAGGTCCTTATGATAGATTTGTAGGTCTTTATGATAGATTTGCAGGTTTATGATAGATGTGCAGGTCCTTATGATAGATTTGCAGGTCTTTATGATAGATTTGCAGGTTTATGATAGATTTGCAGGTCTTTATGATAGATTGCGTTATGATATTTGCAGGTTTATGATAGATTTGCAGGTCCTTATGATAGATTTGCAGGGTTTATGATAGATTTGCAGGTCCTTATGATAGATTTGCAGGTCCTTATGATAGATTTGCAGGTTTATGATAGATTTGCAGGTCTTTATGATAGATTTGCAGGTCCTTATGATAGATTTGCAGGTTTATGATAGATTTGCAGGTCTTTATGATAGATTTGCAGGTTTATGATAGATTTGCAGGTTTATGATAGATTTGCAGGTCCTTATGATAGATTTGCAGGTTTATGATAGATTTGCAGGTCCTTATGATAGATTTGCAGGTCTTTATGATAGATTTGCAGGTCCTTATGATAGATTTGCAGGTTTATGATAGATTTGCAGGTCCTTATGATAGATTTGCAGGTTTATGATAGATTTGCAGGTTTATGATAGATTTGCAGGTCCTTATGATAGATTTGCAGGTTTATGATAGATTTGCAGGTCCTTATGATAGATTTGCAGGTCTTTATGATAGATTTGCAGGTCCTTATGATAGATTTGCAGGTTTATGATAGATTTGCAGGTCCTTATGATGGATTTGCAGGTTTATGATAGATTTACAGGTCTTTATGATAGATTTGCAGGTCCTTATGATAGATTTGCAGGTTTATGATAGATTTGCAGGTTTATGATAGATTTGCAGGTCCTTATGATAGATTTGCAGGTTTATGATAGATTTACAGGTCCTTATGATAGATTTGCAGGTTTATGATAGATTTGCAGGTCCTTATGATAGATTTGCAGGTCTTTATGATAGATTGGTATGAGCTGTTCATGTCTTCATATTCAATATTTTCTAATTGTGTATGTGCAGTACACAGATGTATTTAGGAGTACCTAGAATGTGGTGAATGATCTTTACAAAGCGTGCATCATAACAGGACCTGATGTGGCTAGTGCCGGGGCGGGGCAGGGGCGGGGCGGGGATCCTGCTCCGAGGTCCTTGCTTTGTGACGCTGTGTGATGAATTTGTTACCTGTTTGTGTTAAAGCAATGTGACTGAGGGTTGATACTTGATCTACAGTCCACATAGAGGGCTTGGCACCAAAGAGAAGCATTGCACAAGCAGTAAGATTCAGCTTCAACTCAGTGTGCCCAATTTATAACGTACATAGCTCAAGGTTGCAAAGAGAGCAGCTTCTAGACTGAAGATGACCTAGCACAGTCTAGATGACATCCTGCTGGCTCTTGATCCAGCAGTACTAGAGATTATTTATGTTAGAGCTGTAATAAGCTGTTGAGTTCCCAGTAACTCAAGAGTGTTGCATATAGCTGCTTTGCATCTCAAGCTCAATAAGTTGTGGTTTCAGGAGTTCATGGGAGGAAGAGGGCGTCACCAGAGAAACTTCTACATAAAGTAATCGTGAATCTGATGGGGATGGGAAGGTAGTTTACCCATTTTCCAGTGCTAGCTTTATTGACATAGATTTTGATAGTTCTAGAGGTCTACAAAAATAAGATCACAGCTTATAACCACACACAGATAATGCTTGTCAGTCTTTCTATTGATTCACACCATCGCTGCGACGCTCCTAGGAGGCTCTCCACTTAATCATGACTTGTGCACAACACGTGTAAACATGTGGGTCCCACTCGGAACATCTTCCACACTGTGTGCTTGTGGTGGTGAGGGTTTGAGTGTGTGTGTGTTTGTGTGTTTGACGCGTTGCTGGAGTCGTTCAGCCTACTATTTAGTTCAAGTTCGTCTATGTCGTCAACGAATCGGTGCGTCGGTAGATGCACTTATCATAGGTTGGCAAAAATTTTGCTGTCGTTAACAGATGTGGTGTTTGACTTTCAAGTGATGGTGTGCGTGTGTAGTGAGGCTCGGTCCGTGTTTCCGGACTGACAACAGGTGTGGAAATGAGTGAGTGTGTGTGTGTGTGTGTGCTGTGGTGGAGGAGCCTTAGGGGGCCAGGTGTTTGAAGGGGGCGGCGTGTGTGTCCCGTGCTGGCCCGTGGTGGTCGGCCTTACATCAATGGTCTTTCAGGAGGAGTTTGTGCCAGACCAGACCAGGTGGTGGGCTTACTGGCAAGGGGTCACTTGTTGGTAGACAATGTTCTGCCTAGCTCTCTTGTTTGAATTCTGATAGAATTTTTAGGCCTACACTTTTAGAGAGGTGCCTGTGTGAAAAAAATATATATATAGGATACAGTTGTTTGCAGTTACACAAACTGATGTATGATGTTGAATAAAATTTCTGGTACCAAGAGCGCCACTGATGTTTCACACAGCGTACGGAGGAGCCGTGAGTGCCACGGGGAAGGGAGTGCCACAGGGCCACCATGGGGGAGGGGCGTGTCTGCCTAAACAACATTCAAAGGGGACTTGCAATACTAAGAAGTAGTGGACAATAGCCGGAGTTTGCTGGTGTATTTAGAGGCCAACCATTTTGTTTCACTTTTTCTGGTATTTAGTCCTGTATGAGTTTGGAATTAACACATCAGGTTTTGATTTGCCTTGTAGTCACTTGGATAATTATGATTTGATAGGGATGAGGATACGGTGTCATTTGCGTTGTGTTAGATAAGGTCACGTGGGGAGGTCACCATCAGTGTCTGGGATCAATGCTGTGTGGTGGGGGGGGGGGGGGGGGGGGCGTGTGCTGTGGGGCTGTAACATACCCACTGTGTACTGTACTTTTATTTCAGGTGGTCTGTTTTGAGTGTAAATAATGCCGCAGATTCATTTCTTCTGCCGTGCTGTCACTTGATCGTATTTGAAATTGTATTACTGTCGCGATGTTACGGCAAAATTAACTGTACATAGATGCGACGGATGTACTGATGAAACCTTATAATTGATATTCATACGGGAGCAATGTTGATAGGAGCACTGGAAGCCAAATGAAATTGTTTAATAGAACTCTATCAGGAAATAAAAAATGTGACAAAGTGTCATTTAGTCTTTTGTCATGCCATTATACATCCATTAGTAAGAAAATGGGTTAATGGGGAAGTGTCATTTAGTCTGTCATGCCATTATACATCCATTAGTAAGAGAATGGGTTAATGGGGAAGTGTCATTTAGTCTGTCATGCCATTATACATACATTAGTAAGAGAATGGGTTAATGAGTTAATGGGGAAGTGTCATTTAGTCTGTCATGCCATTATACATTAGTAAGAGAATGAGTTAATGGGGAAGTGTCATTTAGTCTGTCATGCCATTATACATACATTAGTAAGAGAATGGGTTAATGGGGAAGTGTCATTTAGTCTGTCATGCCATTATACATCCATTAGTAAGAGAATGGGTTAATGGGGAAGTGTCATTTAGTCTGTCATGCCATTATACATACATTAGTAAGAGAATGGGCTAATGGGGAAGTGTCATTTAGTCTGTCATGCCATTATACATACATTAGTAAGAAAATGGGCTAATGGGGAAATGTCATTTAGTCTGTCATGCCATTATACATACATTAGTAAGAAAATGGGGTAATGGGGAAGTGTCATTTAGTCTGTCATGCCATTATACATTAGTAAGAAAATGGGTTAATGGGTTAATGGGGAAGTGTCATTTAGTCTGTCATGCCATTATACATACATTAGTAAGAAAATGGGTTAATGGGGAAGTGTCATTTAGTCTTTGTCATGCCATTATATGTTAGTAAGAGAATGGGGTAATGGGGAAGTGTCATTTAGTCTGTCATGCCATTATACATACATTAGTAAGAAAAATGGGCTAATGGGGAAGTGTCATTTAGTCTTTGTCATGCCATTATACATACATTAGTAAGAAAATGGGCTAATGGGGAAGTGT
The DNA here is from genome assembly GCA_016584305.1 of Chionoecetes opilio. Lineage (NCBI taxonomy): Eukaryota > Metazoa > Arthropoda > Malacostraca > Decapoda > Majidae > Chionoecetes > Chionoecetes opilio. The sequence continues at coordinate 92,690 of JACEEZ010016784.1, forward strand.
CATTTAGTCTGTCATGCCATTATACATACATTAGTAAGAAAATGGGTTAATGGGGAAGTGTCATTTAGTCTGTCATGCCATTATATATTAGTAAGAAAATGGGTTAATGGGGAAGTGTCATTTAGTCTGTCATGCCATTATACATTAGTAAGAAAATGGGGTAATGGGGAAGTGTCATTTAGTCTGTCATGCCATTATACGTTAGTAAGAAAATGGGTTAATGGGGAAGTGTCATTTAGTCTGTCATGCCATTATACATTAGTAAGAAAATGGGCTAATGGGGAAGTGTCATTTAGTCTGTCATGCCATTATACATTAGTAAGATAATGGGTTAATGGGGAAGTGTCATTTAGTCTTTGTCATGCCATTATACATACATTAGTAAGAGAATGGGTTAATGGGTTAATGGGGAAGTGTCATTTAGTCTGTCATGCCATTATACATTAGTAAGAAAAATGGGTTAATGGGTTAATGGGGAAGTGTCATTTAGTCTGTCATGCCATTATACATTAGTAAGAAAAATGGGTTAATGGGGAAGTGTCATTTAGTCTGTCATGCCATTATACATACATTAGTAAGAAAATGGGTTAATGGGGAAGTGTCATTTAGTCTGTCATGCCATTATACATTAGTAAGAAAATGGGTTAATGGGGAAGTGTCATTTAGTCTGTCATGCCATTATACATTAGTAAGAAAATGGGTTAATGGGGAAGTGTCATTTAGTCTGTCATGCCATTATACATTAGTAAGAAAATGGGTTAATGGGGAAGTGTCATTTAGTCTGTCATGCCATTATACATTAGTAAGAAAATGGGTTAATGGGGAAGTGTCATTTAGTCTGTCATGCCATTATACATACATTAGTAAGAAAATGGGGTAATGGGGAAGTGTCATTTAGTCTTTGTCATGCCATTATACATACATTAGTAAGAAAATGGGGTAATGGGGAAGTGTCATTTAGTCTGTCATGCCATTATACATTAGTAAGAAAAATGGGGTAATGGGGAAGTGTCATTTAGTCTGTCATGCCATTATACATTAGTAAGAAAATGGGGTAATGGGGAAGTGTCATTTAGTCTGTCATGCCATTATACATTAGTAAGAAAAATGGGTTAATGGGGAAGTGTTATTTAGTCTGTCATGCCATTATACATACATTAAGTAAGAGAATGGGTTAATGGGGAAGTGTCATTTAGTCTGTCATGCCATTATACATACATTAGTAAGAAAATGGGTTAATGGGGAAGTGTCATTTAGTCTGTCATGCCATTATACATTAGTAAGAAAATGGGTTAATGGGTTAATGGGGAAGTGTCATTTAGTCTGTCATGCCATTATACATACATTAGTAAGAAAATGGGTTAATGGGGTAATGGGGAAGTGTCATTTAGTCTGTCATGCCATTATACGTTAATAAGAAAATGGGTTAATGGGGAAGTGTCATTTAGTCTGTCATGCCATTATACATTAGTAAGAAAATGGGCTAATGGGGAAGTGTCATTTAGTCTGTCATGCCATTATACATTAGTAAGAAAATGGGCTAATGGGGAAGTGTCATTTAGTCTGTCATGCCATTATACATTAGTAAGAAAATGGGTTAATGGGGAAGTGTCATTTAGTCTGTCATGCCATTATACATTAGTAAGAAAATGGGTTAATGGGGAAGTGTCATTTAGTCTGTCATGCCATTATACATTAGTAAGAGAATGGGTTAATGGGTTAATGGGGAAGTGTCATTTAGTCTTGTCATGCCATTATACATTAGTAAGAAAAATGGGTTAATGGGGAAGTGTCATTTAGTCTGTCATGCCATTATACATAAATTAGTAAGAGAATGGGTTAATGGGGAAGTGTCATTTAGTCTGTCATGCCATTATACATCCATTAGTAAGAAAATGGGGTAATGGGGAAGTGTCATTTAGTCTGTCATGCCATTCTACATTAGTAAGAAAATGGGCTAATGGGGAAAATGACTGGTAGAAATAACATCTTTTGGAATCATAGGCCATATTTAACCCCTTCACGCCCAGATCTTTCCTTTGATATATAAAATCTTCTGTTGTTAGCCATAAAATTACGAAAAATAGCTTAATACGTATACCAAATGAACTAGTGGACAAGGGTACTGAAAATTGTCATGTCTATAAATCATTGCTCATATTCATTAAAATCTTCTAATGGTACCCAAATTACAATGGAAATTACGTTCTGGGTCTCAAGGGGTTAAGTGTAATTTAGAGCGAAAATGACCCTTATATACCTAGGTCATCCTGGAAACTGAGTCTTGGGAGGTCAAAGGATTTTTTTTTTTTATTATATATTTTTTTTAAGGGGGTAATGCTAGGTCAAGGGGGTTAGGGAGGGGGTATGGCACAGTGTTGACCCTCAAGTACATGTTGGCACTCTTAGGTCACGGCTGGTCGTGGTAACACAGGTCATAAGCCTCGGCGTGGACTGTGTTGCAGACAGGACTGAGACAGGATTTTTTTTTTTTTTTTTTTTTTTTTAGGCATGTTTTGGGTTGCATTTAGGTAGTACAGTGATGGGTCTCTCTCTCTCTCTCTCTCTCTCTCTTCTCTCTCTCCTCTCTCTCTCTCTCTCTCTCCTCCTCTCTCCTCTCTCTCTCTCTCTCTCCTCTTCTCTCTCTCTCTCTCTCTCTCTCTCTCTCTCTCTCTCTCTCTCTCTCTCTCTCTCTCTCTCTCTCTCTCTCCTCTCTCTCTCTCTCTCTCTCTCTTCTTTCTGCATATAAGGGGGGGGGGGGGGCACTGAAGACCTGAGGGGATTGTGGGTAATGGGGATGACGGTATGACCTGTGTTGACCTGACCTCTGTGTGTGTATGTATAACCAACTAGTGAGAGGAAAGAACAATGTTATGGAGGCGTTGCAATGAAGACTTGAAAAAGCATAGTTATATAGACTACATTACTAGAGGTTTTTTTTAATAAGGCAAAAAATCCTGCCCCTTGCTGCTTACTGACTGATATTTGATGCCAGGAGAAGGGAATACTGTACTTCTTCTTAATTACAGTTGTATTTTATCATAGTTAACCATAGTATCAGGTAAACACAGGCATTATTTTAAGCATGAGACCTTATGATAGAATGGAATTTTTCCCCCCTAGAAGCATAGAAGGCTGGCATGGACTTAGAAGTAGAGTTGACAAATAAGAAGTGTGTATTGATTTTAGTATAAGAGTTCATTACTATAGATACAGAGACAGGACCACACGAGAAGGCTATAGCTCAGGCCCTGCATGCTACCGTAGATAACACTATAGTCGCCAGTCACTCGCCACTGCACTAATGTCGCCAGGTACAATATATTACGAATTTTAGCATCACTACAGACTTTTATGTGTCACTGAAGACATGTAGTGTGATGTACATAATATATATTACCGTGTATGCCTCTTCAGTGACACATAAAAGTCTGTAGTGATGCTAAAATTCGTAATATATTGTGCCTGGCGACATTAGTGCAGTGGCGAGTGACTGGCGACTATAGTGTTATCTACGGTACAACAATAAGGTTATAGGTAAATACAACTAGGTAGACACAAGCAGTCTTAGCAGATATAAATAGTAGAACTAGAACTAGGTGAATACTACAACCAGGCAGCTTAAATATGAGGTACTAGAAAGCGTTCATGAGTAAAAACGTGATTTTCTTATAATTTCTTCCGTGGTTTCTTCAAGTTTTCATTATAAATTGTATGTTATGCATGTAATAAGGGTAAATAAATGAGTTTTAGAAGGAGTACAGTATAGCAACATCGTATTTTGAACAGTTCTCATGTGGTTCTTCCTCGTATAGTGAAGTAGAAGGGAGAACAAGGCCTCACTAAGCAGCCAGAAGGTTATAATTTTGATATCTCCAAATCTCCACTTGAATGTTTTGCGGCAGAAAGGCTCATAGTGGTCGAGCAGCCTCAAAAGCTCGTCTGCTGGGCTTCGAGACTGCTAGGAGGCTCACAAAGTCATGACGTCACAGCAGGGAAAGGAGAGAACGAAGAGGAAGAAGGGTAACATAAGAGAAACGAATTAGCCATCATAAAGGCAGAAAATCACTGAATAATCGAATTTTTGTACTGATATACATGTAGCATTCTCTCTATGATCATTAAGTATCATTAAGTAGAACATTTGCTGCCACCTTTTAATAGGAATCAAATACATATGCACCGTTTAATATGTTCTATCCATGACTATAGGGAAATAAACAGATTATTGAGTTTGTTATAGTTATAGCTACACACATGAGAGGACGGTAGGCTCGCTGGCAAGGCTGGGGAATTTAGGAGAAGGACATATCATCTATTTACCACTTTATTACTCATATTAGGGAACATTAAACGTATTATATAGCTAATTAGGTATCATATGTCACTGAATACGGATGGTGATGTAGGTAAGAGGTCTTTTTTCATCTATAGGCTATTGTTAACACTTGCCTTATCTATTTCACCTGTACTACTTGAGGTTAATTTACTGAGTTATATGCTTGGTGAAGGTGTGGCAGTGAGCTCAGGCGGGTTAGGAAGGTTTCACGGAAGTAGCAGTAGTAGTAGTAGTAGTCTAAATGAAATAAGTAATGTTATATAGGCCTATTTGTGTTTTGATGGATGAAATTTAAGTGATGCTGGCTTGGGTGAGATATGCCTTTTTCAGCGCCTCCTAATCTGTTCTATATTCAATGATTGCTTTACCTTCTCATCCCAGCCATCATATATCACCGAGTACTGATAACGACAGGCAATAAGAGGAGGTTAGAGGTGTGTTTCAGGGTCTAGGGAGCTTTAAAAGGAGGCTAGATAAGTTCATGGACGGGGATGAAAAGTGGATGTAGGTAGTGTTAGAACAGGAACTACCACGTGTAGGTCTCGCGGCCTCTTATAGCTTCCTTATTATCTCACGTTCTTATGCTATAATGCTATATTTACTTGTGTTTTAATGGTTTGAAGTAATGATGGTGCAGTGGGATGTCTTTCCAGCGTATCTCACTCTGATGAATTCATGGATGGGGATGAAAAGTGGATGTAGGTGTAGTGTTTTAAGTAACAGGAACTACCCCGTGTAGGTCTCGCGGCCTCTTGTAGCTTCCTTATTTTCTTAGGTTCTGTTCTGCAAGGTGTGTTTTGAGGGTGAGGCGGGATGGGGCGGGGATGTAGTGAGGAACGAGTGTCACGAGCGGGGCCTTGGGGAGGGAGGGAGGGGACTCTGGAGGGGAGAAGGGGAGTCAGTAGGGGACACAGGAAGGGAGGAGGGGAGGGAGGGGACTCAGGAGGGGAGGAGGGGACACAGAAATGGAGGAGGGGAAGGAGGGGACTAAGGAGGACAGGAGAAGGGTACTCAGGAGGGGAGGGGCCTGAGGAGGGGACTCAGGAGTTAGTAGGGATAGGAGGGGACTCAGGAGGGGAGGAGGGGGAGGAGGGGAGGAGGGGACTCAAGAGGTTGGTAGGGAGAGGAAGGGACTCAGGAGGGGAAGAGGGGAGAGGAGGGGAGGACGGGGAGGAGGGGACTCAGTAGGGGAGGAGGGAGAGGAGGGGACTCAGGAGGTGGGTAGGGAGAGGAGGGGACTCAGGAAGGGACTCAGGAGGGAGAGGAGGGGACTCAGGAGGGGGAGGAGGGGACTCAGGAGGGGAGGAGGCGGCAGTGTGGGCCGAGCCTTTGGAGGTGTGTGACGGGGCCGCTATGGCCGGTGATAGCCGCTCCACCTCGGCCCTATTTAAGAGGGCCGAGCAGATAAGGCGTTGGCAGGAGAGTGATACCAATAACCAGGACGTAGTGGAGAACAATAGGAGTCGGAAGGTTAAGTTTACAGACGGCTGCGTGTTTTTAGCGGCCTGCGCGGCTGGAGACAAACAAGAAGTGATTCGCCTCTTGGAGAAGGGAGCTGACATAGATACCGCCAATGTGGACGGTCTGACGGCTCTACATGCGGTAAGTGCCCCCCACCTGTATTGCATGGCCGCCACACACCACCACACACCACCACAGCCACACAGCGGTAGTACAGAGGGAGAAAATGACGCTTTAAATGAATGGGGCCACGGGCATCTAATTTCAAGATGGCCGACCCTGCCGTATTCCAAGTATAAATAACACCTTTCCCTCGCCCCCCGCCCCGCCCCTCGCCCCGCCGCCCCCCCCGAGCACCTGTTTGGAATATTACTGTGTTAGTGCACGGGGCGGGGGGGTGGGCGTGAGGGAGGGCGTGCACCAGGGTTACCTAGCCTGTTGCTCCTACCAAAGGGAGGAGCAACCTTAACTTTTTTCTCTCTGCCTCTCTCTCTCTCACACACCACACACACACACACACACACACACACTCTCTCTCTCTCTCTCTCTCTCTCTCTCTCTCTCTCTCTCTCTCTCTCTCTCTCTCTCTCTCTCAAGTGGGTTTGCTGTTGCCTGTGCTCGTCTCTTGTGTGTGTGTGTGTGTGTGGATAGCTAAGGTATTATTTTATACTAGGACCGAAATTCCCTACATAATTAGGAGTGTGGTTTCTGTTCACCTTATTAAATTCTAGGAAACATTCTCTCTATGAACTTCCGTGGCAAATCATTACTTTTGGAGATATGACATGTTGTTTATAGGGAGGAGAGAGACAAGTGTTTACGTCCACCTCACTCTTCTTCCTCTTGTGACCTGCATCGCCTCTGTTCTTCCCTTGCCGCGGACACTATTTTAATGCAGATTTGGCTTTAGTTAGGAGGTTAAAGCGTGGGGTTAGGTTAGGTTAGGTTAGTGAGTCAAAAGGTGGGGTTAGGTTAGGTTAGGTTAGTGAGTCAAAAGGTGGGGTTAGGTTAGGTTAGTGAGTCAAAAGGTGGGGTTAGGTTAGTTTAATTTTCATATCTCCTATACACTCCTTCCTAGTAGTGCCATATGACCTCTGATGTCTGGCACATTCACCTTTTTTGGCATTAAATCAATCAGTTCTTCCTATTAAAAACGTCTTATATCTCTGAAAGTAATTTTTTGCGACGGAAGTTCATAGAGAGAATGTTTCTTAGAATCTATTAAGGTGAAGAGACACCACACTCCCAATTGTGTAGGGAATTTTGGTCCTAGTGTAAAAACTAGTACCGATCATAACACCCTTCTCCCGTCCTATCTTGATCCCTTCAGACACCTTCCTATGATGATGATGATGATGATGGTAGTGATGATAGGCAGGTTGACGTAGCGTAAAAATCGTACCAATAACTCATCATTCCCTTTACCGCCAGTCACTTGCCACTACACTAATGTCGCCAGTTGCCATATAATACGAATTTTAGCATCACTACAGACTTCTATGTGCTACTAAAGACGCATGCACAGTAGTTTATATTATGTACATCACACTACATGTCTTCAGTGGCACATAAAAGGCTGTAGTGATGCTAAAATTCGTATTATATTGTGCCTGGCGACATTAGTGCAGTGGCAAGTGACTGGCGACTATGGTGTTAGCTACGGTAAAGTTAGTGACGTGAAAAGTTTGAGAAAAATGAGGTGCATAAGAAAATTACATTGTAGGTTTATTTAGGTAAAAAATTGAGTGGCTATATTATTATTATACTTTTCGTTATCATTATTGTGTGTTCAGTTCTTACTCCATGGATGTCAAGTCAATATATTAGTTTATTATTTGACTCTTCTTCTTCTTCTTGTGACCTTTTCTGCTTATTATCGCTTTGTAGGTCGTCTGTCAAGCTCGGGGTCGAACTTGACACCTATCTTCCTTCTTTGCCCCTCTGTAGCCCTTTCTTACCCTGCCGCCTGTGGGGAGAGAAGGGCAGAACAGGACAGTATAGACACAGGCATAAGTCCCTCCTATCAACTACCCTATCGACGTGAATTATCTGTAGCCAGTAATGTAAGGACAAGTGTCTCTCAGTAGCTAACCTGGTAATAATGGACGAGAGTTTCACGTTGGTTTTTTTTTTTTTGTTTTTTTTGGTTTGCGCAAAATAAAACAAGCACCTATTGTAGGCCAAGAAAAAATAGTTGGTCTCTAAAACGAACGTGAAACTCTCGTCCATCGTCCTCGTCCTAGCAAAGTTCCATTATTTTGAGTTGTTCACTAAATCGAGAGAATAATACAGTATAGAAATAACCTATATATATATAGGTGACCAGAGTCCTGCAATTAGGCGGGACGGAGAGATAAAGTAATCTAAGCTGCCATAGATTGAATCCCTTAACAATCTCTGGCTACTGTGTGTGTGTAATACTGGGGCCGCCCTACCCATCCCGCCTTGCCTTTCTGCCGCCAATACTACAATGCTACAACAGGGCATGATCTTAATAGCAGTACTACTTAATACTACTACTACTACTTAGATCATGCAACAGGGAACCAGCCCTTACCACTCGTTGACTTCTGGCAAGGTGGTGGTGGTGGTGGTCAGGTCACCGTGTACATCCACCGCGCCCCATGGATGGATCCCTGCGCGCCCTAACACACGCACACACACACAATGTCTGTGTGTGTGTGTGTGCGTCATGCTCGGGGTGATGACTCCATGTAGGGTAAATTTTACGATAGGACCAAACTTCCGTACACAATTGGGAGCATGGTTTTTGTTTACCTTATTGTATTCTAAGAGACATTTTCTCTTTGAGCTTTCCGTCGCAAATCAATAGTTTCGGAGATATAGAACATTTTAGGTGGGAGGAGGAATACGTCCTTGTTTACAAAATGCCTCCCTCTTCCTCTTCTTGTGGCCTGCATCGCTTTTGTTTCGGAGGCGCACCCGTGGCTACCTTACCTTACCTTACCTTACCTTACCTTACCTTACCTTACCTTACCTTACCTGAACCTTAACTAACCTAACCTTACCTTACCTTACCTTACCTTACCTTACCTTACCTTACCTTACCTTACCTTACCTTACCTAACCTGAACCTTAACTAACCTTACCTTACCTTACCTTACCTTACCTTACCTTACCTTACCTTACCTAACCTGAACCTTAACTAACCTTACCTTACCTAACCTGAACCTTAACTAACCTAACCTAACCTAACCTTAACTAACCTAACCTAACCTAACCTAACCTAACCTTACCTAACCTTACCTTACCTAACCTTACCTTACCTAACCTAACCTTTAACCTCCTAACTGGGTCCAATAATAAAAAAGTTTAATAAAATACCAGACAAAAGCGATGCAGGTCACAAGAAGAGGAAGAGGGAGGCATTTTGTAAACAAGGACGTATTCCTCCTCCCACCTGAAATGTTCTATATCTCCGAAACTATTGATTTGCGACGGAAAGCTCAAAGAGAAAATGTCTCTTAGAATACAATAAGGTAAACAAAAACCATGCTCCCAATTGTGTAGGGAAGTTTGGTCCTATAGTAAAATAATACCCCATGTAGTTCTGTAGTGTGTGCAGCGACCCGGGAATATGTGTTTACCTAATACACTAACACTAACTTTTTAACGGCACTTTTTAACACTTTCAACGGCAATTTTTAATGCTTCAACGGCATTTTTTATGCTTTCAAGGACACTTTTCAATGCTTCAACGGCATGCTTTTAAGGACATTTTTCAACACTAACTGTCATCTTTCAACACCTTAACCGTCATTTGTCAACACTTGCAAAGGCATTTTTCAACATTTTTAAGCACAGCATTCTTTTTCCACACTTTCACTTTTTAATAAAGGCTGAATTCCACCGGGGCAGCATTCAGGCAACATGTGGCATGCTACATTGTTGCCTAGGCCAAGTGTCCTCCAACCAATTCAATGTAAAGGCTGGATTCCACCGGGGCAACATGTGGCATGCTACATTGTGGGCTAGGCCAAGTGTCCTCCAACCAGTTCAACATAAGGCAACATGTAGCATGCTACTGTGTGCCATGCAACAGGTGGCAACTATTTGCCCGTAGAACGTGACGCATGCCACAAAATTTAGTCTGTTGGCAGCGTTGCCCACCTTCCCAGCAGTGGCGGGAAGGATTCCATGTTGAAATCAACGAGATGAATCATTCCTCTTGTCATCCCCCCACCCTTGAGGTCTTGAGGAGGTTAGGTTAAGGCTCGGTGGGGGGACAAATGTGGGATGGGGCGGGGCACAATACAGTGTCCAAATCCATAACACTACCAACAATGTACCTTCTCCAGCATGCTTGACCTATGTGACTCTATAGGGTAGTCATTATATCCTCTATCCAGGGTACCGTGCCTGGCAAATCTCAGGCCTTTTCAAGGTTGTGCTTAGCTGTTTTACCCAGGACATCTTGAAATATTTAGTCTTGAATAAAAAATAAGGGAAGTGTCCCATTTAATACCTTATTTATAGCATCTATGAATTGGTAAGAATATTGTCAGTGATAATTATTGGTGAATTAATGATACATGACCGCCATATTAGCCTTAAATCGTAATATCCTCCCTGAAATAAACTGCTTATAGTTTTTTAAAGCCTTAACCTGCCATCAAGGCTTGTGACTTATGGCCATGCAAGAACATTTTTTAACACCAACGATTTTATATTTGTCGTTATTATTATACCGGCCGTAACTTTTTGTGCCGTGACGGCCACTTGACCCCTTGACCCTTGTAATGTTCTCTCTGCTGTGGTGGTGATGTTATTGTGACGGGCTGCCGAAGGGGAGCTGCAGGCCCTCATGCCTGGATGGCGTGAGGCTGTAGGAACTGTTCATGGGGCTGGGACAGGGAACTCATGTAATGTTCCATAGTACCACACACTGGGACACAGCGCTGCACTGCACTGCACTCTGTTGTCCCTTATGTGTCCCATCACAACAATCTTGTCACAGACGCACTGTCAGGCTAACAATCACAATTTGGGGAATAAATCTTATTTCCCATTATTATTACATATTAATCTTGCCGAGGACTGGAACCCCCCCGCTATAGCCTTTGCCTTCCAACGAACCTACAGTCAGTGACGGCTGTAATACCCTCCCTGAAATACACGGCTGATCTTGGTTTGATGCAAATAAATGGTCATTATTCACTTGCTAGTCCTAACCTGGCATTTAATTCATCTAAAATGGCCCTTTCTCACCCATTTCCCGGACATTTCCATGGCTGGGACACGCCCCAATACATGTAGGTGGCGGCAAGGGTTCTGTGAGTTTCCTAGTGGACCAATGTCTGGCAGCAAAGTTGTCCAGCTTGATGAGTTCTGTGCCTTGCCACAGTCAACATTACAATCATTTCAACAGTGGCGGAGAACAGTGCAGGTTTATTGACTACATGAAAATGAGCGCATATCTAAATTATTGACATTATGAATGGATTTCAGTATAGCTGAAAAGAAAGGTTTTTTCCTGCCCCATCTTTATTGTTCTAGACATATTTTCCATATATCTCGTAGTCTTTTTTGTTATTATGGAAAACATGATTATTTAATAGAATTCCAGGGGGTTCGATCCCCTGAATATTTTAGGAAAAATTTTGACCCCCTCAGATTCCGATGACAATTGGTCTATAACGGTTTTCTGGCATGCTGAACACGACATTTGTCATCTGGACTGACATTTATTACAAAATCATAAGCATTCCTTGTGAGTTGGCCGTAATCTCTCTCATAGCTACTCATAAACACTGGGCAACTTACAACGTATTCTTTAACTTGGTAACACTTTTCACAAGGGTCCTATGTTAAAGCTGGTGTCTGGCTGCTTCTTCATTAAACACACACGGAAAGGCCTGAGATTTCCAGGGCACGATAAGGGATAGGGAATATGTGATCCCTATGAGATCAAATGTCGAAGAATTCGCTGAGAAGGTTCTTGTTTGGTATGTTATGATTTGGACACTTAATTGTGCCGGGCACATCCCAGTTTTTGCTCCCCACAAGAGCCTACAACTTATCATTGAATGGATTCAAGGGTGGGGGGGAAAGAAAGGTTTTGACATTTATTGTTTGATTTCAATTCCTTTCCTCGTCAGTCTTTTTGTATTGGAAAACTGATTTAAAGATAATGTTTGCGCATGGTTCGATCCCTGAATATTGGCAAAATTTGCCACCTTGCATGTTCCAGTAGAACGGTCTATCTTTTATGTTGATGGTTGGAGACGCACTTGATGGACTGCACATTGATTCAAGATTCCACTTGTGATGCGCCGTATGAATTCCAGCCTCTACATGAATTGGTTGGGACACTTGGCTAGTCCACAATTTAGCATTGGCACATTTGCACACGGTTGGAATCGTAGCCTCTACATTGAATTGGTATTGGAGACACTTAGCCTAGGCCTAAATGATAGCTTGGCCATGTTGCCCCGGCCTGGAATCCAGCCGTTACATTGATCCCTATTGGAGGACACTTAGGCCAGGCGAATGTAGCATTGGAATGTTAGCCCGGTGGAATAGTCCGCCCCTCTCCAATTGGTTGAGTGCACCTGGCCTGCTAACATGATGCTAGCCACAGTGTGCCGGTGGAATCCAGCCTCTAGAATGAATTGGTTGGATTCACTTGGCCTACGGCCACAATGTGCATTGGCAAGGTTGCCCGGTGATCCACCTCTACATGAATTGGTTGGAGGACTTGGCCTAGGCCAAATAGCTTGGCCACATGTTGCCCCGGTGGAATCCAGCCTCTACATTGAATTGGTTGGAGGACACTTGGCCTAGGCCACAATGTAGCATGCCACATGTTGCCCCGGTGGAATCCAGCCTCTACATTGAATTGGTTGGAGGACACTTGGCCTAGGCGACAATGTAGCATTGGCACATGTTGCCTGAATGTTGCCCCGGTGGAATTCAGCCTTTATTAAAAAGTGAAAGTGTGGAAAAAGAATGCTATGCTTAAAAATGTTGAAAAATGCCGTTGCAAGTGTTGACAAATGACGGTTAAGGTGTTGAAAGATGCCAGTTAGTGTTGAAAAATGTCCTTAAAAGCATGCCGTTGAAGCATTGAAGTGTCGTTGAAAGCACAAAAAATGCCGTTGAAAGCATAAAAAATGCCGTTGAAGCATTAAAAATTGCCGTTGAAAGTGTTAAAAAGTGCCGTTAAAAAGTTAGTGTTAGTGTATTAGGTAAACACATATTCCCGGGTCGCTGCACACACTGCAGAACTACATGGGAGTCCGCAGCCCGAGCATGACGCAACACACACACACACACAGACATTGTGTGTGTGTGCGTGTGTGAGGGCGCGCAGGGATCCCTCCATGGGGCGCGGTGGGTGTACACGGTGACCTGACACCACCACCACCCTCGCCAGAAGTCAATGAATGGTGAGTGCTGGTTCCCTGTTGCATGATCTAAGTAGTAGTAGTAGTATTAAGTAGTACTGCTATAAGATCATGCCCTGTTGTAGCATTGTAGTATTGGCGGCAGAAAGGCAAGGCGGGATAGGTAGGGCGGCCCCAGTATTACACACACAGTAGCCACAGATTGTTAAGGGTTCAATCTATTAGACACTTTGTAGTGAATATAAGCAATATTTTATAGAAATGACCTGTATAGTATTCTTGTCCACTAGTAAATGTGGTATATTCAGTACTTATCGTAATTTTATGGCTAACAACAAACAATTTATATAGCAAAGGAAAAATCTGTGCGTGAAGGGGTTAAAATAGCTACACACAACCCTGGTTTTCCCGGACTAACAGAGGGGAGCACTGGTCCGGGAATCGCAACAGTCCGAGGCCATTACCCACCCCCGGACGTTTATCCTACTCTAGTATTTACTGTCCGGCAACCGGCAATATCAACTACCCCGCCGCGGACTTTTACGTCACTTTGTTGTTGTTTTTAGGGCTGCGAGGATCCCTTGGGGAACACTATGAGCCCTGGTGATGTCCTATGATGCTATCACAGGCGCTGTAGTTGGTCTGTCTTCTCAGGAAGGCACAGGTGAGGCGGATGACGGCGTTGTTGCCGGGAGGGGTTGACGCCAGCCCCCGCCAGCAGGGTGGCCAGGTCACAGGTGGCAACGTTCAGGGCGAGGAGTTGAGAATGTGGCACAACACGGTGGGAGTGGAAGCGGGTGCAGTGTCCGCCGGACACTGCAGCAGAAAGTGTTCAATAGTCTCTAGAGACGTTCCTGCACCAGGGGCAGGGGGGTCGGGCTGCGGACGGCGGTGCAGGTAACCGTGAGTGTCTTGTGCCCAATGTAACATCGCACCGCGAGAGGCTGCCCACCGGCGGGAGGGCGCGGACACTGGCGACGTTCAGGGGAGACGTTGAGAGCTCAACACGGGCGGCCGGACAACTTTGTTATCTACGGACTGGACCAGGCATTTGTCCGGGACTCTGACATATCCCCGGACCTGGGATTTTGTCCGGCAAATCCGATATCCGGGAAATGGAGGTCCGGGAAAACGAGGGTTGTGTGTACTTTGAAAAAGTACAGTCATCCCCTCACTGTCAGTGTACCGCAGCCTGTTCCATGGTGAATCCGCAGCTCAACAAATCTGGTCCCATTCACTCTGCCATGTTACCTCTTGATTGTCTTTATTGGTACACTATTTATTCAGTGTTATTTTGCTGTTGATGTATTGACCAAACGTTGCCCGCTAGTCACGTTGTCTCAAGTACTCTAGATAACAAACCCAGGATATCAAGGTGCTGTGTATCGGATAGTGGGTAATATTTGTCCCTTTTTGAATCAAGATAAGTGAGAGAGAGAGAGAGAGAGAGAGAGAGAGAGAGAGAGAGAGAGAGCTTGTCTACAGTGTTAGAGGAGTGAAGGCTGGAAGTACTGGTGTTATGTGTATAGTGACGTATCCTCGGTGTTAGTGTTATGTTGACGATAGGATAGAATAAGGGGCTGGGGGATGCGGGCTACACCACACACACACACACACACACACACACACAGCACACAACGAAGC
>JACEEZ010016784.1:112500-117500 GCA_016584305.1 Chionoecetes opilio
CTCTCTCTCTCTCTCTCTCTCTCTCTCTCTCTCTCTCTCTCTCTCTCTCTCTCTCTCTCTCTCTCTCTCTCTCTTTTACTTGTTTCTCCTTTATTTTGCTTCCTTGTTTGTGTGTTTGTTTGTCTCGATAGAAGGTTGTTTGCTTTAGGGTTTTAGAGAGAGAGAGAGAGAGAGAGAGGTTAATGGTATGGTTATTCTGATCATTTTTGGCATCTAGAAAAAAAAATAAGTCATGCTACAGTACGTATATATATATCTTAACTGATTGATGGGTTTCATTATTTTCTGATCTAGCTACAGTACTATATAGCAATTCCTCTAAATATCTATCTGTGTGTTATGTATCAAACTATGTATTAGGTAGTCATGTATGTATGTATGTATGTATGTATGTATGTATGTATGTATGTATGTATGTATGTCTGTATCCAAGATAGTTGAATATTTTGAACGAATTATGATTTTTACAGTTTTTTTATAGATAGTTTTTTTTCTGTGTGTGTGTGTGTGTGTGTGTGTGCTGTGTGTGTGACTGTGCTGTGTGTGTGTGTGTGTGTTTGACTGTCTGTGTGTGCGTGACTGTGACTGTGTGTGTGTGTGTTTGACTGTGTGTGTGTGTGTGTGTGTGTGTGTGACTGTTGTGTGTGTGTGTGTGTGTGTGACTGTGTGTGTGTGTGTGTGCGTGTCTATGGTGGGGTCGGGTGAGCACATGGAAGGAAAGAGCTACATACATGGAGGAGGAGTAGGAGGAGGGGGAGGGGGGAGGCATTCCTTAGTACGACGAGTATGGTGTCGAGAAGGATTGAGAGAAAGGCTGTGATGTGGGGAAGAGGGGGAGGGGGGGGTGAGGGGAAGGTGGGGAGGGGGAGGGGTGAGGGAAAGATGGGGAGGGGTGAGGGGGTAGGGAAAGGGGGGGAGGGGTTAAGGGGGAGGTGTGAGGTGCAGGCCAGTAAGGTTGGGGAAGGTTAGTGTGTGTGTGTGTGTGTGTGTGGGGATGTATTGTGTCTAGAAAGCTGTCCACACACACACACACACACACACACACACATACACACACACATACACACACACACACACACACACACACACACACACACACACACACACACACACACACACACACACACACATATATACAAGCACACACACACACACACACAAGACTTTAGAGGAACTGACCTCGCTCACACTGCCACTACCATATTCAGTCCTCCTCCTCCTCCTCCTCCTCCTCCTCCTCTCCTCCTCCTCCTCCTACCTCCTCCTCCTCCTCCTTCCTCCTCCTCCTCCTCCTCCTCCTCCTCCTGACCAGAGTTCTTCCTCATTTTGATTTTAATGGGCAAAGGTTCATCTGGAATTTTCTTCACAGTGGTGAAATTCTCTCTCTCTCTCTCTCTCTCTCTCTCTCTCTCTCTCTTCTCTCTCTCGTCCTCTCTCTCGTCTCCCCTCTCTCTCTCTCTCTCTCCTCTCTCTCTCTCTCTCATTTTGTATCGTACAATCTTCCTTAATTTTTGCTTTCATCCTAGACTTATATTTCCTTTCCTTATGTCTTCCTTTCTTCCTTCCTTCCTTTCCTTATGTCTTCCTTCCTTCCTTCTTTCCTTTCCTTATGTCTTTCCTTCCTTCCTTCTTTCCTTTCCTTATGTCTTCCTTCCTTCCTTCTTTTCCTTTCCTTATGTCTTCCTTCCTTCCTTTCCCTTTCCCTCCTTCCCTTATGTCTTCCTTCCTTCCTTCTTTCCTTTCCTGATGTCTTCCTTCCTTCCTTCCTTTCCTTATGTCTTCCTTCCTTCCTTCTTTCCTTTCCTTATGCCTTCCTTTCTTCCTTCTTTCCTTTCCTTATGTCTTCCTTCCTTCCTTCCTTTCCTTTCCTTATGTCTTCCTTCCTTCCTTCCTTTCCTTTCCTTATGTCTTCCTTCCTTCCTTCTTTCCTTTCCTTTCCTTCCTTCCTTCCTTCCTTCCTTCCTTCCTTCCTTCCTTTCCTTTCCTTATGTCTTCCTTTCCTTCCTTCCTTCCTTTCCTTATGTCTTCCTTTCTTCCTTCTTTCCTTTCCTTATGTCTTCCTTCCTTCCTTCCTTCCTTCCTTCCTTTCCTTATATACCGTCCTTCTGTCCTTACTATCCTCTATCCTTTCCTTATGTCTTCCTTCCTTCCTTCCTTCCTTCCTTCCTTCCTTCCTTCCTTCCTTATATACCGTCCTTCTATCCTTTTGTCCCTTTCGACCCTTCTATCCCTGTCACCGATTCTGCTTTTTATTTTGAGTTATGTAGTCATTTATTTGATTTATATATTTATTTATCTACTGTTTCGACCTTTATTTTCCTTCTCTTGCCTCTGTCTTCTTCCTCGTCTTCTTTGTCCTCCTCCTCCTCCTCTTTGTCTTCCTCCTCCTCCTCCTCATCTTCTGTGTCTTCCTCATCTTCTTTGTCTTCCTCCTCCTCCTCATCTTCTTTGTCTTCCTCCTCCTCCTCCTCCTCCTCCTCCTCCTCTTTGTCTTCCTCCTCCTCCTCCTCATCTTCTTTGTCTTCCTCCTCCTCCTCCTCATCTTCTTTGTCTTCCTCCTCCTCCTCCTCCTCCTCCTCTTTGTCTTCCTCCTCCTCCTCCTCATCTTCTTTGTCTTCCTCCTCCTCCTCCTCATCTTCTTTGTCTTCCTCCTCCTCCTCCTCATCTTCTTTGTCTTCCTCCTCCTCCTCCTCATCTTTGTCTTCCTCCTCCTCCTCATCTTCTTTGTCTTCCTCCTCCTCCTCCTCCTCATCTTTGTCTTCCTCCTCCTCCTCCTCATCTTCTTTGTCTTCCTCCTCCTCCTCCTCCTCCTCCTTTATTTAACTCATCGTCATCATCATTATTTATCATCATTATCGTTTTTTTTGTTTGTTTCCTCCTCCTCCTCCTCCTCCTCCTCCTCCTCCTCCTCCTCCTCCTCCTCCTCCTCCTCCTCCTCCTCCTCCTCCTCCTCCTCCTCTGCAGTGCCTAAAGTCTCAAGGTCGCCACCCTTCATATAAGTGCGTGTGTTGTTGTTATTTTTGTCGTTGTTATTGTTACTACTACTACTACTACTACTACTACTACTACTACTACTACTACTACTACTACTACTGATGACTGAAGATAATCTGTCATAGTCTTGCCAATTAAGTCACCATTACTTACCAATTAAGTCACCATTATTAAGTCACTTGGAGAAATTATCCACCAACCATCCTGTCGATTATAAGTAGTGGTAGTTTTATCCCCCCCCCCCCCCCCCCCCCTTATGAGTTGTGTGTGTGTGTGTGGGGATGTATTATGTCTAGAAAGCTGTCGACACACACACACACACACACACACACACACACACACACACACACACACACACACACACACACACACGCACACTCTAATCTTTGTCTATTGTTCTTCCTCCTGCTGTGAAATCCTTCCTTTCTTCCTTCCCTCCTTCCTTCCTTCCTTCCTTCCTTCCCTCCATTCTTCCTTTCTTCTCCATTTCTTTCCATTTTCTCTTCTTCCTTTCTTCCTTCCTTCCTTCCCTCCTTCCTTCCTTCCCTCCTTTCTTCCTTCCTTCCTTCCCTCCTTTCTTCCTTCTCTCCTTCCTTCCTTCCTTTCTTCCTTCCCTCCTTCCCTCCTTTCTTCCTTCCCTCCTTCCCTCCTTCCTTCCCTCCTTCTCTCTCTCCTTCCTTCCATCCTTCCTTCCCTCCTTCCTTCCCTCCTTCTCTCCATCCTTCCTTCCCTCCTTCTCTAAATCCTTCCTTCCCTCCTTCTCTAAACCCTTCCTTCCCTCCTTCCTTCCTTTCCTCCTCCATCCTTCCTTCCCTCCTTCCCTCCTTCCTTCCCTCCTCTCTCTCCATCCTTCCTTCCCTCCTTCCCTCCTTCTCTCCATTCTTCCTTCCCTCCTTCCTTCCTTCCCTCTCCCTCCCTCCTCCTATTCCTCCTGGAGAAGAAGAGGAACTTGAGAGGTGGGGTGTGGCTATTGTTTTGTTATTGTTCTCTCTCTCTCTCTCTCTCTTCCTCTCTCTCTCTCTCCGCTCCTCCTCTCTCTCTCTCTCTCTCTCTCTCTCTCCTCTCTCTCTCTCTCTCTCTCTCTCTCTTCTCTCTTCATCCTCCTTACTCTTCTCTCTCCATCCCTTACACTTATCTCCTCCTCCTCCCCTCCTCCTCCTCCTCCTCCTCCTCCTCCTCCTCCTCCTCCTCCTCCTCCCCCCTCCTCCTCCTTCCCTCTCCTCCTCTTCCTCCTTATATATTTTTTCACTTTTTTCTCATTACCTTCTTATCCTCCTTAAAGGTTTTCTCTCTATTTATATAATCTCCACTACTCTTTATGGCCAGTTACTCTCTCTCTCTCTCTCTCTCTCTCTCTCTCTTCTCGTCTCCTCTTCTCCTCTCTCTCTCTCTCTCTCTCTCTCTCTCCTCTCTCTCTCTCTCTCTCTCTCTCTCTCATTTCGTCGAGACATGATCGTGAGTAAAGTGAGATACTACTTGAGAGAGAGAGAGAGAGAGAGAGAGGAGAGAGAGAGAGAGAGAGAGAGAGAGAGAGAGAGATGATGCAGGTGTTGTGTTGATTCCTCCTCCTCCTCCTCCTCCTCTCCTTCAATGGTTCTGAAGTGGATTTTTTTTATTGTTTGCTATTTCTTATTTTTTTTTATTTATTGTTGCTAATATTCGTGATTTTTTTTCTGGGTGTGTTTGTTTTCTCTCTCTCTCTCTCCTCTCTCTCTCTCTCTCTCTCTCTCTCTCTCTCTCTCCTCTCTCTCTCTCATCTCCTCTCTCTCATCCTTCTCCTCTCTCTCTCTCTCTCCTCTCTCCTTCGCTCTCTCTCTCTCTCTCTCTCTCTCTCCTCTCTCTCTCTCTCTCTCTCTCTCTCTCCCATAGTACATATTAATATCATTATTATGTAGCTATGTCTTCCCGTCTCACTTTTTTCTATCCTCCTCCTCCTCTCCTCTCTCTCCTCCTCCTCCTCCTCCTCCTCCTCCTCCTCCTCCTCCTCCTCCTCCTCCTCCTCCTCC
>JACEEZ010016784.1:127500-155000 GCA_016584305.1 Chionoecetes opilio
AGAGAGAGAAGAGAGAGAGAGAGAGAGAGAGAGAGAGAGAGAGAGAGAGAGAGAGAGAGAGAAAGGATGGAAGAGGTAGAGATGAGTATGAGAGTAGTATGAGAGAAAAAAAAGAGAGAGAGAGAGAGAGAGAGAGAAAAAGAAGATGAGAGTAGTAGTAGAGGAAAAAAAGAGAGAGAGAGAGAGAAAAAAGATGGAGAAGGTAGTAGTATGAGGGAAAAAAAGAGAGAGAGAGATGCTGTCGAGAGGGAGGGGGGGGGGGGAGGGGTTCAAGGTGTCATTATGTGGCGGAGGAAGTAATTAATGGAAACGGTTAGTAGCTGAACAGGGGAAAGTTTACCTACACACACACACACACGCACGCACACACACACACACACACACACACACACACACACACACACACACACACACACACACACACACCACACACCACACCCATTTGCTGCTCTTTTATACCATTTGTGTACTATTCTCCTCCTCCTCCTCCTCCTCCTCCTCCTCTTCTTCCTCCTCCTCCTCCTCCTCCTCCTCCTCCTCCTCCTCCTCCTCCTCCTCTCCTCCTCCTCCTCCTCCTCCTCCTCCTCCTCCTCCTCCTTCTCTAAATTACGTTCTTCCTGTGTACTTTGCCCTGTCTTTCTCTCCACTTAACTCCTCCTCCTCCTCCTCCTCCTCCTCCTCCTCTTCCAATATTCCTCATCCTTATTTGGTCTTTTGTCTCCTACTTAGTTTTCTTTATCTCTCTCTCTCTCTCTCTCTCTCTCTCTCTCTCTCTCTCCTCTCTCTCTCTCTCTCTCTCTAGCTCATTTTCATTTCCTTTCATTTTTTTCCCTTAATTTTTCCTTCATTTTATAGTTTATTTTCCTTCTTTGTTTACCTTAGAGAGAAGAGAGAGAGAGAGAGAGAGAGAGAGAGAGAGAAGAGAGAGAGAGAGAGAGAGAGGTGACTGATTGAGGACTGAGGTGAGTTTGAAGGTCATATTTCATTACATTGGTCCCTTCACAGGTGACTTAATGGGTACACAGGTGTTCGTGCGACTGTCCAGGTGTGTGTGTGTGCGTGTGTGTTTTGTTGGTGGCGGTGGTGGTAGTCGTCTTCTTTTGACCCCTACTACTACTACTACTACTACTACTGCTACTGCTACTGCTACTGCTACTGCTACTGCTACTGCTACTACTACTTACTTATTACTACTACTACTACTACTACTGCTACTGCTACTGCTACTACTACTACTACTACTTACTTATTACTACTCTACTACTACTACTACTACTACTACTACTACTACTACTATTACTACTACTACTACTACTACTAACTCTACTACTATACTACTACTACTACTCCTACTCACCATCACAAAAGCTCATCATTTCTATTCTTTCATCCCTTTAAATATCTATTCTATCTATCTCTTACTATCTATCTATACTTCTATCATCTTCTTCTATCATCTATCTACTGCTGTCTGTCTGTCTGTCTGTGTCTATCTATCTATCTATATATCTAACTATCTAACTATCTATCTATCTATCTATCTCATCTATCTATCTATCTATACGTCTAACTACCTCATCAGTACCTATGAATCGTATATATCTATCTATCTACATGTATATTTACCTGTTCACTATCCACGTATCAGGCTATTGCGTCCCTTTAATTAGTTAAAGGTACAGACATAGACCACTACATCTATATTCAACCTCGGCCACTAACCCCCCCCCCCCCCCATAACCCCCTCCCACAACCCCCCCCTCCACCTCACCGTAACCTCATTCCACACCCTTTCATCCCCCTACACTCATCTCCACGAACCTCAACATCTCCATAACAGCCTCTTCTTTACTGCCTATATACCCCTATCATCTCCACTCATCTCCACTAACCTCATATCTCCATAACAGCCTCTTCTTTACTGCCTATATACTCCTATCATCTCCACTCATCTCCACTAACCTCAACATCTCCATAACAGCCTCTTCTTTACTTCCTATATACTCCTATCATCTCCACTCATCTCCACTAACCTCAACATCTCCATAACAGCTTTTCTTTACTTTTAAATTTTCCTTATCTCCACTCATCTCCACTAACCTCAACATCTCCATAACAGCCTTCTTTACTGCATATACCCCTATCATCTCCACCATCCCCACAAACCCTCCATCTCCTAACACCTCTTTTTTTTAAAATGTTCTTTCATTCCTTCTCTCTCCTTCCTTCCTCTTAGTTTCTCTCTTCCTTCAATCCTTCCTTTCTTCTTCCTTCTCTTTTTAGTTTCTCTCCCTTCCTTCCTTTCCTTCCTTCCTTCTGTCCTTCCTTACTTCCTTCACTTTTCATCTTAGTCTCTCCGTTCATCCTTCCTTCCTTTTTAGTTCTCCTTCCTTCCTTCCTTCTTCTTAGTCTGCCTTCCTTCCTTTCTTCCTTCCTGCCCTTCTATCCTTTCTTCCTTCTTCCTTATTTCTTCCTTCCTTTCAATTATAAGATTGTATTAGTTTGTTCATAGCTTGAAAGAGACAAAAAACTGTGTGTGTGTGTTTGTTAGTTTTTACCAAGTGAAAACAAGTCGAGATGCTACGCGTACCCTATGACCCGCCGCTCTCCCTCTCTCTCTGCTCCTCTCCTCTTCTCTCCTCTCGCTCTCTCTCTTCTCTCGCGCTCTCTCTCTCTCTCTCTCTCTAGGGGAAACAAGAAGGAAATAAACTATAAAATGAAGGGAAAAGGAAAGAAATGAAAGGCAATGAAAATACGAGCTAAAGACGAGAGAAGAGACGAGAGGGACGACGAGAGACCGCGAGAGTAGACGAGAGGAGAGAGAGACACGGATCTGGGAATGAGGTAGAGATGAGTATGAGAGTAGTATGAGAGAAAAAAGGAGAAGAGAGCAGAGACGAGACAGAGACGAGACCGATAGTACCTGCGAGTCACCCACCATAGTTCTCAACGATACGGACTTTTTTTCCTCTTTACGCGACAGTGAACGAACCGAGCGGAGAAGTACGACTATCCAGGAGAGAGAGAGATGGGAAGGAGGTAGAGTATGATTTATTGTAGTGTGTGAAAAAAAAAAGACGAGAGAGAGATGCTGGCAGAAGGAGGCGGGGGGGGTGAGGGGTTCCAATGTGTTTTCATTATGGGCGGAGGAAGTAATTAATGGAAAACGGTAGTAGCTGAAACAGGGGAAAAGTTACCTACACACACACACCCACGCGCGGCTCACCGAACACACAAACATCGCACACACACACACACACACACACACACACACACACAATTTGCGCTCGAGTTATACCATTTGGGGACTATTCCTCCGCCCGCCGTACCGCCTTCCTCCGCCGCTGTGCTTGCCGCCGCCGCCGCCTCCGCCTGCCTCCGACACACCCTCAGCCGTCTCTGCCGCCGCTCCGCGCCCCTGGCACTGCCCTAACACCTCGGACGTTCCCTTAACCCTCACCTCCTCTTCTTGAACCTGCCGGCCGGAATGCGCGGCCACTTCCGTCCTTCCTTCCGTCCTATCCTTCTGCCGGCCGGGGCCTTCCTCAAATAATTCCTTCAAAACACTTCCTCCTGTCTATGTCTTTGTCTTAAGTAAAATACGTACATACTCTCCTTACCTTAAAAGCGGTCGAGTTAGACCCGCCTCCTCCACGGCCTGCCTTGCCTCCGTCCTTGTCAAAACACCTCCTCCTCCTACTCCTCCTCCTATTCCTCCTTAACCAAATTTAGCCTCCTCCTGCCTCCTCCGCCTCTCCTCTCCGCCTCCTCCTCTAACCAAATACCTACATCCTTCTCCCTAATCCCTGCAAAATCTTTCTTTCAACACCTTAATCCTTCTCTAACTCTTCTCTTACCTTTTATAAATCACTAAATCCATCTCACCACCAACTCCTCCTTCCTTCCTCCTCCTCCTCCCTACTCATCCTTCTTCCTCTCCTTCCTACCTCCTCCTCCTCCCCCCCTCCTCTCCTCCCTCCTCCTCCTCCTCCTCCACCACGCTTTGAGACAACATTACGAGACAAAACTGACACCAACTGAGGCGCGGAAGTCTTTATCTGCCGGTTATAGTGAAGGAGGTGTCGTGTCCGTCCGACTCCGCGGGCACCCCGCTCCTCGCTCCCTGGTCGACGGGCGTGGGGGTGTGTGGGCTGAGGGGAGAGAGAGAGAGGGTGAGGGAGAGAGGGAAGAGAGGGAGGGGTGAGGGGAAGAAGAGAGGCGCTGAGAGAGGAGTAGAGAGTAAAAAGGTAACAAGACAACATGGTAAATAAAAAGAAGAGGGAATGAGAGTAACCACACACCTGAGAGTGAGAGAGAGGAAGAGAGAGAGAGAGAGAGGAGAGAGAGATGATGAGATGGAGAGAGATGAGAGACGACTTGGAGAGATCGATTGATCCCCTCAAGACTACAGAGATGAGAGATTGAGAGGTATATTTCGCCTAAACTAATAGAATCATTGACAAAAAGAGAGAGAGAGAGACAGACATACAGAGAGAAAGAGAGATATGAAAAACTAATCTATTTGTTAACTAATATTGATAGTACCAAAGTATTGCCTAGTAAATTTATTGTGAGTGAGGAAAATAACATTACAAGTCTATTAACGAGGTTATTCACCCACTCGGTTGTTAACTGCCGCAACGATATGACTGCAATTGCAACATGCGCGGGGAAACTATTCTAAATGCTCACTCGGTAATTCAGGAAAATAAATGTTGAGTTCTCATTTATTTGCAACTGTTTACCGATAACCTTTAGTCTGTTATTTTTTTTAACATCACAAAGGGACTGTCCAAGGTTAATAAAAAAGAGGTAATAAAAAGGCTGTTACTGGTTGAACGTTTAATTCTGAAATATTCGTCTATGTGAATATTGTCAAAGCCTCTTAAATTCTGGTCAAATTCTATTAAGTCAATTCAATTCTTATTTCATTGCCTTGATAACTTTTTCACCGTCATTAATCAAATTTTTTCTCTTCATTTCCCTATCTATCATCTTTATCCTCTCTCCTCCTCCTCCTCTTCCTCTTTCCTTTATCTCTCTCTTCTCTTTCTCTTTTCTTTATCCTCCTAATAATTTCCTTGATAACTTTATTATTATTTTTCTGTTTTTTTCTCAACTTGTTTCTTTTTTATCTCTTTATTACTCTATCCTTCCTCTTCCTCCTCTTACTCTATCCTTCCTCTTCCTCCTCTTACTCTATCCTTCCTCTTCCTCCTCTTACTCTATCCTTCCTCTTCCTCCTCTTACTCTATCCTTCCTCTTCCTCCTCTTACTCTATCCTTCCTCTTCCTCCTCTTACTCTATCCTTCCTCCTCCTCCTCTTACTCTATCCTTTCCTATTCCTCCTTTAATCTATCCTTACTCTTTCCGCACTCCTTACTATATCCTTCCCTTCCTCCCGCTTACTCATTCCTTCATTTTCCTCCTCTTACTCTATTCCTGCCTCTTCCTCCTCTTACTCATCTTCTCTTCCTCCTCTTACTATATACTTCCTTTTCCTCCTCTATCTCTATCCTTCCTCCTCCTCCTCGGTACTCTATCCTCCTCTTCCTACCTACCTACTCTATCCTCCTATCATCTCTTACTCTATCCTCCTCTTACTCTCTCTTACTCCTCTCATCTTCCTCCTCTTACTCTATGCTCCTCTTCCCTCTTACCTTATCTTCTTCTTCCTCCTCTTACTCCTCTTCCTCTTCCTCCTCTTACTCTAGCCTTCTCTTCCTCCTTTCTACTCTATCCTTCCTCTTGCTCCGCTTAATCTATCCTTCCTCTCTCCTCTTACTATATCCTTGTATACTCTTCCCCTCTTACTCGTATCCTTACCTCTTCCTCCTCTTACTCTATCCTCTTACCTCTTTCCATCCTCATTAATATATCCGTCTCTTCTCCTCTCTCATCTATCCGTCATTCCTTAAAATTTCCTTGCATACCTTTTATAAACTTTTCTTGTTTCCTTATCTACATCGTGTCTCATTTTTTTTCTCTTCATCATCTATTCCATCTTCCTCCTCTTCCTCCCTTACTTATCACTTGTCATCCGGTTAATAATTTCCTGGATAAGTTTTCACCCTCGTTGCCCTCCTCCCGGGCCGTTTCTCCGTCTTCTGAGTCCGGATGTTATTGGCTTTATCTAACCTGATGAGATGCCCTTTCACCCTTATCTCTCTCTCTCTCTCCTCTCACTTCCTCTCTCTCTCTCTCTAGTCGAATTCTCTCGTCTCATCTATCTATGATATATCGCAGTCTCTATAGCCTATCGATGTGATTTCCGTATGCCAACCACCTTACCTAAAAGCTATACATACCTTCTCGATTCATATACGGCCCTCAACTTCTACCTCCACCTTCTCTCGCTCTCTCTCTCTCTCTCCTCTCTCTCTCTCCCTCTCTCTCTCTCTCTCTCTCGCTCTTCTTCTACTCTCTTTTCTTCTCTCTTCCTCAACCTTCTCTCTCTCTCTCTCATCCCTCTCATCTCTCTCTCTATCTCTCCTATCTCCTACTCTCTACTTCCAGCAGTCTCTTCCAATTTCATACCTCATCCTGCTCTTCCATTCTGGTCGCCCTGTTTCGTAAAAGATCAAGCCAAATTGGAACAGTGCAAAGAAGAGCAACCAACAAATTCCATCTGTGCGACGAATATTCATATTATGAAGATGAGACGGCGGAAACTTAATATGTTTTCCTTAAAGGACGTAGAATCCGTGGGGAATGATAGAAAAACCTTTAAGATCCTAAAAGGTGTGATTCCATTAATCAAGAGATTAATGAGTCTTAATAATTCGAGCTTTCAACTCAAGTGAAACAAGAAATAATGGTTTAAACTAAACGGTTCAAACGTGCATCACCGATCTCCGTAAAAATTATTTCAATGTTAGAGTCGTTGATCGATGGAACACGTTACAGCAAATTGTTGTCGGAGGCCAGCCACAATAACTACATTCAACAACCAGACTTGCGCGCACTGTAAAGTAAATGGTGTATTGATAGTCGCGAATTCGCTATATAGTCCCCCGTATCGATTAGTTGTATAGTTGTAGTGGTCAGTGCGTAGTTGTCGATAGAAATTTTTCATACATATCATTCTGTCACTATGAAACTTCCATGGTCCTCAGTCCTCTTTAGGGACCATGGTTCATTTCCAACTGTTTTTTTACAAGTAGTTGATGTAGGTAGTCAGTATGTAGTTCAGCTAGAATACCATCGTCATGACCAATAGGTCTCCCTGTGGTCTGTTATCCTAGTTAATCCTAGTAAATCCAATTCTCTGTTTCATCCTCGTGTCCTCATGTTCTCCCTTTTGATTTCCCTCCTCCTCCCCTTCATCCTCCTCCTCTACTTTTCTCTCTCTTCTCCATAAGTATCCTCTCGTTTTTTTTTTTTTTTTTTTTTTTTGTTTTTTTTACATTTGTGCCTATAGCGCCTGTAGGCAGTGGGACCCAGGGCTCGGATGGTTAAGGTCTCTGGAGGTGCACGTGAGGGTTCTGATGGTTGTCATCGTCGTTGGTTGGCGCAGGCAGGACTTATAGATAGTGACGCCTTTGATTAGAGGCTCATGCCGCCCAACTCTGTGTCCTCCACAGATGCTACTAGCAGTCGAACGGTTAGTAGTTGTAGGCAGGGACCCATGTGGGTGTTCTTAGGACCACTCGACGTGCAGAAGGTTTTGGGTTTTTTCGGGGATCGAACTCGGGCACCGAGAAACCCCAGTCGGAGACTATACACCGCTCTCGCTACCGCGGTAGGCGTTAGGCAAAAGCATCACCATGGTACAAGACATGAGAGAGAGAGAGAGAGATGGAGAGACGATGACAGGAGAGAGCAGAGGAGAGGAGAGAGAAGAGAGAGAGAGAGAGAGAGAGAGAGAGAGAGAGTACGGGGTCATCTTTAAGTAAGGGGTCGTAATTTTTCCCCTTACATACCTTTTCCTCTGTCATTCCCCTCAAAAATACCTCCATTATCCCCTCTCTCTCCCCTCTCTCCCCTCTTACCTGTCTCTCTCCCTAATTACCTCTCTCTCGCTATCTTCTCTTCTCTCTCTCTCTCACCTATAATCATCACCTCTTCTTACTTCCTTTCTATCTTTATCCTTTCCTCTCTTCTGCTTCAACCTTGACTTTTTCTTAATTTTCTTTTATGTCTCTTCACATTTTTGATAATAGTTACTTCCTTGTCTCCTTACCATCTCATCCTCCTCCTCCCTTCCTCTCTTCCTCCTCCTGTCTATCCCTCACTCTTCCTGTCTTCCTGTCTTCCTCCCTGTTCCTCTTCCTCCTCTTTTCCTCTTCTTCCTATTCTTCTCCTCCCGTCGTCGTCTTCTGTTCCTCTCTACCTCCTCCTGTTTTCCCCTCACTCCCTTCTCTTTCCTCTCTTCCTCTCTTCCTCTCACTCCTCCCTCCTCCTCTTCCTCCTCCTCTCTTCTTCTCCTCCTCCTCCTATCTTCCCCTTATTCCCTCTCTCTTCCTCTCATCCTATTCCTGTCTATCCCTCACTCCCTTCTCTTCCACTCCTCCTGTCTTCCTCCATCACTCCTCCCTCTTCCTCCTCCTGTCTCCCTCTTCTCCTCCTCCTCCTCCTCCTCCTTCCCTCCTCTCCCATGTCCTCCTGATGCTTCCCACGTGACCAACACAAGCCAGTCATTTACCTGTCTCGCCTCAGCACTTGTGATTATCTAACGTGACGACCTGATGAACTTTCCCGACAGGCGTGAGTGCACTTCCTCTTCTCTCTCTCTCTCTCTCTCTTCTCTTCTCTCTCTCGTCTCTCTCTCTCTCTCTCCCTCTCTCCTCTCTCTCTCTCTCTGTCTCACTTTCTTTCTGTTTTCTGGGTCTCGTCTCTGTTGTGGGTGTGTGTTGTGTGTCGCTGTCTCTCACTCTTGTTTTTTGTCAACCTTCCAGAGAGAGAGAGGGAGGACTGATGATGACGTAGACCCCCCCCCCCCCCTCTCCCAAGTGTGAGACGGGGAGTGGGGGGGAGAGGAGGAGAGACTGTTATGTACCTTTAATGAGCAAAAAACACAATAGGAAATCGGTAATAAGAAAGAAAATGGATGAAGGTGGGAAGAGGTAACGAAAAACAACCATAAATAAGATAATAAATGGGGTGAAAAGAACTCTCTCTCTCTCTATCTCTCTCTCTCTCTCTCTCCTCTCTCTCTCTCTCTCTCTCCTCTCTCTCCTCTCTCTCTCTCACCTTCTCTCTCTCTCTCTCGTCTCTCTCTCTCCTCTCTCTTCTCTCTCGCTCTCATGTTCCTCAAGTATTTTTGTATTATATATTTCCGCAATGTCGCTTTCTCATTTCTCTTCCTCTTTCCTTTTTTCCTTTTATCTTTTTGTTCCCTCCACCACCCATAAGTTGCACCGTCCGCCTTACTCCTCCTCCTCCTCCTCCTCCTCCTGCCTCTTCACTCTCCCTCCTCCACCAATTCTCGCCTCTTCCCCTCCCCTCACTTCCTTCCTCCCTCCTCCTCCTCCTCCCTCCTCCTCCTCCTATTTCCTCCATTCTCTCCTTCCTCCTCTTCTCATCTTCCTTTCCATTATTTGAAATGTTTACTGTATGGTTTGTTGCCTTGCTTGCCGTCGTGTTCCTTCTTATCCCATTTCTAGTGTTTCCTCTCCTCCTCCGTCATCCTACTCCCCCTCCACCTCCTCTCCTTCATCACTCCTTCCTCCTCCTCCGCCTCCGCCCTCCGCACACTCTCCTCCTCCTTTCTTCTCCTCCCTCCTCCTCCTCCTCATCCTCCTCTCCTCCTCCTTCTCCTCCTCCTCTTTCTCCCTCCTCCCTCCCTCCTCCGCCTCGCCCTCTACTCCTCCTCCCTCATTCCTCTCTCTCCTCCTCTCTACTGCCCTCCTTACATCCCTCCTGCCCCTCCTCTCCTTTTAAAACCAGTCCGCGCATTGCCTAGTGCCAGTAAAAAGGCAACTATGATGTGGGGCTTTATGAAAACTCCATTTGAACACAAAATCTTCCGAAAAGTATAATGACACTAATATACACGTCCTTGGTTAGGGCCACACTTGGAATAGGCCGTTCAATTCTCTGGTCGCCCTAGTTTCGTTAAACGGATCAAGCAAATTGCGAATCAGTGCAAAGTGTAAGAGCAACCAAACCAAATTCCATCTCTGCGAAATTCATCAGAACCGAGAGACGCGGAAACTAATATGCTTTTCCTTAAAGGATCGTAGAATCCGTGGGGAACTGATAGGAAACCTTTAAGATCCTAAAAGGATGTGATGTCATTATCAAGAGGAAACCTATTCGAGCTATTCAACTCAAGTTGATCAAACAGACAAAATAATTTTTTTAAAAACTAAACGGTAACGTTTTGCATTTCACTTGATCTCCGTTTAAAAAGATCTTCAATGTGAGAGGTCGTTGATCGATGGACACAAGTTACAGCAAATGTTGTCGAAGCCAGCACAATAACTACATTTAAAAACAGACTTGACGGCACTGATAAAGTAAATGGGGTATGATAGTGCCCTTTGCGAATTCATATTTAGTTCCCCAGGTATCGATTAGTTGAGTGGTAGTGGTAGTTGTAGTTAGTATATTTCCTACCTATTTTTGCACTACTTTCGTGTTCCTATCTCTTTTAAGGACATGGTTAATCCTTTTCCAACTGTTTTCTTACAAGTTAGTTGATAGTTGGTAGTATGTAGTCAGCAGATACCCTCGTCATGGACCAATAGGTCTCCTGGTAGTCTGTTATTCCCTATGACCTATGTAATCCTCCTCCTCCTCCTCCTCCTCCTTCCTCCTCCTCCCATCCTCTCCCTCCGCTCCTACTCCTCCTCCCCTCCTCCTCCTCCTCCTCCCTCATCCTTCTCCTCCTCATTCACTCCCTCCATTAAGCTCACTGCCAAAGGAAATAAGTGGGAAAATAAATTGCCGTCTTTCATAAGTTATTTTTCCCCTTTTTTCCCTTTCACTTGGTTCGGGTGCTTTTTTTCCCCTCCTTCGTGACCAGAATTATTTCCCCTCAGGCAGTTATTTATTCCCGAGACCCTTTTTTGCCTCTCTCAATTTCTCTTTTACGGATACCTGATTTTTTTTGCTCTATTCTCTCTCTCTCTATTGATAAAGTGACGTTTTTTATTGGGTATTATTTGATTTTGTCGTCTCTCTCTCTCTCTCTCTCTCTCTCTCTCTCGCTCTCTCTCTCTCTCTCTCTCTTCTCTCTCTCTGTGTGTGTATTCATCTAGTTGTATTCACCTAGTTCTATTTTACAGGGCCTGAGCTACACTCGTATGGCCCCGTCTCCATATCTCCCTTTTTATCATTCCTCCTTAGTGCTTAGTGTTGGCCGAAACCACCACCCCGGAGCCTCACAAACCCCCGACTAACACCGGTACCCATTCACTGCTGGGTGGACAGGGGCTCGGGTTTTTTAAGGAAACAGCCCAACTGTCATAAAAAACAGTATTATTATTTTATTCTGAAGTACAAGACAGTATTTCGGGAGCAGCAACACAACCCTTTACAAATATTCGTGTTTTCTTTCGTCGATACACTCTTAGATCCCGGCAAGAGTGTATCTAAAAGAGTTTGCGACCTCCACTTCACCGCACGTAATTAGCGGGGCGCGAATATTAAGTTGGCCAGGTAAAAGTGGAGCAAGGAAGGAAGGAAAGAAAGAAGGAAAGAAGGAGAGAGGGAGAGGAATGAATGAATGAAGGAAGGAAGGAAGGAAGGAAGGAAGGAAGGAAGGATGGAAGGAAGGATGGAAGGAAGAATGGAAGGAAGGAAGAAAATGTGGAAGGATGGATATTTCTCATTTTTTCCTTTCTCCTCCAATTTCTTCTCCTTCTATTCCTTCTCCTCTTCCTCTTCCTCCTCCTGCCTCCTCCTTATCCTCCCCTCCAATTCCCTTACTCCTCCTCCTCCTCATCCTCCTCCTCCTCCGCCTTCCTTCCTCCTCCTTCCCTCCTCTCCCTCTTGTTTCTTGTAATCCTTTGTAATCCTCCTCATCCTCCTCCTCCTCCTCCTCCTCCCTCCTTCTCCTCCTCTCTCATTCTCCTTATTCTCTAGTAATGTCGTGTCAAGAAGTGCATGTGTGTGTGTGTGGGTCTCTCTCTCTCTCGCTGCATCTCTCTCTCTCTTCTCTCTCTCTCTCTCTCTCTCTCTCTACTCTCCTCCCATCCCCCCCCCCCACTTTCTCCCCCCCCCCCCCCCCCCCCTCTATCTCATTCTAATTTCCTACCTCCCGCCCTTTGCACTTTCAACGTCCTTTATCCTCGCTTCTCATCTCTTCTTTATTTACATTTCACCTCTTCCCTCCTTCTTCCTTCTCACCTTCCCTCCTTCTTCCTTCCTTCCTTCCCTCCTTCCTTCCTTCCTTCCTTCCTATCACTCCCTCGCTAGTTTACCTCGTTGGCAAGTGTCAGGTGATCAGATTATATCTTTGCCTAGGGCTCTTGCGTGGCCCAGGTGAGAGAGAGAGGAGAGACGAAGGAGAGAGGACTGAGATATGGAGACAGGAGAAAGAGAGAGCAGATGAAGATGACGAGAGAGACGAGAAGAGAGAGGAGAGAAGACATGCCTGAGAACGAGAGAAGAGAGAGAGAGAGATGTCCGAGAGAGAGAGAGAGAGAGAGGGATCAAAGAAGGTATATTCATGGAGTTCATAGGAAGAAGGATATGTAGAAGCAAGAAGATGAAGTGAAGGTTTTGCAGTGAAAGGGAGGAAGGAGGAATGAAGGAGGGACGGAGAGAAGGAGAGAGGAAGGGAGAGAAGGAGAAGGAAGGGAGAGAAGGAGAAGGAAGGGAGAGGAGGAGGACCTTGTGGGTTTGGTTTGGGTTTTTCGAGAAGGAAGCGAAGGATGAAGGAGGAAGGGAGAGAAGGAGGAGGAAGGGAGGGAAGGAGAGACGAGGATTTCAATGTTTGAGGAAGTGGCAATGTGAGATAGGAAAGGGAAAGATGATTGAATGTAGGAAGGGTCGAGGAGAGAGAGATTTTTTGAGAGAGGACGAGATGAGCAGAGAGAGAGAGAGAGAGAGAGACGAGAGATGACAGGAGATGGAGAATGTTGAACGGTCTCTGAGAGAGAGAGAGAGAGAGAGAGACAGGCTTCTATCCAATCAAACAATGTCAGGAAACTAATGCGATAGAATAAAAAGTAAAAATTCAATGTAAAAATTCCTGATAACTTTATAAATCAAAATGGAATACAGAATTAGTAAAATAAATAAATAAAATAAAATTAATAAAAAAAAAAAAATAATAAGACTTTGAAGAACTATAATTTAGGTTTGACGCGAAATGTATAACCAAGATGTATTTCTGTTATTCATATGTAAATAATATGCATAAATTTCGTTCTAAAATGTCGCAAAAATCTGAAATATACTTTTTATATACTCAGACTTTTTTCTATGTTTATTAATCTCGAATATGTTATCAGGGAGGAGATGAAGGTGTTCTTTTTTGTATATTTTTATTATTAATCCTGATCGAAGTGAAATTAATTTATGAGGAAAAAAGTTATGTAATGAAGTTATTTATTTTTAGCATATGCACACACTCTCTCTCTCTCTCTCTCCCCTCTCTCTCTCTCTCTCTCTCTCTCTTCTCTCTCTCTCTCTCTCTCTCTCTCTCTCTCTCTCTCTCTCTCTCTCTCTCTCTCTCTCTCTCTCTCTCTCTCTTTGTTGAACCCAAGACTAATGCCTGCCATTTGTAACACCCACACCCACCCCCCCACACACACACACACCACACCACACACACCCACCCACCCACCCACACACACACACGCCCACCCACACCCACACACACACACACACACACACACACCCACACCCACCCACCCACCCACCACACACACACACACACACACACACACACACACACACCCACACACACACACACCACACACACACACACCCATCACCCACACACACAAACACACACACAACAAACACACCCCCACACACACACACACACCACACACACACACACACACACACACACACACCACACACACACACACACACACACACAAACACACCCCCACACCCAACACACACACACACCACACACACACACAACACACACACAACCATCACACACACAACACACACACACACACACACACACACACACACACACACACCTGCCATTTCCTATCCTTCACAAACAAGGCGTTCAACACTCCTGTAATTAACCTTCAACGTGACTAATGAACAGGCAACTTTCCTTCATTAATTAAGAACACACCTACACATCAGCCTTCACTTAATCTTCTTAAGTCCTCTTCTTAGCATTACAGCATTACAGGCCTCACTTCTTAACGTTCCCAGAATATAACATTAAACTCCAGATGGTGATTATAATAATGATCTTGAAATATACATACCTAAATCTTTTCATTATGCCTTAATCTTTTTACGTTCCAAGAATCTAAACATTAAAATCCAGGCTGTAATAATAATAATCTCGAAATAAACGTAACCTGAATCTTCTCTTCCAGTTAAGACACTCAATCAGCCAAGAAATGTTTTCCTGATAGATGCTCGATTTTTAATATTTCAAGAATCTGACATTAAAATACAGATGGTAACAATAATGATCTCCAAATAAACGTACCAAATCTTTTCACTCACTCTAGACACTCGCTCAGCCAAGATTATTTCCCCAATATAGGCTCAATTTTTTCAACGTTCCAAGAATCTGTCATTTAAATCTAGATGGTGACAATAATAATCTCGAAATAAACGGACCTTAATCTTCTCTCTCATCAAGATGCTCACTCAGCCAAGATTATTTTCCCCAATATATATAGGCCTCAATTTTTTTACGTTCCAAGGATCATAACATTAAATATATAGATGGTGATAATAATGATCTTAAATTAAACGTTAACTAGATCTTCTCTCCCCGTCAAGACACTTACTCAAGATAATTTTCCCCACATTTGCGATTCAACACTGTCCTTATTATCATTCAAGGCCTCAATTTTTAACGTTCCAAGAATAAAACATTAAAATCCAGATGGTAATAATAATGTAAACGTCACCTAAATCTTCTCTCTCCGTTTAGTGTTAAGTAACAGGAACTACTTCGTGTAGGTCTCGCGGCCTCTTGTAGCTTCCTTATTTTCCAATGTTCTTATGTTTAGAGCTTTAGACACTTTTTCAGCTACGTAAGATAATTTTTCCCTCATTTTCCCAGCCATTCTTCTTCTCTTTTCTCTCTCTTCATTCTTTCCATCTTCCCCTTCACTCCCTCCCCCCTCGTAAGATCATTTTCCCCTCATTTGCCATGCTGCAGTGTCCTCGAGATGCTGTCAGGAGAGCGTCAAGGAGACATAAGCCAGGACAATGAGACAGCCACATCACGTTGCGGGCATTGACTTAAACTAGATTTTGTGTCACCCAAAACCCGCCTTGCCTTGTGCTTGTCTTTCCTTGTGTGTAGGTGGAGAGTGGGGGTTGTTTGCCCTCTAATGACACGAAGGAGACGATGAAGAAGGGACACACCAGATAAATAGAAGGGATAGAAGGGATAGAATAGAGTAACGCTATATCTTGTGTGTACCTTCGCTTGTATGTAGGTGGAGAGTGGGTGTTGTTTGCCCTCTAATGACACGAAGGAGACGATGAAGAAGGGACACACCAGATAAATAGAAGGGATAGAAGGGATATAATAGAGTAACGCTATATCTTGTGTGTACCTTCGCTTGTATGTACAGGTGGAGAGTGGGTGTTGTTTGGCCTCTAATAACACGGTGGCGAAGAAGATAGGTCATTTGCTTATGTGTAGAAGGAAAGAGGGAGTATTTCGCTTGTGTGTAGAAGGAAAGTGGATGCTATTCGCCCTCTGACAACACGAAGGAGGCGCTGAAGAAAGGTTACACGAGGGAATAGAAGGGATAGAAAAGTGACGCTATATATATTATGTACAGTAAAACCTCGCGTATTCGGTCCCTCATTATTCGGACTGCGACATTATTCGGACCTTCTCTTTTTTTTTTTTTTTTTTTTCTTTTCTTTTTTAAGGGGTCGAAATTTCCTAGCTATATATACGCCTAGATTTTTTTTTTTATTTATTTATTTTTTTTTTTTTTTTTTTTTAGGGGTCGAACTTTTCTACCTATATATACGCCTAGAACTTCTTTTTTTTTTTTTTTTTTTTTAGAGGGATCGAAATTTCCTACATTCATACATTCAACACCTATTTTTTTTTTTTTTTTTTTTTTTTTTTTTTTTTTTTTTTTTTTTTTTTTTTGTACATATCCCCCCATATATAATCCCCCCATTATTCGGATCATTGCATTACTCGGACCACTCCTTGGCCCAATTAGTCCCAATATGAGCGATTTTACTGTAACCCCAGACCTGTCACTTGCCCTACCTTCGCTTATATAATGTAGAAGGAAGGTGGGAGTACGTCGCCCTCTGACAACACGAAGGAGGCGATGGAGAAAGGTTATACGAGGGAGTAGAAGAGGTAGAGGAATAAAAGAGAGTGATGAAATATATTATGTAACTCAAAACCTGGCTTACCTAGTGTGTGTAGCAGGAAAGTAGGAGTTCTTTGCCCTTTGATAAGACGAAGGAGGCGATTGAGAAGGGACACACGACAGAATAGAAGTGATAGAAGAGAGTGACGATCTTGTGTGTACCTTCGCTTATATATTGTAGAAGGAAAGTAGGTGTCGTTTGCCCTTATACTTAAAATTATTATTATTATTATTATTATTATTTTATAACACAAAGGCGATGAAGGCAGATCATTCGCTTGTGTGTGGAAGGAAAGTGGGAGTTTATGCCCTCAGAGAACACGAGGGAGGCGGTGTAGAAAGGTCACATCAGGGAATACAAAGGTTGCCTAGGTGATACGTTTGACCCGAGAAGAAAACAGGGGGGAAGTACTGAGGTAAAGAACAGGAGAGAAGTACTGAGGTAAAGAACAGGAGAGAAGTACTGAGGTAAAGAACAGGAGGGGAGTACTGAGGTAAAGAAACAGGAGGGAAGTACTGAGTAAAGAACAGGAGGGAAGTACTGAGGTAAAGAACAGGAGGGAGTACTGAGGTAAAGAACAGGAGGGAAGTACTGAGGTAAAGAACAGGAGGGGAGTACTGAGGTAAAGAGGAGGGAAGTACTGAGGTAAAGAACAGGAGGGAAGTACTGAGGTAAAGAACAGGAGGGGAGTACTGAGGTAAAGAACAGGAGGGAAGTACTGAGGTAAAGAACAGGAGGGAAGTACTGAGGTAAAGAACAGGAGGGAAGTACTGAGGTAAAGAACAGGAGGGAAGTACTGAGGTAAAGAACAGGAGGGAAGACTGAGGTAAAGAACAGGAGGGGAGTACTGAGGTAAAGAACAGGAGGGAAGTACTGAGGTAAAGAACAGGAGGGAAGTACTGAGGTAAAGAAACAGGAGGGAAGTACTGAGGTAAAGAACAGGAGGGAAGTACTGAGGTAAAGAAACAGGAGGGAAGTACTGAGGTAAAGAACAGGAGAGAAGTACTGAGGTAAAGAACAGGAGGGAAGTACTGAGGTAAAGAACAGGAGGGGAGTACTGAGGTAAAGAACAGGAGGGAAGTACTGAGGTAAAGAACAGGAGGGAAGTACTGAGGTAAAGAACAGGAGGGAAGTACTGAGGTAAAGAACAGGAGGGAAGTACTGAGGTAAAGAGGAGGATGGGAAGTACTGAGGTAAAGAACAGGAGGGAAGTACTGAGGTAAAAGAACAGGAGGGGAGTAACTGAGGTAAAGAACAGGAGGGGAGTACTGAGGTAAAGAACAGGAGGGAAGTACTGAGGTAAAGAACAGGAGAGAAGTACTGAGGTAAAGAACAGGAGGGAAGTACTGAGGTAAAGAACAGGAGGGGAGTACTGAGGTAAAGAACAGGAGGGAAGTACTGAGGTAAAGAACAGGAGGGGAGTACTGAGGTAAAGAACAGGAGGGAAGTACTGAGGTAAAGAACAGGAGGGGAGTACTGAGGTAAAGAGGAGGAGGGAAGTACTGAGGTAAAGAACAGGAGGGAAGTACTGAGGTAAAGAACAGGAGGGAAGTACTGAGGTAAAGAACAGGAGAGAAGTACTGAGGTAAAGAACAGGAGGGAAGTACTGAGGTAAAGAACAGGAGGGAAGTACTGAGGTAAAGAACAGGAGGGAAGTACTGAGGTAAAGAACAGGAGGGGAGTACTGAGGTAAAGAACAGGAGGGAAGTACTGAGGTAAAGAACAGGAGGGGAGTACTGAGGTAAAGAACAGGAGGGGTACTGAGGTAAAGAACAGGAGGGGAGTACTGAGGTAAAGAGGAGGGAAGTACTGAGGTAAAGAACAGGAGGGGAGTACTGAGGTAAAGAACAGGGGGGATAGTACTGAGGTAAAGAGGAGGAGGGAAGTACTGAGGTAAAAGAACAGGAGGGAAGTACTGAGGTAAAGAACAGGAGGGGAGTACTGAGGTAAAGAACAGGAGAGAAGTACTGAGGTAAAGAACAGGAGGGAAGTACTGAGGTAAAGAACAGGAGGGAAGTACTGAGGTAAAGAACAGGAGGGGAGTACTGAGGTAAAGAACAGGAGGGGAGTACTGAGGTAAAGAACAGGAGGAAGTACTGAGGTAAAGAACAGGAGGGGAGTACTGAGGTAAAGAACAGGAGGGAAGTACTGAGGTAAAGAACAGGAGGGAAGTACTGAGGTAAAGAACAGGAGGGGAGTACTGAGGTAAAGAACAGGAGGGAAGTACTGAGGTAAAGAAACAGGAGGGGAGTACTGAGGTAAAGAACAGGAGGGAAGTACTGAGGTAAAGAACAGGAGGAAGTACTGAGGTAAAGAACAGGAGGGGAGTACTGAGGTAAAGAAACAGGAGGGAAGTACTGAGGTAAAGAACAGGAGGGAAGTACTGAGGTAAAGAACAGGAGGGAAGTACTGAGGTAAAGAACAGGAGGGGGTAGTACTGAGGTAAAGAACAGGAGGGAAGTACTGAGGTAAAGAACAGGAGGGGAGTACTGAGGTAAAGAACAGGAGGGGAGTACTGAGGTAAAGAACAGGAGGGAAGTACTGAGGTAAAGAACAGGAGGGGAGTACTGAGGTAAAGAACAGGATGGGAAGTACTGAGGTAAAGAACAGGAGGGAAGTACTGAGGTAAAGAAACAGGAGGGGAGTACTGAGGTAAAGAACAGGAGGGAAGTACTGAGGTAAAGAACAGGAGGGAAGTACTGAGGTAAAGAACAGGAGGGAAGTACTGAGGTAAAGAACAGGAGGGAAGTACTGAGGTAAAGAACAGGAGGGAAGTACTGAGGTAAAGAACAGGAGGGGAGTACTGAGGTAAAGAACAGGAGGGAAGTACTGAGGTAAAGAGGAGGAGGGAAGTACTGAGGTAAAGAACAGGAGGGAAGTACTGAGGTAAAGAACAGGAGGGAAGTACTGAGGTAAAGAACAGGAGAGAAGTACTGAGGTAAAGAACAGGAGGGAAGTACTGAGGTAAAGAACAGGAGGGAAGTACTGAGGTAAAGAACAGGAGGGAAGTACTGAGGTAAAGAACAGGAGGGGAGTACTGAGGTAAAGAACAGGAGGGAAGTACTGAGGTAAAAGAACAGGAGGGAGTACTGAGGTAAAGAACAGGAGGGAAGTACTGAGGTAAAGAACAGGAGGGAAGTACTGAGGTAAAGAACAGGAGGGGAGTACTGAGGTAAAGAACAGGAGGGAAGTACTGAGGTAAAGAACAGGAGGGAAGTACTGAGGTAAAGAACAGGAGGGAAGTACTGAGGTAAAGAACAGGAGGGAAGTATGAGGTAAAGAACAGGAGGGAAGTACTGAGGTAAAGAACAGGAGGGGAGTACTGAGGTAAAGAAACAGGAGGGAAGTACTGAGGTAAAGAACAGGAGGGAAGTACTGAGGTAAAGAACAGGAGGGAAGTACTGAGGTAAAGAACAGGAGGGAAGTACTGAGGTAAAGAACAGGAGGGAAGTACTGAGGTAAAGAACAGGAGAGAAGTACTGAGGTAAAGAACAGGAGGGAAGTACTGAGGTAAAGAACAGGAGGGGAGTACTGAGGTAAAGAACAGGAGGGAAGTACTGAGGTAAAGAACAGGAGGGAAGTACTGAGGTAAAGAACAGGAGGGAAGTACTGAGGTAAAGAACAGGAGGGAAGTACTGAGGTAAAGAGGAGGAGGGAAGTACTGAGGTAAAGAACAGGAGGGAAGTACTGAGGTAAAGAACAGGAGGGGAGTACTGAGGTAAAGAACAGGAGGGGAGTACTGAGGTAAAGAACAGGAGGGAAGTACTGAGGTAAAGAACAGGAGAGAAGTACTGAGGTAAAGAACAGGAGGGAAGTAGAGGTAAAGAACAGGAGGGGAGTACTGAGGTAAAGAACAGGAGGGAAGTACTGAGGTAAAGAACAGGAGGGGAGTACTGAGGTAAAAGAACAGGAGGGAAGTACTGAGGTAAAGAACAGGAGGGGAGTACTGAGGTAAGAGGAGGAGGGAAGTACTGAGGTAAAGAACAGGAGGGAAAGTACTGAGGTAAAGAACAGGAGGGAAGTACTGAGGTAAAGAAACAGGAGAGAAGTACTGAGGTAAAGAACAGGAGGGAAGTACTGAGGTAAAGAACAGGAGGGAAGTACTGAGGTAAAGAAAGGAGGGAAGTACTGAGGTAAAGAACAGGAGGGGAGTACTGAGGTAAAGAACAGGAGGGAAGTACTGAGGTAAAGAACAGGAGGGGAGTACTGAGGTAAAGAAACAGGAGGGGAGTACTGAGGTAAAGAACAGGAGGGGAGTACTGAGGTAAAGAGGAGGGAAGTACTGAGGTAAAGAACAGGAGGGGAGTACTGAGGTAAAGAACAGGGGGGAAGTACTGAGGTAAAGAGGAGGAGGGAAGTACTGAGGTAAAGAACAGGAGGGAAGTACTGAGGTAAAGAACAGGAGGGAAGTACTGAGGTAAAAGAACAGGAGGGAAGTACTGAGGTAAAGAAACAGGAGGGAAGTACTGAGGTAAAGAACAGGAGGGAAGTACTGAGGTAAAGAACAGGAGGGAAGTACTGAGGTAAAGAACAGGAGGGAAGTACTGAGGTAAAGAACAGGAGGGAAGTACTGAGGTAAAGAACAGGAGGGAAGTACTGAGGTAAAGAACAGGAGGGAAGTACTGAGGTAAAGAACAGGAGGGGAGTACTGAGGTAAAGAACAGGAGGGGAGTACTGAGGTATAAGAACAGGAGAGAAGTACTGAGGTAAAGAACAGGAAGGGAAGTACTGAGGTAAAGAACAGGAGGGAAAGTACTGAGGTAAAGAACAGGAGGGGAGTACTGAGGTAAAGAACAGGAGGGG
This sequence comes from Chionoecetes opilio, assembly GCA_016584305.1. Classification (NCBI taxonomy): domain Eukaryota; kingdom Metazoa; phylum Arthropoda; class Malacostraca; order Decapoda; family Majidae; genus Chionoecetes; species Chionoecetes opilio. Next base: position 148,765 of record JACEEZ010016784.1, read on the forward strand.
AGTACTGAGTAAAGAACAGGAGGGAAGTACTGAGGTAAAGAACAGGAGGGGAGTACTGAGGTAAAGAACAGGAGGGAAGTACTGAGGTAAAGAACAGGAGGGAAGTACTGAGGTAAAGAACAAGAGGGAGTACTGAGGTAAAGAACAGGAGGGAAGTACGAGGTAAAGAACAGGAGGGAAGTACTGAGGTAAAGAACAGGAGGGAAGTACTGAGGTAAAGAGGAGGGGGGAAGTACTGAGGTAAAGAACAGGAGGGAAGTACTGAGGTAAAGAACAGGAGGGAAGTACTGAGGTAAAGAACAGGAGGGAAGTACTGAGGTAAGAACAGGAGGGGAGTACTGAGGTAAAGAACAGGAGGGAAGTACTGAGGTAAAGAACAGGAGGGGAGTACTGAGGTAAAGAACAGGAGGGAAGTACTGAGGTAAAGAACAGGAGGGGAGTACTGAGGTAAAGAACAGGAGGGGAGTACTGAGGTAAAGAACAGGAGGGGAGTACTGAGGTAAAGAACAGGAGGGGAGAGTACTGAGGTAAAGAACAGGAGGGAAGTACTGAGGTAAAGAACAGGAGGGGAGTACTGAGGTAAAAACAGGAGGGGAGTACTGAGGTAAAGAACAGGAGGGGAGTACTGAGGTAAAGAACAGAAGGGGAGTACTGAGGTAAAAAGAACAGGAGGGAAGTACTGAGGTAAAGAACAGGAGGAAGTACGAGGTAAAGAACAGGAGGGAAGTACTGAGGTAAAGAACAGGAGGGAAGTACTGAGGTAAAGAACAGGAGGGGAGTACTGAGGTAAAGAACAGGAGGGAAGTACTGAGGTAAAGAACAGGAGGGACAGTACTGAGGTAAAGAACAGGAGGGAAGTACTGAGGTAAAGAGGAGGAGGGAAGTACTGAGGTAAAGAACAGGAGGGAAGTACGAGGTAAAGAACAGGAGGGAAGTACTGAGGTAAAGAACAGGAGGGGAGTACTGAGGTAAAGAACAGGAGGGGAGTACTGAGGTAAAGAACAGGAGGGAAGTACTGAGGTAAAGAACAGGAGGGGAGTACTGAGGTAAAGAAACAGGAGGGAAGTACTGAGGTAAAGAAACAGGAGGGAAGTACTGAGGTAAAGAACAGGAGGGGAGTACTGAGGTAAAGAACAGGAGGGGAGTACTGAGGTAAAGAACAGGAGGGGAGTACTGAGGTAAAGAACAGGAGGGAAGTACTGAGGTAAAGAACAGGAGGGGAGTACTGAGGTAAAGAACAGGAGGGAGTACTGAGGTAAAGAACAGGAGGGGAGTACTGAGGTAAAGAATAGGAGGGAAGTACTGAGGTAAAGAACAGGAGGGAAGTACTGAGGTAAAGAACAGGAGGGAAGTACTGAGGTAAAGAACAGGAGGGAAGTACTGAGGTAAAGAACAGGAGGGGAGTACTGAGGTAAAGAACAGGAGGGGAGTACTGAGGTAAAGAACAGGAGGGGAGTACTGAGGTAAAGAACAGGAGGGGAGTACTGAGGTAAAGAACAGGAGGGAAGTACTGAGGTAAAGAACAGGAGGGGAGTACTGAGGTAAAGAAAACAGGAGGGAGTACTGAGGTAAAGAACAGGAGGGAAGTACTGAGGTAAAGAACAGAGGGGAGTATGAGGTAAAGAACAGGAGGGGAGTACTGAGGTAAAGAACAGGAGGGGAGTACTGAGGTAAAGAACAGGAGGGGAGTACTGAGGTAAAGAATAGGAGGGAAGTACTGAGGTAAAGAACAGGAGGGGAGTACTGAGGTAAAGAACAGGAGGGGAGTACTGAGGTAAAGAACAGGAGGGAAGTACTGAGGTAAAGAACAGGAGGGGAGTACTGAGGTAAAGAACAGGAGGGGAGTACTGAGGTAAAGAACAGGAGGGGAGTACTGAGGTAAAGAATAGGAGGGGAGTACTGAGGTAAAGAACAGGAGGGGAGTACTGAGGTAAACAGGAGCTTTTATATATGTGTTTTATAACTTTGTTTGTGTTGAGTGAGTGACTCCTCCATGGCCGCTGTAATGGTGTTGTTGGCGGGAAAAACAATGTAAAAAACAATGTATTCTTTTTGTTGTGTGTGAAAGGTAGTTTTTTGTGATGCCTAATTTTTTCCTCATTGATTTATTGAGTACATTTCCCTGGTTTTTGTTACTACATTTCCCTGGTTTTTTGTTCCAATTTGTGTACTTTGTTATTTTTAGGTACCCTGCTTGATTATTCATATATTTATTGACTTAATCTCTTTGTGTTTTTCTTATTTGTATAGCTTATTTATAGTCGTCGTATAAGAGGATAGGCCCTTTAATCTATTTATCTATCTATCACTGAGGAGGAGAGGAGGAGGAGAAGAAAGGGAGGAGAGGAAATGGGAGGAGGAAGAACTATTTTTTTTAAGTATCCTTCGCTTTGTATACAATCCTTCAGATTCCTTCACGGGCCTCTTCGCTCCTTCACGCATCCTACAGGAGTCATAGGAGGGCATTAGAAGTCCCACAGGATTGCTATAGTATTCCTAGGTTTTTATAAGTACTTTGACAATCGCATGGGTGGCTCAAATAGGGATTAATAATAATATTACTAATACTGAAAATACTAATACTGATCATTGTATTGAAGTAATGATTAATCTAGCAATGCCTATCATATTTTTATGTCTTTTAGAAAGTTTTGTCTAATTTGTGATATTTGTGATATCTGGAAGTATCATGTCATTGTGAATTGGCTGAAAAGGGACTTATAATAATTGTAACTGAAAACTGACTCCAAATTCGTGTTCAGCATCCCCGAAAACTAATAGGAACAAATTTTCAATCAAATCTATTTCTCAAAAAATATTGCAAAATTTGCAATATTTTTTGAAAAATAGATTTCCTTGAAAATTAGTTCCTAGCAGTTTTCGGGCATGCTGAACACGAATCTGGAGTCAATTTTCAGTTACAATGATTAGAAGTCCCTATTTTCCTATTTTCAAAAAATATCAAGGCTGAAATAGGCTGAAATAGGAACTTCTAATCATTGTAACTGAAAACTGATTACAGATTCGTGTTCAACATGCCTGAAAACTGCTAGGAAGTAATTTCCAAGCAAATCTATTAATAAAAAAATATTGCAAATTTTGCAAGGGGTATACTTACAAAATTTGCAATATTTTTTGAAAAATAGATTTGCTTGAAAATTAGTTCCTAGCAGTTTTCGGGCATGCTGAACACGAATCTGGAGTCAGTTTTCAGTTACAATGATTAGAAGTCCCTATTTCAGCCAATTCACAATGACATGATACTTCCAGATATTCCTTAAAAATCACAAATTAGATAAAACTTACTACAAGACATAACAATATGATGGGCATTGCTAGATTAATCATTACTTCAATAATGAGAGAGAGAGAGAGAGAGAGAGAGAGAGAGAGAGAGAGAGAGAGAGAGAGAGAGAGAGAGAGAGAGAGAGAGAGAGAGAGAGAGAGAGAGAGAGGAATATAATTCAATCTGTGTGTGTGTGTATGTGTGTAGGGAGGTATATGCTAACTTAGGAGTATGACAGAAGCATTACAAGGTGAAAAATATGTGTGTGTGTATAATGTAATCTTTAAGTAGTAAGAAATTGATGGTTTATAAATTCTTATGTGTCTATGTTCTATTGTAATCTGTATTGTTATTATAATTATCATGTGGTATTATAAGTGCGTGTACTTATAATTATAGTATAAATACGATGGTTTTGGTGAGTACAAGTAATACAATCTGTGCTGTTTAGGCATGTGTGAGTGACTTATTATTGTGTGGAGGGGCTGGAGGTAACCATCGGATAATTCGGACTTTCGGCTAATTCGACCCAGGTCTCCCCCAAATTAGGTGGCATTAGAGAGCGTTTACTGTATAGGAATGTTGGGAAGGCGGAAGTCAAAAGGTCAGGTTACAAACTTTTCCTATCCTTCAAATCCCACGACGTCTTTCCCTGAATCAATGCAAACTTTTCTTACTCTTTCTTCTCCTCTTTTCCTTCTTTCCTTCTCTTCTTTCTCCTCTGCCTTTCTTTTCCTCACTCCTTCTCTTCCTTCTCTCTTCCTTTCTTTACGTTACTCCTCCTCTTCCTTCTTTCTTCACACTATTTATCGTCTTGCTAACTATTCCTTCTAACTTTCTCCTTCATATTACAGAGAAATTACTACATGCAACACACACACACACACACACACACACACACACACACACACACACACACACACACACACACACACACACACACACACACACACACACACACACACACGCACACTTGTTTCTCTTGTTTCTTGTTTGTTTTGTTTAGAGGATAATGCCTCAGTGATCTACCGCTGCTGCATATTAGTGTTGGCCGTAGCCACCACCCCGGGGGGGGGGCGGTTACAAACCCCCCGCTGGCACCCGGTACCCATTCACTGTTGGGTGGACAGGGGCTAGGGATTTAAGAAAGACCACCCATCTATCTTTCGCTCCGCCCGGGGATCGAACCCGGGACTTCTCGGTTGTAAGCCGAGCGTGCTAACCACTACACTACGGAGTTCACACACACACACACACACACATACACACACACACACACACACACACACACACACACACACACACACACACACACACACACACACACACACACACACACACACACACACACACACACTCCTCCTCCTCCTCCTCTAGTTAGTGTAGTGTAGTTAAATCAAACAGCCATGTAAGGACCTAATGGTCTGTTGCTGTTTGTGTTTCCTTTGTAATCCTTTTCCTCCTCCTCCTCCTCCTCCCACGTGTAATTTTCTCCCTGGAAACATCTCTGGCCTGATTCTTTTTGTAATGCTAAGTATACATCATTACTGCTTCAAAGTGAACTCCCTTAATTAGCCCACCCTCTCGCCGGGCCAATCACCTGTGCGGCCATAAGTCTGCTCAGTACGACCCTTAATTACCGCGGTGATTTAAGATGATAGTACGGATGCGTGTACCCAACTATTGTGTAATGATCGATGGGGTGATTTAGTGATTTTTTTTTATTACGACCTCTCTTACTTCCTTCGTTATTCTCTTTATCGTTTTTCTTACGTGCTATTTCCTACCTGCATATTTTTTTTTTTTTTGAGCGAACTATTGTGAAAAGGATCTATTGGGTCATTAGTGATTTCTTTTTATTACGACCTCTCTTACTTCCTTCTTATTATCATTTATCGTTTTTCTTGCTGTTCCTTCATTCATTTCTGTATTCCTCTCGCTGTGTGTAATTCCGATTTATTGAGAATTATCGATTTCTTTTCCTTGTACCATCTTCTTTTTCTTTACTCTCATCATTTATTGTATTTCTTGCTATTCCTTCCTTCGTTAATATTTTCCCTTATTCCTCTTCCTGTTTCTTATTCCTATTTATTGACTGATTTCTTTTTATACGACCTCTCTTCCTCCTTTCTTTCTTATTATCATTTATCAGCTTTCTTGCTATTCCTTCCTTCATTTCCCTCCTTCCTCTTGTCGTGTCTCGCTATTATCTGTTTTTTGTTATTGAGAATTACTGATTTCTTTTTGTTTTTCCATCTTTTCCCTTCTTCCTTCCTTCTTATCACTATTGTTTCTTGTGTTTTTAGTTATTCCTTCCTTCATTAAAATATTCCTTTATTAATTTTCCTTTGTTATATGTCGAGTTATTGAGTAATTTAATGATATAATTTTTTACGCCATCTCTTTCGTCTTTATTTACTCTCATTATTTATTGTATTTCTTGCTATTCCTTCCTTTATCAATATTTCCCTTATTCCTTTTTCTGTGTCATATTCCGATTTATTGAGTAATTTGCAGATTTTATATATATTTTGACCTCTTCCTTCTTCTTTATTTATTATTATTATTATTCGTCTTTCTAGTTATTCCTTCCTTTATTACTATTTTCCCTTATTCCTCTTTCTGTCTTATTTCGATCTATTAGGTAATTTACTGATTTCTTTTTATTTCTCCCTCTCTTCCTTCTTTCTTTATTCTCTCTATTTCTTGTATTACTTTTATTCCTTCCTTTATTAATATTTTCCCTTATTCCTCTTTCTGTGTCTTATTCCTATGTATTGAGTAATTTATTTATTTCTTTTTATTACGACCACTCTTCCTTCCTTCCTTCCTTCCTTTTTATTATTATTTATCACCTTTCTTCCTATTCCTCCTTCCGTGTCTCGCTATTATCTGTTCTTTGTTATCGATAATTACTGATTATTTTCGTTTGTCAATTTCTCCTTTCTTC
>JACEEZ010016784.1:160000-177500 GCA_016584305.1 Chionoecetes opilio
CAAGCAATTTCAGTTGAATTTAAAGGAAAAAGACGAATCAGTTCAGACCTTGTTGAAACATTAATGAAGTGGATGAGACTCAATTTCTTTACTCTATTAATTAATCCACCTCGTCCACCTGTCTCTTCCACCACCAATAATTCTCTCTCGTCCTTAATTAAATGTTTCTTGCAATCCGCTACATCCACGTGTCTCCTCATCCACCAATAATTCTCTCGTCCTTAATTAAATGTGTCTATTATTCTACTTATCCACGTTACTCTATATCACTTAATCCTCCTAAATCCACTTGTCTCCTCATCCACCAATACTTCCATCCATCCCTGATTAAATGTCTATCAATCTACTTATCCAGATCTAATATACTATAGGAGTAGCCGTGTGTCTGTCTGTGTGTCTGTGTGTCTGTTTTGGGTAGCCGAAACTGTAAATTCAATATTGATGAGAGTAGGCTCAAAAAATCGCAAATAAATCGTAGGTGGTAAGCGGCTTGGTCCCATGTCGATTGAATCATTTTGAAGGGGGGTTTTGGGCTGAAAACACTTTAGGAGTATTAGATGACAGGAAAAACTCTGCGGTAACGTCTTGCCGCATTCCACAAACTCAGTAGACTCATGGACGTTTTTTTTTGTGTGTGTGAGTGTGTGTGTGTGTTGGAATCACACGGAACACAAAGGGTTGGAATCACACGGAACACAAAGGGTTGGAATCACACGGAACACAAAGGGTTGGAATCACACGGAACACAAAGGGTTGGAATCACACGGAACACAAAGGGTTGGAATTCCAACGAACACAAAGGTTGGAATCACACGGAACACAAAGGGTTGGAATCACACAGAACACAAAGGGTTGGAATCCACCAGGAACACAAAGGTTGGAATCACACAGAACACAAAGGGTTGGAATCACACGGAACACAAAGGGTTGAATACAACAGACACACAAGGGTTGGAATCACACGAACACAAAGGGTTGGAATCACAGGGAACGTGGGCTAACCCAGGCACTTTGCACCAGTGTACCAACAGCGCAACCAACACGATTGGAGGTTTGCCATCGACATGTTTTAATATTATCCATATACATAAAAACATCAATACATGGCTCACAAGGCCCACAAACACTTGTATCTATCTATATTACTTTATCCACCATATCCATCTGTCTCATCCACCATCTCGTGTCTGGTTTAATATGTCTGTCAATCCACTGATCCACGCTATACTATATTACTTAATCCACTTGTCTCATCCACCATCTCGTATCTGCTTTAATACGCCTGTCAATCCATTGATCCACGCTATACTATATTACTTAATCCACTTGTCTCATCCACCATCTCGTATCTGCTTTAATACGCCTGTCAATCCATTGATCCACGCTATACTATATGGTGTATTGTGGACAGCTTTAAGTTCCCGAGTTGTAGAATGATGCCTCGCCGGTTTTAAGGACTTGTTAGCATCTATAATGAGGGGGCAACGACCTTACCTGTACACAAAGGGCGAGGAAAGGGTAGCCAGGTAGCCAGGGGGAAAGGTGAGGCTAGGGACGGAGAGGTGAATTTGTAATCACTCTCGGGACCTAGTTTTGTGATCTCTCTCTCTCTCTCTCTCTCTCTCTCTTCTCTCTCTCTCTCTCTCTCTCTGTCTCTGTCTCTGTCTCTCTCTCTCTCCTCTCTCTCTCTCTCTCTCTCTCTCTCTCTCTCTCTCTCTCTCTCTCTCTCTCTCTCTCTCTCTCTCTCTCTCTCTCTCTCTCTCTCTCTCTCTCTCTCGTAAGGTGCAGGATAAACCAACTCCCCTAAGCCACAGGTAAGCCGCGTGTTTTGTGGCCAACAGGTAAATCCCCCCTTGCACCTGCCTCCACGCACACACAGACACGCACCCACACACACACACACGCACACACACCCACCCACCCACACACACACACACACACACAACACACACACACACACACACACACACACACACACTATCTCTCTTCTCTCTCTCTCTCTTTCTGTGTTTATTGGTAGTGTGACTGAAATTGGTTGACTGAATTTCTGACTCACTCACTCACTCACTCACTCACTGACACACTGACACACACACACACACACACACACACACACACACACACACACAGACACACACACACACACACACACACACACACACACACACACACACACACACACACACACACACACACACACACACACAGATAGATAGATAGATATTTTATTATCGCCAAAAATGCATAACAAAAATTACATAATATACTCAATCACTCATGGACCAGAAGTTTACTTATATCAGTAATTAACACAAGTATCAAATGTCTATACATTAATGTGTGTATAGATTAATGCCTGTGTGTGTGTGTCTGTGTGTGTGTGTGTCTGTGTGTGTGTCTGTGTGTGTCTGTCTGTGTCTGTCTGTGTCTGTGTCTGTGTCTGTGTGTGTGTGTGTGTGTGTGTGTGTGTGTGTGCATTATACACACACACACACACACACACGCACACACACACACACACTGTATTGATTACCGCCAATTACCTGGCGTTGCTGGCCCTACAGGTAAAATATGCTACGTAACAACTCTATCGCTCTTTGCATCATGTCAAGTGTCTATTTTTCCCTTGCTTTTATATCATAGTAACATATTTTTTATTATTATTTTGAAAGATATGTGGTTTTTTTTGGTTTATTTGGTTTATATCATAGTCTGTTTTTGTATTGTTATTTTGAAATGGATTTTTTTGATTTGTTTATGTAGTTGTTAGGGGATCTAATTGGCTTGTCCTGCACTGTGATTGGATAGTTCTTGATTGGCTGGTGTGTGTGTGTGTGTGGGTGTGTGTGTGTGTGTGGTGTGTGTGTGTGTGTGTGTGTGTGGTGGTTCCCATAGAAATGATTGATTGAACTCCTTACTTGTTTTGCTCTTTTTTTTATTCACATTGATCTGTTGACTTACCTTGTTTACCTCTCTCTTCTCTCTCTCTTTTCTCTCTCTCTCTCTCTCCTCTCTCTCTCTCTCTCTCTCTCTCTCTTCTCTCTCTCTCTCCTCTGTCCTCTCTCTCTCTCTCTCTCTCTCTCCCCTCCTCTCTCTCTCTCTCTCTCTCTCTCTCTCGCCTTCTCTCCCCTCCTCTGTTTCTTTTTCTTCCCCCTCTCCTCCTTCTTTCTCTGACTGACTGACACTTTTAACACACGTACCTACTGTAATCTATTTACATTACCTCTTTACCCTACTACCTTACTTAAATTACTATCCTCTACTACTGATTTGAATAAAGACTACTGACGCTGACTGACTTGAATACTTACTGACTATTTACTATTATTACTACTACTTACTACTACTACTCTATTTACTACGACTCACTACTCCTTACTACTGACTGATTGACTGACTGACTGACTTACTGACTTAATGACTTACTGACTGACTGACTGACTGACTACTTACTTATACCTTCCTACTCCCTGAATTCCTCACCTAATGTATGGCCAACTTTTTCGCTGACACACTGACTGACAACTTACCTTGTTTTCGACTGAATCTTGTATCTGCAACTTACAACTTTCTCAGGAATGTGTAAGTTTGTGAAATGTACACGTAAATGTATATATCTTGTTACTTCTTTCTTTCTTTTTCTTTCTTTTTTTTTTTTCTTCTTTCCTTTTTTTCTTTCTTATATTTCCTTTTGCATATTTTATTCTTTGCTTTCATTCTTTTCTTATTTTGTTTTTCTTCTTTTCTTCCTTCCTTCCCTTCCTTCCTCCACTTCTTCCTTCCCTCCTTCCCTCCACTCCTTCCTTCCCTTCCTTCCTCCAATTCTTCCTTCCCTTCCTTCCTCCAATTCTTCCTTCCCTTCCTTCCCCCTCTTTTTCCCTTTCCCCTTTTCCCTTCCCCTTTTCTTTCTTCTTTTTTTTTCCTTTTCTTTTTTTTTTTTTCTTCTTTTTTCTTCTTGGTTTTAAGAATGTAATTTTCTTTTCTTTCTAGTCTTCATTTCTTTTTCCAAATATCACTGTTCTTTTTATCCCATTTTTTTCTTCTTTCCTATGCTTTCTTTTATTTCCATCTTTTTCTCGTTTTAAGAATATATTTCCATTTTTTTTGGGGTCGATCACTAACCTTATATTTTCTTTTCTTTCTATTTTCTATTTTTCCTTTTTACAGAATGTCGTTTTTTCTCCCTATTTATCTCTTTTTTCCTTATCCTTTCTTTTATTTTTCCTTTTCTTGTCTTATTTTTAATCATTTAATTTCTCGTTTTAAGATGTATTGTCATTTTTCTTGGTGTGTCAATCACTAACCTATTATTTCCTTTTCTTTCTATTCTTTCTTTATTCCTATATCACTGTTCTTTTTCTCATTTATATCTCCATTTCATTCCTTCTTTTTCTTTCCTTCCTTCTTCTTTCACTTGCTTTTCCATCTTTTTCATCTCACCAACCTTTTATTTCCTTCTTTCTATTTTCATTTGTCTTTTATTTTTTTATATCAGTTCTTCCTTATTTTTATCTTCATTTAATTTTTTCCTTCATTCTTTCCTTCCTTCTCCTTCTTTACTTGATTTCTTCTTTCTTCCTCTACCATCTATTTTTACCTTTTCCCTCCTAATCTAATTTCCTTCCTTCTTTCTTTCTTTCTTAAACTTGTTATTTCCATGTCCACTTCCTCCTGTCACTTACCACTCCTCCTCTCTGCTTTATTCTTCCCACTTTTATCTTCTTCCCTCCTTCCCTCCTTCTTTCCTCCTTCCTTCCTTCACTTCTTCCTTCCCTCCTTCCTTCTCTTCCATCTTCCCATATTCTTCCCTCCTTCCTCCTCCTTCCTTCCCTTCCCTCCTTCACTTCCCTCCTTCCCTTCCCTCCTTCCTTCCTTTTTCCCTTCCCTTCCTCCTTCCCTTCCTCCTTCCCTTCCTTCCCTTCCCTCTTTCTTCCCTCCTTCCTTCCTTCCCTTCCTTCCTCCTTCCGTCCTCTCATAATCATGTGAGGGGAGAAGATTATGCACTGGATTTATATGTTCATTAATAAAGAGAGAGAGAGAGAGAGGGGAAAAGGAGAGAGGAAGAGAGAAGAGAGAGAAAAGAGGAGAGGAGAGAGGGGGGAGTGATTGGATGATCGTAGAGCAAATAGGACTTTTTTACACGTTATTAACTATGTAGTATATATTAATGCGGTAATAATATTTGATAGGTAATAGTTATGTTATGATATTAATGGATGTAAATAATTGGATATTGATGTGGATAGGTGTAGGTGGAAATGGTGTGGAGGGTGTAGGTGGAAATGGTGTGGAGGGTGTAGGTGGATAAGGTGTGGAGGCAGGTAGACCATTGATGTTTATTGAGTGGAAGAAATACATAGGAATACAAAGGAATATACAAAGGAAGAACAGACAGCAACAGCCTTACTTGGCCAAACGAGGCTGCCTGTGTGACTACTTTCTACCACTATAGTTTAGTGGGGTTTAAAGGCAGAAAAATAGCAATGTTGAAGGGAGAGAGAGAGAGAGAGAGAGAGGGGAAGAGAGGAGAGAGAGGAGAGAGAGAGAGGAGAGAGAGAGAGAGAGAGAGAGAGGGAGAGAGAGAAGAGAGAGAGAGAGAATTTCCTAATACGTACAACAAAGAGAAAAAACAAGGGGTGACATGACAAGTTAATCCTCTTGTGACACTCGGACACACACACCCACACCCACACCCACACCCACACACACCCACACCCACACCCACACACCCCACACCCAAGCATCAGGTTATAATGGTGGCATCAAGTCATGTACACTATCACACCACCTTCCCTTATCATGCCTGCCATCCCTCTTTTTCGCTAATAAACTGGGCGCACCTGCACTTCGCTAGCTCATTAGGGGGCGAGTTGCACTGTGGGGAGAGAGAGAGAGAAAAGGAGGAGAGGAAAAAGAGAGAGAGAGAGATTAGAGAAGAGAGAGAGAAAAGAGAGAGAGAGAGAGAGAGAGAGAGAGAGAGAGAGATTTGGACCTGTGTGAGCGGAGAATGGGATTTTGAGACAATGGAAAATTTACCTAAGAGAGAGAGAGAGAGAGAGAGAGAGAGAGAGAAAAGAAGAGAGGAGAGAGAGAGAGAGAAGAGAGGAGAGGAGAGAGAGAGAGAGAGAGATTTTTGAACCTGTTGGGGCGAAAGATGGATTTTGAGACGATGGAAAATGTACTTTGAGAAAAGAGGGGGAGGGAAGGAGAGAGAGAGAGAAAAAAGAAGGAGAGAGAGGAGAAGAGAGAAGAGAGAAGAGAGAGGAGGAGGGAGGGGGGGAGAGAGAGAGAGAGGTGGGGAAACCTTCGACATTGAAAGAAAAGTAAGAAAAAAAAGTAATATATATAGCCGGAAGTAAATACTAAAAAAAATACATTAATTTTTTGAGCCGAACTTCCATTCCCTCTTCAGATTTTTATCGGGCTATCAAAAACCCCTCTTTTTTTTTATCGAGGCAAGTCTCTCTCCTTTTCTCTCTCTCTCTCTCTCTCTCTCTCTCTCTCTCTCTCTCTCTCCTTCCTTCCTTCCTTCCTTCCTTCCTTCCTTCCTTCCTCCTTCCCTCCTTCCCTCCCTCCCACCCCCCGTCTGTCTGTCTGTCTGTCTGTCTGTCTATATGTCTGTCTGTTTGTCTCTCTCTCTCTCCCACCCTCTGTCTGTCTGTCTGTCTGTCTGTCTGTCTGTCTGTCTATTTGTCTGTCTGTTTGTCTCTCTCTCTCCCTCCCACCCTCTGTCTGTCTGTCTGTCTGTCGGTTCGGTCGGTTGGTCTCTCTCTCTCTCTCTCTTCTCTCTCTCCTCTCTCTCTCTCTCTCCTCTCTCTCTCTCTCTCTCTCTCTCTCTCTCCTCTCTCTCTCTCTCTCTCTCTCTCTCTCTCTCTCTCATTCTCGTATCCTCTTTCCGTCGTTGTAAAGTCTCGTTATCTACCAACAAGGGAAAACTCAAGAACTAAAAGTGAAAGAGGGGTACAGGGGGGGGGGGTAAATCAGCTCCCCCCTCCCCCCTTGTGTTGAGTGCTGCCCTTAAGCCCTGGAGTGGTCGAGAAAAGCCCAGATAAATGTTAGCACGGGAAGACATAAAATTGTGAAGAGAGAGAGAGAGAGAGAGAGAGAGAGAGAGAGAGAGAGAGAGAGAGAGAGAGAGAGAGGAGGAGAGAGAGAGAGAGAGAGAGGGGTAAGGGAGAGGGGAGAGAGAGAGGGTAAGGGAGAAGGGGAGAGAGAGAGAGAGGGGGAGAAGGGAGAGAGAGATATAAAGAGAGGGTAAGGAAAAAGGGGAGAGAGAGAGAGTGGGGAGAAAGAGAGAGGTGCGAGAAAGAGAGAGAAGGGGGGAGAGAAAGAGAGAGAGGGGGAAAATAGAGAGAGAGGGGAGAGAGAGAGGTGGGAGAAAAAAAGCGAGAGAGAGAGAGAGAGGAGAGAGAGAGAGAGAGAGAGAGAGTAAGTGAAATAAGTTGCGGTTGAGAACTTTTTTCATTTGCGTTTTTGTTGTCGTTTGTTTGTTTTGTGTTATTTTGTTTTTTTGGTGCAAGTTGTCCTGTTTGCGGCCTGAGTTCTATTTTTTATTTATATATATTTTTTTAATGGTACGCTTTTGTTGTTTTTGCTTTTGTTTTTTTTGTTCATTTTTTCTCTTATTCTTTTATTTTTCTTTTGTTTTCTATCCTTTTGTTTTTGTTTATGTTTTTGTTTATGTTTTGTTTGTGTTTTTTGTTTGTTTTTGTTTTTGTTTTTGTTTTGTTTTTGTTTTTGTTTTTGTTTTTGTTTTTGTTTTGTTTGTTGTTTTTGTTTTTGTTTTTGTTTTGTTTTCTGTTTTGTTTTTTGGTTTTTTGCGCTTTTTTTTCATCTTTTTTTATACATGTTTTTTGTTTTTATTTTCCTCATTATTTCATTCATCATCATCATCATCTATCTTCTTTTTATTTTAAGATTATCTAACTCATCCTTTAAGTTTAGTTGTTATTTTATTTTTTTATGTCATTTTTTATTACTTGTACTATCATCAACGTCATATATTGTTATTATTATCATTATCTTGCTATTATTATCATCATGTATTATTATCATTATCATTGTTTCATATCATTTCATTGTTATTATATCATTATCATTGCTATTATATCATCATTGCTTTTATTATACATTATCATTAGCTATTTTATCATTTCATTGTTATTATTATATCATTATCATTTGTATTTTATCACATTGCTATTATTATCATTATCATTGCTATTATTATCATTATCATTGTTATTATTATCATTATCATTGCTATTATTATCATTATCATTGCTATTATTATCATTATCATTGCTATTATTATCATTATCATTGCTATTATTATCATCATTGCTATTATTATCATTATCATTGCTATTATTATCATTGTCATTGTTATTATTATCATTATCGTTGCTATTATTATCATCATTGCTATTATTATCATTATCATTGCTATTATTATCATTATCATTGTTATTATTATCATTATCGTTGCTATTATTATCATTATCATTGCTATTATTATCAATCATGCTATTATTATATTATCATGCTATTATATCATCATTGCTATTATTATCATCATCATTGCTATTATTATTATCATTGCTATTATTATTATCATCATTGCTATTATTATCATCATCATTGCTATTATTATCATTATCATGCTATTATTTATCTTTTATATCTTTCATTGCTCATTATTATCATTATCCATTGCTATTTTATCATCATTGCTATTATTATATCATTGCTATTATTATCATCATTGCTATTATTATTCATCATTGCTATTATTATATCATTGCTATATTATCATTATCATGCTATTTATCATCATCATTGCTATTATTATCATTCATTGCTATTATTATCTTTTCATCATTGCTATTATTATCATATCATTGCATTATTATCATCATGCATTATTATCATCATTGCTATATTATATCTCATTGCTATTTTATCATCATTGCTATTATTATATCATTGCTATTATTATCATCATCATTGCTATTATTATCATCATCATTGCTATTATTATCATCATTGCTATTATTATCATCATTGCTATTATTATCATCATCATTGCTATTATTATCATCATTGCTATTATTATCATCATTGCTATTATTATCATCATCATTGCTATTATTATCATCATTGCTATTATTATCATCATTGCTATTATTATCATCATCATTGCTATTATTATCATTATCATTGCTATTATTATCATTATTATCATCATTGCTATTATTATCATTATCATTGCTATTATTATCATCATTATTATTATCATCATTGCTATTATTATTATCATTGCTATTATTATTATCATTGCTATTATTATTATCATTGCTATTATTATCATCATTGCTATTATTATCATCATTGCTATTATTATCATCATTGATATTATTATCATCATTGCTATTATTATTATCATCATTGCTATTATTATCATTGTCATTGTTATTATTATTATTATTAACACTTTTTCTGTTTTTCTCATGGCGGCCACTTTAAAATTCATGAATCTTATGTTTTTCATAATATATTTTTCATCTTCATTTTTAACTTTCATGATGCTGTCGCTCACACAACCCCCCCCTCTCTCTCTCTCTCTCTCTCTCTCTCTCTCTCTCTCTCTCTCTTCTCTCTCTCTCTCTCTCTCTCTCTCTCTCTCTCTCTCTCTCTCTCTCTCTCTCTCTCTCTCTCTCCTTTTCTTCTCTCTCTCTCCTCTTCTCAATATTGATCACTAAGAGAGTCTTGATAACTTCTTTTATCCGAGAGGAAGACGAGATGCTTTTATCCATCCTATCCGCTTTCCTACACGCTCTCTCTCTCTCTCTCTCTCTCTCTCTCTCTCTCTCTCTCTCTCTCTCTCTCTCTTCTCTCTCTCTCTCTCTCTCTCTCTCTACTCCTACACACACACGTATATTTTCTAAGAGCGATTTTTGTAGTTATTTTAAAGTTTATTAGTTTTTTTTCCTAATATTTTTTCGTCCATATTTGAGCGACGCGAAATTATTGAATTCTTGGCCAGTTTTTATTTTTAACTCATTTTTACCGACGGTGTGGAAATTAGAAGAGAGAGCGAGAGAGAGAGAGAGGAGATGAGGGGAGGGGAGAGAGAGGAGAGAGAAAAGGGAG
Organism: Chionoecetes opilio; assembly: GCA_016584305.1. Lineage (NCBI taxonomy): Eukaryota > Metazoa > Arthropoda > Malacostraca > Decapoda > Majidae > Chionoecetes > Chionoecetes opilio. The sequence continues at coordinate 170,153 of JACEEZ010016784.1, forward strand.
AGAGAGAGGGGTCCAGAGATAGACTTGAATTGAAGCACTGCACGGAAAGGACAAAGAGAGAAAGGAGAGAAGGAAGGAGGGTAAGGTGAAGGAAGGAAGGAGGAATAGAAGGAAAGGGAAGGAGGAAGGGATGGAGGGAAGGAAGAAGGAAGGGAAGAAGGAGTGAAGAGAAGGAGGAATGGAGGTAGGAGGTAGGGAAGAGAAAGGAGAGTCGACAGATGAAGTGTCACTCACTCAGACATGATGAGAGGAGGAGGAGGAGGAAGAGGAGGAGGAGGAAGTTGAGGAGGAGGAGGAGGAGGAGGAGGAGGAGGAGGAGGAGGAGGAGGAGGAGGAGGAGGAGGAGGAGGAGGAGGAGGAGGAGGAGGAAACATTAGCATTCGCAGCAGGAAATCGAGAAGGATTAATTCAGGACTGAAGGATCATTTTCTGCCTTAAATCACATGTCTGTCTTGTCTCTCTTGTATGTCTGTGTGTGTGTATCTCTGTCTGTCTGTCTGTGTGTCGTTCTGTGTGTGTATCTCTGTTTGTATGTCTGTCTGTATGTCTGTATGTCTGGGTATCTTGCTGACTTTTGGGAATTATCTTTAAAGGTGTATTATCTTTATTTAATCTCCTAATTCTTCATCTTATATATTTTCTTTGCTTTATTTTTCTTCTTTGTCCTTTCTTTTACTTCATTATTTTTTGTTTTTGCGTTTCTTTGTCTTTCATTTCAGCTCTTTATCCACTGTTTTTGCGTTTCTTTGTCTTTTATTTCAACTCTTTATCCACTGTTTTTGCGTTTCTTTGTCTTTTATTTCAGCTCATTATCCACTGTTTTTGCGTTTCTTTGTCTTTTATTTCAGCTCATTATCCACTGTTTTTGCGTTTCTTTGTCTTTTATTTCAGCTCTTTATCCACTGTTTTTGCGTTTCTTTGTCTTTTATTTCAGCTCTTTATCCACTGTTTTTGCGTTTCTTTGTCTTTTATTTCAGCTCTTTATCCACTGTTTTGCGTTTCTTTGTCTTTATTTCAGCTCTTTATCCACTGTTTTTGCGTTTCTTTGTCTTTTATTTCAACTCTTATCCACTGTTTTTTGCGTTTCTTTGTCTTTTATTTCAGCTCATTATCCACTGTTTTTGCGTTTCTTTGTCTTTTATTTCAGCTCATTATCCACTGTTTTTGCGTTTCTTTGTCTTTTATTTCAGCTCTTTATCCACTGTTTTTGCGTTTCTTTGTCTTTTATTTCAGCTCTTTATCCACTGTTTTTGCGTTTCTTTGTCTTTTATTTCAGCTCATTATCCACTGTTTTTGCGTTTCTTTGTCTTTCATTTCAGCTCTTTATCCACTGTTTTTGCGTTTCTTTGTCTTTTATTTCAGCTCATTATCCACTGTTTTTGCGTTTCTTTGCTTTTATTTCAGCTCATTATCCACTGTTTTGCGTTTCTTTGTCTTTTATTTCAGCTCATTATCCACTGTTTTTGCGTTTCTTTGTCTTTTATTTCAGCTCTTTATCCACTGTTTTTGCGTTTCTTTGTCTTTTATTTCAGCTCTTTATCCACTGTTTTTGCGTTTCTTTGTCTTTTATTTCAGCTCATTATCCACTGTTTTTGCGTTTCTTTGTCTTTTATTTCAGCTCTTTATCCACTGTTTTTGCGTTTCTTTGTCTTTATTTCAACTCTTTATCCACTGTTTTTGCGTTCTTTGTCTTTTTTCAGCTCTTTATCCACTGTTTTTGCGTTTCTTTGTCTTTTATTTCAACTCTTTATCCACTGTTTTTGCGTTTCTTTGTCTTTTATTTCAGCTCTTTATCCACTGTTTTTGCGTTTCTTTGTCTTTTATTTCAGCTCTTTATCCACTGTTTTTGCGTTTCTTTGTCTTTTATTTCAGCTCTTTATCCACTGTTTTTGCGTTTCTTTGTCTTTTATTTCAACTCTTTATCCACTGTTTTTGCGTTTCTTTGTCTTTTATTTCAACTCTTTATCCACTGTTTGTGCGTTTCTTTGTCTTTTATTTCAACTCTTATCCACTGTTTCTGCGTTTCTTTGTTTATTGCATCACCTAATTCCTCATTTCTTTATTTGCTTTGTCTCATTTGTCTGCTTATTTTTTTCTTTCAACTCATTATCTCCGCCAACCAAGTTGGAGGGGTTATGTTTTCACCCCGATCTGTCTGTCTGTCTGTCTGTCTGTCTGTCTGTCTGTCTGTCTGTCTGTTTGTTAGTGTACAGAATTTCTCGAAAAGTTACGAATAGATTTGGACCAAACTCGGTATACCAAGTCTATTTGGTATAAGGAAGGACTGATTTAATTTTGGATGAAATCTATTGACAACTGTTGCCATGGCAACCAATTGATGAAATATTCGGCCGGAGGTATGCGCTCATACTGAGTGCATATAATATATATATATATATATATATATATATATATATATATATATATATATATATATATATATGTATATGTATATGTATATGTATATATATATATATGTATATATATATGTATATATATATATGTATATATATATATGTATATATATATATGTATATATATATATGTATATATATATATGTATATATATATATGTTATATATATATATATATATATATATATATATATATATATATACTAGCCGCAAAGCCGCCCTCCGGGCGGACTTTTTGGCTAGCTCCTGCGGAGGGCTATTGGTGGGCCTTTGGCCCACCACCTGTGTTTGGTGGGCCAAAGGCCCACCAAACAGACTCTCCAGATAGCCCCTTCTAACTTTCCTGAAATCATGGATGTAGAAATGTATGTATTAACGCCAACCCATCACCCCCCACCCATTCACTCACCCATCACCCCACACCCATTACCCATCACCCCACCCATTCACTCACCCATTACCCATCACCCTACATCAAGGTTTCCTCAATTCTCGCAGCCCACTTTTTTTTCACAATTCTCGCTAATAGGCTGCTAAAAAAAAAAAAAAAAAAAAAAGGTGATCGGATCATCTCATAAATGGGCTTAAAACCTTTCCCTGCTCGAGCCGGTTCCAAAAATGTGCCATATGAGGGGATTCCGTCACAGGGGGCGGCACCTGGAGCGGACACACACACACACACACACACACACACTTTCGCTTATATTATTAATAACGCCCACCAAACACAGACTCTCCAGATAGCCCCTTCTAGCTTTCCTGAAATCATGGATGTAGAAATGTATGTATTAACGCCAACCTATTCACATCACCCCCAACCCATTCACTCACCCATTACCCATCACCACCCACCCATTCACTCACCCATTACCCCCCCCCACCCATTCACTCACCCATTATAATTATCCATCACCACACACCCATTCACTCACCCATTACCCATCACCCCCCATCTATTCCCTCACCCATCACCCATCACCCCTCACCCATTCACTCACCCATCACCCCACACCCATTAGCCATCACCCCACCCATTCACTCACCCATTACCCATCACCCTACATCAAGGTTTCCTCAATTCTCGCAACCCAATTTTTTTTCACAATTCTCGCTAATAGGCTGCTAAAAAAAAAAAAAAAAAAAAAGGTGATCGGATCATCTCATAAATGGGCTTAAAACCTTCCCCTGCTCGAGCCGGTTCCAAAAAATGTGCCATATGAGGGGATTCCGCCACAGGGGGCGGCACCTGGAGCGGACACACACACACACACTTTCGCTTATATTATTATAGATATATATATATTTTTTTTTTTTTTTTTTTTTACCTTCTTTTTTTCCTTGTTTTTGTTTTACTTTTTTATATTCGGGCGGAGGTATGCGCTCTACTGAGTGCCCCCCCCCCTAGTTTTTTCCCTGATTTTGCATTTCTGTCTTTATATCACCACCTAATTCCTCCTCATCTATATTCTCTATTTCTTTATTTGTTTTCCTTGTCTTTTGTTTCGACACATTCATCCCCTGTCTTTGCGTGTATTTGTCTTTATTGCATCCCCGCTTTCCTACAAATCTATATTCTAGTCCTATTTTTTCTTTGTCTTTTTTATTTTAACTCATTTATCTTATGTGTTTCCATTTCTTTGTCTTTATCTCACCACCTAATTCCTCCTCATCTATATTCTCTATACCTTAATTTTCTTCTTTATCTTTTCTTGTAACACATTTATTCCCTGTTCTTACATTTCTCTGTCTTTATTTCATCATCATCAATATTTTCTTAACCTCACTTTTTTCTTTTCAACTCATTTATAATTTTCTTTGTCACTATTTCACCACCTCACTACCTCATCAATATTTTCTATACCAAAATGTTCTTCTTGGTCTTAATCCTCTGGCCACCTTCTCGCGTCTTTTCATCTTCTGTTATTGTCCCTCGCCAGTCCAGGTACACGGGAACGACGCCTTGTTGGATGTATTATTCAGGCGGACAAGTGCTAAGGTGGGAGGCTTGAGACTCTCCACCTCACCTAACGTCTCTTCCTTCAGCGTAGGTAGTGGTGGTGGTGGTAATGCTTCTCACTTTTTTATCTTTTGGATCTTGTTTCTATTTTCCCCGTTCAGTTTTTTTTATTTTTTCTAGTTTTTTTTATTTTTATTTTTTTTTTTTTTTTTTTATCTAGTACGATCCCTGATGGTAGTGGTGGTGGTGGTAGTTCTTCTCCCTTTTTTATCTTTGGGTCTTGTTTTTAATTTTTCCCCATGCGTTTATTTTTATTTTTTATTTTTCACCTTAGTAGCGATCCGTGACAATTGGTGGTGGTGTTGGTGGTGGTAATGCTTCTCACTTTTTTATCTTTGGGTCTTGTTTCTATTTTCCCCGTTCAGTTTATTTTTTTTTTTTATTTATTTATTTATTATTATTATTTTTTACCTAGTACGATCCCTGATGGTAGTGTTGGTGGTGGTAAATCTTCTCCCTTTTTTATCTTCTTGGTCAGTGGATGGTGTGAGGCTGTAGACTAAACCCTAACGTCTTTCCTTTCAAAAACATCTCCTTTAGAACAGAATCTGAACCTCTGACACGATTCTCCCCCCCCCCAGGTGAGTGGCGGGGAGGGTGGGGAGGGGGAGATTCTTCCATTAGCGACAGAGAGTGTGTGGCGAAGTTTTGAGTTGGTGTGAAATTGTGGCTGACGCGATTGGCAAGTGGTTGTGGTTGTGGTGGTGGTGGTGGTGGTGGTGGTGGTGGTGGTGGTTGTGGTGGTGGTGGTGGTGGTGGTGGTGGTAGTTCTTCTCCCTTTTTTATCTTCCTTTGGTTTTCCTTTTTTTTTCCCATTTTTCACCTTCGGTTTTTTTTTCTATTTTTTTTTTTGTTGGTGACCTGTGGGACAATATATTTTTTTCATTATTTTGGTATTAATTTCATGGCTATTATAATTATTTTCCTTCATTGTATTTTTTCCTACTCGTCATTTGTTTCTTCCCTATTTCAATCTATCAGTGAATGTTTGCTTTTCTTCTAACTATATCCTTAACTATATTATCTATCTTTCTAACTAACTATCTTCTAGCTTTCTAACTATTTGCATTCATTACATTTTTTCCTACTATTTTGTTTGTTACGCTATTCCTTTTTTAATCAGTGAATGCTTGATTTTCCTTCATTCCTTCATATGTTCCTCTCCTCTCTCCCTTTAATTGCTATATATCATACTATATTATACTATTGCATTATATATTACTTCATCTTGCTTATATTTTTTTAGTTAATTTCATGTCAATTATAACTATTCACATTGATTCAGTTTTTTGTACACTTTATTTACACTTTTATTGTTCCTTTTGTTACTTCACTGTTTTTACTTACTCTTTGTTTACTCTTTTTGTACACTTTATTTACACTTTTATTGTTCCTTTTGTTACTTTACTGTTTGTACTTACTCTGTGTTTACTCTTTTTGTACACTTTATTTACACTTTTATTATCTTCTTGGTCAGTGGATGGTGTGAGACTGTCGACTAAACCCTAACGTCTTTCCTTGCAAAAAAATCTCCTTTAGAACTGAATCTGAACCTCTGACACGATTTGATAAACTCAGTACACATTTTGCATAGTTTAATCTTACTTTCATTTCAACTTTCTTAATTTTCTATAACATTTTTCTTCATTACCTCCGCCAACGAAGTTGGAGGGGTTATGTTTTCACCCCGATCTGTCTGTCTGTCTGTCTGTCTGTCTGTCTGTCTGTCTGTCTGTCTGTCTGTCTGTCTGTCTGTCTGTCTGTCTGTCTGTCTGTCTGTCTGTCTGTCTGTCTGTCTGTCTGTCTGTCTGTCTGTCTGTCTGTCTGTCTGTCTGTCTGTCTGTCTGTCTGTCTGTCTGTCTGTCTGTCTGTCTGTCTGTCTGTCTGTCTGTCTGTCTGTCTGTCTGTCTGTCTGTCTGTCTGTCTGTCTGTCTGTCTGTCTGTCTGTCTGTCTGTCTGTCTGTCTGTCTGTCTGTCTGTCTGTCTGTCTGTTTGTTAGTGTACAGGATTTCTCGAAAAGTTACGAATAGATTTGGACCAAACTCGGTATACCAAGTCTATTTGGTATAAGGAAGAACTGATTTAATTTTGGATGAAATCTATTGACAACTGTTGCCATGGCAACCAATTGATGAAATATTCGGCCGGAGGTATGCGCTCATACTGAGTGCATATATATATATATATATATATATATATATATATATATATATATATATATATATATATATATATATATATATATATATATATATGCATATATATATATATATATATATATATATATATGCATATATATATATATAAGTAGAGTAGAGAAGAGTAGTATTCAAGCCCCCTTATACGTTATCACACTGTTTTAAACTCAAGGAGAGAATCCCTGATGCCCTGCGTTCCTCAGTGGTGTACCAATTTAAGTGCAGTAGCTGTAACGCTGCTTATATTGGGCAGACCAAACGCCACCTCACCACTAGGATCGCGGAGCATCGGGGACTGTCTCACAGGACTGGCAAACCCGTGTCCAAACCACCATTTTCAGCCATTCGGGATCATTCCGAAGCCTCAGGCCACCCAATAACAAACCAAGACTTTAATATTTTACACACAAGCTCCCACGACTCCACCCGATGGATATGTGAGAGCCTCCTCACCCACCACCACAAACCGTCCCTCTGCGCACAGGGCACCTCAACCCCGCTCGTGTGCTTTTAAACTATGTGGGAATCCCACACTCCACTGCGATGTTGATTGGTAGGTGTAGTATTTTTTATTACAGTTTTATAATTTTTATTCTTATTTTATTTTATTTTAGGTTAGGCATTTTAAATGCGCAAATAATTTTATAATTTGTATATTTTCATTTTTAACAAAATTTTGTATCCGATTTTAGGCTGATGATGGCTTATGTATAGCCGAA
>JACEEZ010016784.1:187500-192079 GCA_016584305.1 Chionoecetes opilio
TGGTGGTGGTGGTGGTGGTGGGTTGGTGGTGGTGGTAGGGGGTGGTGGTGGGGGTGGTGGTGGTGTTGGGGGGTGTTGGTGGGTGGGGGGTCGTGGTAGGTGGTGGTGGTGGTGTGGGTTGGTGGTGGTGGGGGGTGGTGGTGGGTGGTGGTGGTGGTGGTGGTGGGGGTGGTAGGTGGTGGGGGGTGGGGGGTGGTGGTGGTGGTGGGGGGGTGGGGGTGGTGGGGGGGTGGTGTGGTGGTGGGGGGTGGTGGTGGGGGGTGGTGGGGTGGTGGGGGGGGGGTGGGGGGTGGTGGGGTGGTGGGGTGGTAGTGGGAGGGGGGGTGATGGTGGTGGGGGTGGGGGTGGGGGTGGGGGTGGGGGTGGGTAGGGGTGGGGGTGTGAGTGGGGTGGTGGTGTGGTGGTGGTGGTGGGGGTGTGGTGTGGTGGTGGTGTAGGGGGTGGTGTGGTGGGGGTGGTAGGTGGTGGTGGGTGGTGGTTAGGTGGTGTGTGGGTGGTGTGGGGGGGGGTGATGGTGGTGGTGGTGGTGGTGGTGGTGGTGGTGGTGGTGGTGGTAGGGGGAGAGGGGGGAGACCTAATCCTTTCTCTTCAGAAACAGCTTTGCAATTTCAATATCAGGCGATACATCAAACCGAAAAAAAAGGTTTTGATTTGACAACTTTTTTACGAAACATTTAGAAAAGAGTCGATTTGAGAACATTTTTAACGAAACGCCGTCAATTTGAGAACATTTTTAACGAAACGCCGTCAATTTGAGAACATTTTTTTAACGAAACGCCGTCAATTTGAGAACATTTTTAACGAAACGCCGTCAATTTGAGAACATTTTTAACGAAACGCCGTCAATTTGAGAACATTTTTAACGAAACGCCGTCAATTTGAGAACTTTTTTTACGAAACGCCGTCAATTTGAGAACATTTTTAACGAAACGCCGTCAATTTGAGAACATTTTTAACGAAACGCCGTCAATTTGAGAACATTTTTAACGAAACGCCCGTAAATTTGAGAATTTTTTTACGAAACCCGTCAATTTGAAAACCTTTTTAACAAAACCCGCGTCAATTTGAGAACTTTTTTAAACGAAACGCCGTCAATTTGAGAAATTTTTAACGAACCGCCGTCAATTTGAGAACTTTTTTTAAACGAAATGCCGTCAATTTGAAACATTTTTAACGAAACGCCGTCAATTTGAGAACATTTTTAACGAAACGCCGTCAATTTGAGAACATTTTTAACGAAACGCCGTCAATTTGAGAACATTTTTTACGAAACACAAAAGGCATCAATTTGAGAAAATGTTATCACAATTTTGGTGTCGCTGTGTTTTGGGTTCTCATTCAAGGTGAGAGAGAGAGAGAGAGAGAGAGAGAGAGGAGGAGAGAGAGAGAGAGAGAGAGAGAGAGAGAGAGAGAGAGAGAGAGAGAGAGAGAGAGAGAGAGTGTGTGTGGGGCCCAATTAGTGCGACGCTGTTGTGGGTTTTCAGGAGAACAGGAGCGGCGATGAAAGACAAACCAACTCTCTCTCTCTCTCATCTCTCTCCCTCTCTCTCTTCCTCTCTTCTCTTTTCTTCTCTCTGTCTCCCCCCTCTCTCCTCTCTCTTTCCTCTCTCTCTCTCTCTCTCATCCTCTCTCTTCACTCCTCTCTCTTCTCTCTCCTCTCTCTCCCTCGCTCTTCTCTCTCTCCTCTCTCTCATCTCTCTCTATCTGCTCTTTCACCTCATCAGTTCGGAGCTCGAGAGGAAAAAATCGTGACCCAGCAAGGAAAAAGTTGATCTAGTTTGGTCGTTAGGAAAATGATCATTGAATATGCTTATTGGACGAGCACACACAACCACAACAACGCACAACGCACACGCACGCAACCACACAGCACACACCAGCACACCACACACCACACGACACAACACACACACAACACACACAGCACACACACACAACACACCACACACACACACTGGAAAATATAAATGATTGTGTGTTGGAAGATGGGTTTGTTTATAAGCCTGTTTTAACAAGAGTCTTTCATTGCGATCTTATTTATATATTTCTTTATAAATTTATAGATAAGAACCCTGTTGGAATTTCTCATGTTTTTTATATTTATTCTTTTATTAATGTACTTGTTGATCAGTTTTCAAAGGTAATTATGAACGTGTTTTGAACGTAGATAAAGAAAACGTTGGTATTTTTATTTCCTCTTTCTCTGATAACCTTATGATATGCTTATAAAGATTCTCTCTCTCTCTCTCTCTCTCTCTCTCTCTCTCTCTCTCTCTCTCTCTCTCTCTCTCTCTCCTCTCTCTCTCTCTCCTCTCTCTTTTCTCTTCTCTCTCTCTCTCTCTCTCTCTCTCTCTCTCTCTTTCTCTCTCTCTTCTCTCTCTCCCAAACTTTTTTCCCTCTTTCCCTCTTCACCTATAAACAGGTTTACCATTCGAGCAAGGACAGGTACACACTCCCCTCACCTCCCCTCTTAACCTACCTCCCCTTTCCTCCTTCCCTCCTACTCTCCCATTGTCCTTTCCCCTCCCTCCCAACACCTTATCTACTTCCCCTTCCTTCCCCCTTTTTCCCTATTTCTCTCCTTCCTTCCCCCTTCTCTACCTCCTCTTCCCTTTCCTCCTTCCCTCCTACTCTCCCATTGTCCTTTCCTTTACCTCCCAATACCTTACCCTTCTTACCTACTTCCCCTTCCCTTCCTTTCCTCCCTCATTCCTTCCTTCCTTCCCTACTCCCTTCCTTCCTTCCCTACTCCCTTCCTTCCCTCCCTACTCCTTCCTTCCCTCCCTACTCCCTTCCTTCCCTCCCTACTCCCTTCCTTCCCTCCCTATCCCTTCCTTCTCTCCCTACTCCCTTCCTTCCCTCCCTACTCCCTTCCTTCTTCCTATTTCCCTTCCTTCCCCCTACTCCCTTCCTTCCCTCCTACTCCCTTCCTTCCCCTCCCTACTCTCCTTCCTCCCCTACTCCCCCCCTTCCCCCCCTACCCCCTTCCTTCCCTCCCTACTCCTTCCCTTCCCCTTCCCTACTCCCTTCCTTCCTCCCTACCCCCTTTCCCTTCCCTCCCTACCCCCTTTCCCTTCCTCCTTTCCTCCCCCCTTTCCCTCCTTGTTATTTACTTGTTTCTCTCACACTCCCTATACTTTCCCTTTTTCCTTCCTCCCCCCCTTTAAAATTTTCCCCTACAAACACCTTACCTCCCCTTTTTCCCCCCCTTTCCCCTCCTTCCCTTTTTTTCCCCTTTTCCCTTCCCCTCCTCCCCTTTTTTTTTTTCCCCCCCCTTTCCTCCTTTTTTTTTTTTTTTTTTTTTTTTTTTTTTTTTTTTTTTTTTTTTTTTTTTTTTTTTTTTACCTTTATTCTTATAGGTTTTACAGTCAGGCGCTTCAGCTGGACTACTGAGAACTTATCTTTGACTTTAGGAATGTGTAGATTATTCCTAGCTTAACATACATACACGGTTACTATTCTAAATTCTCTATTTCTCTAATTCACTATTTCACTACTAAATGAATTTTACATGTACATGTGTTACTATTCTAATTTTACATTTTATTTGTCACTACTAATAATATATATATAGACATAGTTAAACTTAAGCATCATAGGGTTTACAGGTTTACAGGTCCTTCTCTCCTTCCCTCCCTCCTTCCTTCCCTTACCTTTTCTCCTGTTACTTCTTTCTCCTTTACTTTCCTTCTTTTCTTTTAGTACCTTTGTTTACCTCCTCTCCTTGTCACTTACCTTTTCTCATCCCAACACCTTTCCTACCTACCCTGCCATCGTCTCCCCTGTCCCATGCTATTCTTAACTCCCTATTACTTATGTCTCCTCTTCCCTCCCTTCCTTCTTCCCTCCCTCCCTCCCTCCCTTCTTCTCTACTTCTCTCCTTGTCACTTACTTTTTCTCCTCCCAACACCTTTCCTACCTATCCTGCCATCCTCTCTCCCTTGTCCCATGCTATTCTTAACTCCCTATTACCAATGCCTCCTGTTTCCCTATCTTTCTACCTTTCCCCTTACCTTTTACCTAATCCATCTGTTTCTCTCTACCTTTCCAATTGCTACCTTCTTTCCTCCCCTCATCTTTCCCCTCATGTCACCTGTGTTTGTGTTTCCCCTTTGCCTGGCCTTGTCTTCCATGCCATTTTTGTTCTTCTCGGCCTTGTTTCCCCCCCAAACCTGTTTTTCCCGACCTCCCCCTCCCCCCTCCCCCCCCCCTCTCCTCCCCTCACCTCCCCTCTCATCCCCTCTCATCCCCTCTCATCCCCTCACCTCCCCTCTCATCCCCTCTCATCCCCTCTCCTCCCCTCTCATCCCCTCTCATCCCCTCTCCTCCCCTCTCCTCCCCTCTCTCCCCTCTGTCTTTCCTCCATCGCACTTGTTAACATCTGCCTGCCTTTCCCTTTCCCTCCCTCACGCACTGCCTCTCCCTTTTTTGGGTCTCTCTCTTCCCCCCCCCCTTTTCCCCCCCCCCCTCTCCTCCTCTCTCTTCTCTCTCTCTTTTCCCCCTCTCTCTCTCTCCCCTCTCTCCCCCCTCTCCCTCTCTCTCTCCCTTTTCCCCCTTTTCCCCTCTTTTTTCTCTTTGT
>JACEEZ010016786.1:0-25759 GCA_016584305.1 Chionoecetes opilio
CAAACCTGTTTGCCTTTGATGAAGACGGAGATAGATTGTGTGCTGCTGTTGCTATCAACAAGAGGATGATGATGGTGACATTCAAGCCAATTTCCACGTTGGAGAAGGTTTGAGCAGGGTTTTGTAAGACTATCAGGAAGGCTGTTGATTCCATTCAGGTTGGTGGTTCCGATGAGTCTTCTGAAAATCCAGTCTTGGAACTTTTGCAGAGCTCTGACCTGCAAGTGAGTTCATGCCAGGTTTCTTCTCCAAGGTTTTCATCATCTCTTCCCTGATGGTAAAGGTGATTATACTAAGCCAAGGTTGGGCAATCAACCTACCTTCATGGACTGAGCAAAAACATCTCATGAGGTACGACGGGAAGGTTTGCCAAATGATCCAATATTCCACTAGTTGTAACAAAATGTACCAAAAAAGGCAAACACAAAACTCTAGGTAACCTTTAGGCACAGAGACACATGGGTATTTAAGTGTTAAAAACTGAGGGAAAAGTTAGACCAAGGTGACCATGCCATTCTAAAATGTTTTGTACGGTTTTTCTAGTGGTATCAAGGGTAGTCAACAATTCTTTTCCCCAGCATATCTCAAAAAGCTATTGTTTCCTACGAAACTCAGAATAATTTCAAAACGTGAAAAAAATGTTCAGCAGATTTTCACAGGTATGATTTGCATAGGTTACTCCCTGGTCAGAGGAGTATTTGAACAAAACTGTGGTGGAAAGTTTGGGTGACATACCTGAAGGCCAGGATCTGGTTAATTACATTGATAAAAAGGACAGATTACTTACTCAGCAAAAGGCTGTTCGGGAAAACGTTGACATTGAAGGGAATTCTTCCAAAAGAGGGTAGATTTGCTATGGGAATATGTCTTAAAACCTGAACTCGGTGGTGAAGACTACATAATGAGAAATGAGTTTCAAAGTAGAGGTGCTATCCACTGCCACATGGTAATACTGTTAAAAATGGTCCAATAGTTAAAGATTGGATTTGGCTGAAATGCTTGTGCCCATTGTTTCTGAAAAAGATGAACCTAAGGTTGTGGTAGAAAAAGAAGAAAAAAGAGAAATCTTGGCAGCTAGAAAGAAAATGATAAAATTCAACTCGCCATCTGCTGGAAATAAGTGGGGATTCACCCAAACTGGCCCCCAAAAACTGGCCTCCCACCATTGGGACAAAATGTGTACCAACCCTCTGACAATGTACTTAGAAAAGAATTTAAAGATGTGGCCTTTAACAATGAGGAGCTTCTCAAGCAATATGAAATGTTGGTTAATCGTGTAATGTTACACAAAATGTAAATTGGGTTACTGTCAAAATCATAAAAGGTACAAAATAGTTCCTGATCCTGAACACCCTTTGTCTAACCCTGGTAATTCCCCCCAAGGTCAAAGTCTTAGTTTGTCGGTTCAAGCATCCTATGGAGATCATGGCTATGAACCTTGTTGCGATCAAAATGGTTGGTTAGTTCTGTGAAAAGAAAGCCCCAGGATGAACTAAACTCTGCTGTTTTTGAAGGGTTCCCTAATGTTAAAGGACAAATTGGTTTTGGAAGAAACCAACCCTGCAATTGTTGGTCATATATGTGAATTGCTATTAGTTGGATGGCCAACACTGATCAAAAGACTATTTCTTCATATGATAAAACTTCTCAAGTATTTGCTGAAATACACAATGAAACCAGAGACCCAGTCAGACTTCTTCTCTAGCATAGCAAAAAGTGTTTTAAAAAAAATCAATGATGATACACCACTTCGGAAGGTAGCCACGAAAATTTTGAATGCCAAACATAGGCCAAAGAGACATATCGGTAAATGAGTGTTTGTTGATTATTCAGGATTGCCCTAGTCAAATACAGTAGACAACCCGTTATGCGAACTTGAAAGGAAGCAAAAAGGTAAACAAAAAAAGTTGCCGATGAGTCGGAAAAAATTGGTGACGATGATAATTGGCAGGATGCATACTGGTCCTGAGAGAGCAATGCAAATTTTCTAAAACTTTGTCAGGATTATCCTCTTAGGTTCAAGTGGGACAAGCATCCAAAAGATATTTGTTGAGAGAATTCATGTGTAATTTAACCAAAAAATGGAAGGTCAGAAAAAACAAATGTTTTCCCTGCTTTCATACCCACTTATAGGTACATTTTTCACAAAGGTGACCCAAAAATATGAGGACTACTGCAGGTGCTTGCTGCTCACGGACAAGCCTGGTGTACTCTAGATAATGTTGGTAAAAGGGGTTTGGCTCATGTGAAGCCGGAATTGAAAGAGTTTGTTAAAAACCTATTGTGTCCAGAAATTATCCAAGGGGAGTTTAAGCAGAGTCAGATACCCATACAGAATTGTGCCATCAGCACCAGAACATACTCCTCTGATGAGTTACATGTTGAGGAGGAGGAAAACCCGAAAATACAGAGTTAGATGAGTGGATGGAGTGCAGAAATATTGGTAATGATGCAGTTGTTTAGGGCAGTTGAAAATCATGTGTCAGAGGTTGAAGCAAACATCCTGAAAATGTGATGACTGTTTCTTGAGGGAAAATGAAAGTGAAGTATTTGATGATGCCCAGGTTCTTGGTATGACTGACTCTGATCTAAAGGATGCCCAAGGTTGGATTGAGTAGCAAAAGAAAACTGCAGAATTGCCAGAGGGTGACAGTTATGATGGTTGTGATCCTTTAAAGCTAAATTACAAACGGAAAGTTATTTACAAAATGGTAATTGATTGGGTAGAAAAGAAACTGTCTGACTCTAGCACTCCCCCTTTGCATTTAAACATATCTGGTAGGGCTGGCTGTGGTAAAAGCTTCTTGCAAAACTGTGTCTCCAAATCATTGTAGAGAGAGCTGGTAAAAAAATTTCTGGTAAAGGCTGCTGCTACAGGTACAGCTGCATTATGATTGGAGGTAGTACCTTGCATCTTTGTTCAAGCTTCCAGTAAATGGTCGGGTTTGGTAAGGATATATCAGATTGTCATGGAGATGTTCTTCAAGAGTTACAAATGAAATTTGAAGGCACCAAGTTGCTTGCAATTGATGAAAAGTCAATGATGGGCCTGCATAGGTTGTACATGACAAACAAAAGATTGCAGGAAATCAAAAACAACAATAAAACCCTTTGGAGGTATTTCAATGTTATTATGGGGGACTTTGCTCAACTTCCACCAGTACTCGACTCACCCCTCTAAGCTTGAAAAACCCCAAAACTATGTTTCCCATTGGAAAACTGGACAGTCATTTTTTCAAGCTTTTCAAAAAGAACTGGTATTAGATGAAATCATGAGGCAAAAAAGGTGACCGATCAAAAAGATTTTCAGACATCTTTGACTAAATTGCCCAATGGTACTTTTGATAGAAATGACTGGTATAAATTGGGAACGTGGGGAACTTCCTATGGGGAATGATTGAACAAAAAAGATGCCTGGGAACTCACTCACGGCCTTGACTTCCTGCTGGCAGTTTTTCAAATCATTAGCCCATTAAGGGCACTGTGGGCAGTGACCAGGACATATTGCTTTTATCGTCACTCCCGGCTCGATTTCCCAGAAACGTCAACCAAAAACATTTCGGGAAAGTGTTTTCCTCATTTGGATATGCGGGCTAAGCCACAGTTGACTGCCAGACCAGATCACCCGTTTCACAGCTTATATAAGATCGGTTTTAGTTCAAAAGAAATTGTGAGAGGGGTCAAGCCACAGATGATCCCAGACCAGATAAACCCGTATTAAACAGCTTATATAAGATCGGTTTTATTTTAAAAGAAATTGTGAGGGAGACTGGGTTATAACTCCCCCCGATCAAGTATATGTCTGCATATTCACTTGTACCTCTATCAGGGCTATAAATTTCAAAATAGTCAAAGACCAAAGTACCGACACCTCTATTAAAATGTTCCGGCGCATGTGGCCTGGGGTGATGTCACAGAAGCGGAAATTTCAGTTTTCGCCGGCCTCCCAGTTGTGGAAATTATCACCAACCACCCTCTCAATATTTGGCAGAAAGTGGTGGTTTTTTCCCGCCCCCCCCCCTTGTGAGGGACGTATTGCCCGGCTCATCATGGGGGGTTTGCGTGGGGATGTGAAATATATGTTTTAGTGGTGGGGGCATTAGTTAAGGTAATTTGAGAAAGGGTGATAAGTGCTGGGATAGAAAATTGAAACATTCCCGGTAATATTAAGCATCGCACCTTAAAAATTTAAACCACCTTAGTTGTAGCAGCCCCTTTGGCCGCCGCCCATTAGATTCTATAGCCACTGAAATTTGCATACGTGGCTAGGTAGGGGGGCGGCCGCCCACTTACGGAGAGTCAGTACACCCCGAGCCCTCGAGAGAATAACATCTCCTATTAAATATACGTGCTTGTATATATAAGTATCAGTCCAGCCCTCACGGGATTAACATCCCTTCTCTGATTATAATGAGATTTGTACATACGTTCATTTTGTACATATAAGTGTTAAATCAAAGGACGTGGTTAAAAAACGGACACGTGATTATATCCGCCGCGTCAAGATAATTGGGTTTATGAAAACCTCCTGACGCCCATTTCAAAGCCACCGCTTCCGCCCTCCGCTTCGTCCTTCACGGGCCCGGGCCCCGCTCACGGCTGGCCACTTCGGAAACACAAGACAGGCAGTATTGATTTAAAAGCCTACAGCTATTTCAACCCTCTATCCACCGATAAAATATCCTAGTTAGTTGACTAGTTGGGGTATTGTGTCGGGGTGAGATAAGACGATGGGTTTTGATAAGTTAAGACCTCAAATTAAATATATTGGGCCAGAGTTTGAGTATATTTCCGTGAAAGAGAGAGGTGAGAGAGGTACAAAAAACTTTTTCTACTTATATAATTATAATATTATATAAAAATATTTTATATATTTTAATTTTTTTTTTTTTTTTTATTTATATTTATATATATTATTTATATATATATATATATATATATAATATATATATATATATATTTTATATATATATATATAAATTTTATATATATATATATATAAAATATATATATAGGGAGGCCCGAAGATACGAGCAGTTAGGTTCCACCTGGCATACTCGTAAGCGAAATCTCGTATAACGAAACATAACTAATGGTAAAATATAGGTTTGGTTCCAGGACCCCCATCAATTTAAAAAAAAAAAAAAAAAAAAGTCATGTTTTTTCAAGCTAAAATAAACTATAGCAAACACAACAAACACACAGCGTCTATATTACCCCCACTGTACTACCTATTCTGTAGAAAAAGCATTCTGAAAGAGAAAAATAGCACACAAAATAACATAACTGCACATTAATTTAAACAAAAACATGCATAACAAGCAAAAAAGACGTTGTAATGTAGGGGGACGCCGCGTGATACAAGAGGGAAGGTAGTGTAGCGGTCCAAGGTTGGGGCCGCACACCTGCTAATTTCCCCAAAGGTCAGGCCGCGCCCTATGCTTAATTACCCCTGCTGGTCACGCCTTGCTAGGGGTGACCTGACTGCCGTCCCAAGGTTGGGCCGCCACACCTGCTAATTACCCCTAAATGTCAGGCCGCGCCATATGCTTAATTACCTTCAGGTCACGGCTTGCTAGGGTGTGACCTCATTGGGGTCAACCAAATCCCCCTTTGTCCAGCCCGGGGAGTAGTAGGGCGCGCATTTTGAACTGATAATTTTACTCACCCCAGTTGAATGTCGTATCATTGGATTTTCGATCTCGTATATTGAAAATAGACCCTAATTTACACATCTCGTATCATCGGATTCTCGTATACCGAATGCTCGTATAACGGGACCTCCCTGTATATATATATATATATATATATATATATATATATATATATATATATATATATATATTATATATATATATATATATAATTTATATTTATATATATATTTATTATTTTATATATATATATATATATATATATATATATATATATATATATATATATATATATATATATATGTGTGTGTGTGTAGAAAAAGTTTTTTTGGTTACTCTCTCATATCACTCTCACTTCATATCTCTCTTTCTCTCTCTCTCTCTCTCTCTCTCTCTCTTTCTATCTCTCTCTCTCTCTCTCTCTCTCTCTCTCTCTCTCTCTCTCTCTCTCTCTCTACTCTCTCTCTCTCTCTCACGGGAGTGAGAGAGAGAGCTTCGCGGCGATTTATTTAGTCAACGCTAATTTATGCATGGTTCTACTGTACGTATCAGAAAACGAAATATAGCAATGGAAAGCTAATAAAATTATGATTCTATTGATAACTTCCAACTTATAAGCTGTCCCACAAAGTTTATATGACGACGAGTTTTTTAAGTGAATGTTAAGTTATCATATTTCTTCAGTCTATAATGACCTTTATTAATGTGTTTTACTGTGTTTTATGTGATAATCTTATAGAACACACATTTCCGAAGATAACAGTATATCCTTTATACATGTATAACATGATATACTGCGGGGTCATGCCTTGAGAACCTCCCCGGGTCTTGGGTGAACGAAGAGGCCCTGGTAGCAAGATGGCGCCAGTAGCGTTTAATATAGGGCTATGAGTGCGGTACCCTCTTATTACAGAGACCCTAGGCCAGAGACCACCACCCTCCAGACGGAGGCCAGACGGTGTGTTCACACCCAGTTATCAGGCTCATTGATATTTTAAGGTCCCTTTATCCGTTATTAATGATTAAAACGTGTTCAGGGTGCACTACGAGGAGGCGGGACCTTGTTTAACACCTCAATTCATTTTTTTTTTTTTTTTTTAAAGTAAAGGCCATTCCTTCATTCCGTCATTGTTGATAGTCTCATAAAGGGTGTTGGTCTACAATTTGGTCTTCAGTTTATTATTCCTCACTGCTGTCTTGAATGATAAATCACTTGTAAATTACTCGTACATAAGTTCAAAAGCTATGTCCTTCTTACGGTAATCATTCTTCAATCTTGCGTACATGATCAATGCATTCTGCCAGTTGCACTTAGTTACCGGATAGCCAGTTTTGTAATGAGTTTTTCAACTCTTTGTAGAGATTGGGTATTATTAGAATAGGTTTTCTTTATTTGAGCCCATATAAGTTCAATGGGGTTAAACTCGCTGCAATATGATGGAAGTCTCAATATCTGTGTGCTGCTGCAGCAGCGACTTCGTCCATCTTGTACCGTACACATTTTTTGTGTATTTTCACATCTTCCACCAGTTCCCATCTTGTGTGCATTGGGTCATGACTCATGAGCAATGCCATTTCTTGCAACCACTTTATGATATCTGCTTTGCGGGTCTGACTTGTTGGTGCCTTGTTTATCAATTTGAAGTGGGGTAAGGAGCATTGTCCATTACTGTCAATGATTATGGTGGAATATTTGGGAGCAGCTGTTTACAAAAACCACTCTTTGAATGTTTCGTGGTTGATGGAGTCATGATAATCTCCTTTATTACCGTTCTTGGACTTAAACATCAAGAGAGCCCTTGGATATGACAAGAGGCATGGGCTGATATTTAGAGAAATATTTTTTAGTCTTGAGAATAATTTCGAATCACTTCTCAGTTTCTTCACAAATTTCACGACAATTTCGCTTAGGTGATGGAGTCCTCCGAGTCTTTCTTTCCTATAAAAGAACTCAAAGTTTTACGTATTTTATCAGCAGATAATAATGCCTCGTGATCAACACTGCAGTGAGTTTTCTTCCTGGCCATGGTGGCAACATATCCAGCAATGTAAGAAATTACAGCTTCTTTATACTTAGAAAGAACCAAAATATTGTGCACTTTTACATAGTCATGCTCATTTTCTACTGTTTATTATCAATGATATCGAAATGTTCAGCGTCACTAAAACATGACACTAAAAGCACTAACTTCCCTCTGCATTTATGACATTCGGGATATGGGTATCATCATTATTCTAATGGGATGCAGTTTCTTATGTTCTCGATGTGGTGTCTCATCAACAGTTGTTTGTATGCTGCCTTGAACTGTACTGCCGTGGGATTGTTATTAAAGCCACCCACACTTTGCCCGAGCTGCAGAAAAGAAAAGCTCCAAATGGTTTGACTTAATTTGTATGATAAAATATATTTCAAGGGTGCTTCTTGGCTGGCAATATAGTTTTGAAAGATGTTCTTTACGAATTTATATTCAATAAAAAGCCAAGAAATCGAATATTTTCTTGGGACGTTTATGCATTGGACACAATGGTCATCTTTCAGCCCTAATATATAATATTCAGCTTCTTTGTAATTTGACAGCCATCTGTCTGATTTAGATACCTCATAGAAGCCTTGAAACCTTTCCCAAAAGGGTTTCTAGAATTTAAAGCATCAAATAATTTGTCAAAAATTCTCAGAAATTCTACAGTTCCTTCAGAATCTTTAAAGTCTTACAAATGAAGATCATTGTTGTAGTATTCAACGGAAT
The DNA here is from genome assembly GCA_016584305.1 of Chionoecetes opilio. NCBI lineage: Eukaryota > Metazoa > Arthropoda > Malacostraca > Decapoda > Majidae > Chionoecetes > Chionoecetes opilio. The sequence goes on from JACEEZ010016786.1 coordinate 8,402, forward strand.
CAGCAACATTTGAATTAAGCAATTGTGCAGCTTAGTTACTATCACTATCCTAATATATAATATTCAGCTTCTTTGTAATTTGACAGCCATCTGTCTGATTTAAGATACCTTCATAGAAGCCTTGAAACCTTTCCCAAAGGGTTTCTAGAATTTAAAGCATCAAATAATTTGTCAAAAATTCTCAGAAATTCTACAGTTCCTTCAGAATCTTTAAAGTCTTACAAATGAAGATCAGTTGTAGTATTCAACGAATCAGCAACATTTGAATTAAGCAATTGTGCAGCTTAGTTTACTATCACTTCATATATCTGCCACTGAAGATGTGCACTTCTTATTTTCTTTGCCAAATGTAAGCCTTCTGATTTTTTAAGCTTATGACATTTTTCAATATAATGCCATGAAATTTTTCTTCCTTCTTTGTCTCTCATCTGCAGTGTTTCCAAAGTATTCCTTACCAGTTTTTACAATACAAAGTATCCCTAAACCAGTTTAAGTTTCCTCTACCATTTAACACACATCAGAATAATACCAACATTCTGGTTAGGGTCAGATGGGTGTGGAAATTATGTGTTTGTAAATGATAAAGTTAAAACTGTCCCTAATTATTTTATCATTGCAAAATTACATGAGGGACCATCACAGGTCACTGATATAACCTGGACTCCCACACCATGAAGTCGGTGAAGTGTCTCCTTAACTATATTTGCTCTTTCCTTGCCAGATAAACCATTCATTAGGAAATATCCTAAAGGTCAGTGGCGGCTCGTGATAAAATAAAATAGAGGGGCTGCAAGCTTCACACAACAGTAGGATACACAAATTTGACTATACTGGCGTATATATCTTTGCTCCTGCTTACACTGTTCTGTTGAATGGATAACACTGGTGTAGGTCTTCCTCTTGCTTTGATTTCAGTCTTCATCTAATGTGAGCTGAAAAAAGTTCATGTTTTGCAAAATACTTTACTTGATTTTCCTCGTCATAGTGTAATTAAAGAAATAAGTTCACGATTTAACTACACCGTCCAGCGTCCACCCGAATGTAAAACACGAGAGGACTGAGCAGCTGGCCCTAGCTGGCCAGACTGCAGCTCTACGCTGCGGCAACGGCGCCAATTAGAGAGAACTGAAACTCGAGAAATGCCAGTGGTCGCTGGCAGTTTTAACTCAAAGGTTGGTCTACTGTGTTTTCCCTCCGCGACTAATATTTTTCATAAATCAATTTCGCAATGAATATTGATGCACCGCATCTGAATACTAAAAAAGAACGTTTTCTGTTGTTCTAGTAAGTGTATGCATGACATGCATTACGATTGAACGTTCTAAGATAGCAATTTAATGCAAATTACTCCCCTCGAGTAACAGAGCTTAATATATTTTTTACATGTATTTTGTGGCATGTAAAATTTGGGCGATGTTCACACTGTTTTCTAAGACAGTACTGCTGCTTTCTGGAAAAACGCTTGTAAAAAATACAATAAGCAATGCCTTGGAAAAACGAAGAATAAAGAATCCCCGAAATCGGCTTGTTGCTGCGACAATGTGGGTTAAAATTTGTGGAGGCGACACGCCGCGGCGGGGAGTGGTGGCGGGGAGATTGTGGCGGGAGATTGAATCAAAACATTGCCACTTCAACCCCTTTCGACTCATTGCACTTCCAGGCTTTCTATCTGATTGATACACAATAATAACAGAAAACATATGACTGCCTAGGTATAGATAACTTCTAAACATACGTTATTGAGATATAATATCTTTAGAGTAGCATTTAACCTCGCTCCTCAACAAATAACCTACTTGGTTATTTGGTTATATAAATGTTTTACAGAATCAGGCTTCTATAAATATACATAGAAGAAAAATCGTTCTTAATATTATACTTTTGTGTTTTAAGTGCAGTAGAATAAGCCCATATTTTTCTTTCAAGTTGACCAACTTTTCACAAATTGTGAGTTAAAAATGCCAGCGACCCCTGCATTCGGGATGTGCCAGTTCTCTCTAATTAAAAGACATGAATCGAACAGCAAATATGAAATAACTTAAAGATTGGTCTGATTTTTAACAATAATTCCCTTAGTAACTTATTGAAAATAAGTAAATATCATATAATAACTTTTTATTATGATATATTTGTTAGTAGTGTTATCATTTGCTGTCTCTAAAGGAATCAAACACTTGCAGTGGGGTCTGGGGGGTGCTGCAGCTCTGCAGCCCCATGCCACGAGCCGCCACTTCTAAAGGTAACTTCCAGGATACATTTACAGCAACTGCCATTATCACCAATGCTTGACTGTCCAAAGTGTCATATTCTGCATCTTCTATGATGCCATTTGATTGATTTTGATGATTGACATATCTGTCACAGCAGCTCGCATGCGTGTGTCTTGTTTTTCTCGATGATGGGGGTCACAAGCCGTAGCAGGTATGGTATTGAGCTTGTCCAGTCGAATCCATTCATTCAAGGTTTGCGGGTCTTCTAGACTCAGCTCCCTCACTAATCGGTGGTAAACACTCTTCTCGCCTTCTGCCTATCCAAGGACGAGTCTAGACGTGTGATGGCTCCTCAGCAGCCACCGCAAGGCCAGTGCAGCAGCAAGGAGAGTACATCTACTACGGATGCGACGGTTCATGGTTGAATGTACACTGTAAACTGTGTGATGGCGGGGACGCGGGAACAAAAAACACTGGCTATTTGTTCCCCGGAAACGAATTGCGTGTGTGAACGTAATAGCGGCACACGGCCGTTAAGCACGGTTCCCGAGGCATAAATATGCAGGTATTTGGCCAGTGTGAACCGGCCTTAAGTGTAATGAAAGTAGCGGCCGTGCCAGACCTGTTGGACTTGATTTCACAGTAGCTTTATAAATGTTTCCTCGGATTCGCTTAGGGGAGAGGTTTTTATGATAATCCCAGAACTTCCTAGGAAATGTAATATACGATGTGAAAAACTGTGTGAGGGCAAGTATTAATTATCGTTATACAAAACTTTAATTTGTCCAGCAGCCTATTTCCTTTTTTTAAAAGACATATTCTATTACTTAAATATAGTACGCAGATAGGTGAAAGTATTGTGGGTTTGATGAAACAAGATGGAATTTGGCCGCGGGTAGATTATGCCTCAGTGGTGATTTTTAGATTTATAGTACAGGAGCATTGCAAAAAGGGGAAATAAATGTAGAAAGCTGTTTTTTTCAGGAGAGCTCCAAAATATTGTATATATCGCCCTTATGCAAATTTTCTGCAAATTCAACCTCGTGGCATTTTCATAATTCAAAATGGCCGCCATCACAATTAACGATAAAAGGAAAAGTACTAAAATCATCCATCCGGTTGTAGTAAAAGATTTTTGTGTGTAAATCTATGTTTTTAGAGTGTGCGAATAAAATGGAGCAATAAAAAATTTTTGAGTTGACATAATAGATAAATTTCAATAAGGGAAGAAAAATATTTTTTAAATTTTTTTTTATTTTTAAAATACCAAACTATGTTATGTACGTTACATTTATAATAGCCAAACTATGTTAATTGTACAAAACACCAATTAGAAACCACAAATAACCCAACCATATGTTAAAAGGAATGCTAATCAGGGGTACCCCCTTCCCCTTGCACATCAAGAAAATGCGAATTTTTTTTAAAAATTGTCCCCACTGAAACCAGTGCAATTTGGTACACTCCATCCGTCCCCTTGTAACAACGACATGATTTTCCCAAAAACCCTACCTTGCAGCCGCAAGATACCATTTCAGTACCTTCTCGGGAGCAACAGGCATCGGTATAGATTGGAAAAGTATCCCCCCTGTACCCCCCACCCCCACTCTTTTGGTGGTAGTCATTTCCCTGCTTTGCTGAACAGCATGGTAGTTCATAGCTATGGAACTTGGCAGCTGTGAATTTTGGAGGGAGGGATTCCAACTTGAACCCCGATGAGGTAAAGGACGCTTACGTGTAGATCGGAAGTAATAACATTAGCGATGCTTGTCCAGTGAATTTGACCGGAAGCCCCATAAAGTTTTTAGTAGAAACAACCTCCTATGCGTGCTGTTATCTTGACTGCTGTCAGACTGAGAGAAAACATCAAACAGCCCAAATTTGTCATCACTATCAACAGTAAAGGGTTTTTTTTTCCCCTTTGATTGTTAGGGAAAGACACAGTATCACATCAGTGATTGCGTAAAACATCAGGTGTTGTTTGATGCTAGAACAAGCTTCCGGGGTTTTCAGTAACAGTACACATGAAAAAGGGTTCCGTCAAGAGCATATGAAGTTATGTTTGGGGGGCTTGTGCGACCATCATACCAGCAAGTCAGACCCAGTTCCCACGACAACGACAGGCGATTTTGAGTTGGGGCACATCTATGGCTTTGATAAAATCATGGCATTTGATGAAAATCAGCTTCAGCTCTCCCCACATCATGGCATCGCCCCCTTTTCTAAATTTATGCTTTGAAGGGTGGTTTTGTTAGATCATGTGCCTTTACCCGAGGGTTGGGGGTATTTTTGTTTCACATTGTAGTCTATTACAGTCTTGCACAATAGAGGCAATCTTTTTTTTATTGAAAAACTCGAGTTCTTGAAGAAATTTTTGAAAAAGATGTGCCCCAAACAGGGGTCCAATGGCCTTTCTTCCTTTTTTTTTGTAAGAAGAATACTGCATGGGAAGTATTCGCGACGCTTTTCCCATGGTGGGAGGGCAATTGTGACTCTTCCCTTCAAATACAGATGAAAACCCATTTTTCTCTTTCAATGCTGGCTGTAGGAGCCCCCAAAGGGGCCCTTTATCAGGGACCTCTGCCGATTGATGGATCTGCTTACCGCAGGGGGGAATACTGCAAAACTCGGCCATCTGCAGCACCGAAAAACGAGAAAATTATATTAAAATTTATTATTATTATTATAATATATTATTCATTAAAAATTATGCAATTGTCATCACTATTATTATAAATATAAAATTACACTTTATGCTAATTTTTTTAATAAAAATGAAAAGGCATGGGTCCATGTAATAAGTTGCCATTTATCCGTTTTTGGTATTTTAACCATTTATCGAAATTTTATAGCAGCCACTTCAATTTGAAAAGCCCCAGGTTGAATTGCAGAACTTTGCAAGTGGACAGCTTAGGTTTTTCTGGAGCTCCCCTAAAAAAAAATCAGCTTTTACTATTTTTTTCTAGGTTTTCTTTTAAATTTTACTAATGCTCCTGTATTTTAAAAGGGCCATTCAGATTCGACCTGTGACAAAAATGGCGGCCATTTTCAAGATGGCCCCCCATCGCTTATTTAAAATCTTTGATATTGGGGTTTTAAATCAATTCTGGGGGGGTGGGAATTTTTTTCCCTTGTATTTAAAAATACTCAGAAATTTTTATGTCCACAAAAAGTTGAAAGGCAAAAAATTTACTAGTTGAGCAAAAAAATAAGAATTATCTTTTTTACGTCATGTTACGTTTTTTGAAATCAGGCCCACTTCGTCAAGTGGTCCAAACAACCCATAATTTTTCTTTTCTGTTTTGTGGTAGCAGAGGTAACACAGTGTTATTAAGCAAAATTGCAAGTAAATAGGATGGAAATTGTGTCAAACAGTAATGAACTTTCTTTAGCAGGCACTCAGAGCAGTGAAAGTCTGCCGGTTTGGCCCTTCTTGTTTGGCACCGGGGGGTCCCTTGAAAGAGCAACAGGAGGACTTTTGGTGTAGGTCTCGGGGAGAGATGCTGACATTTTTTTCTTGGCACCAGCGCATCACGAGGGTGGGGCAACAACCCCGGGGGAAGCCCCATGAAGTCGTGCGGGGTTGGAACAGCGATATTCCAGTTCCAGGAAGATCGTGCGCACGGGTTGAGTTTTGGGGGTTGGGGGTAAATGTTATCAACTGCAGCAGTCGTGAAGTCCCACCTTCAGCCAGGGGGAAAAACTGTTTTTCCCATCTTTTTTAGTAATGGCAGATTTGTCGAAAAGTCAGTTGAGATGGCAGCACCCCGGGCAAGGAAAACTCCCAGATCATACAAAACGGTCCCCCAGTTCAGGGTTGGAGTTTCGTGGGGACCATCACACCAAGTAGATGGGAAAGAGGGTTTCCCTTCCTGGTTGTGCCTTGTTTTTACGGGGGGCCTGTGACCCCCGCGTGTACCCGCAGTTTGGTCATTTGAGCTGGGAAATCGTTTTAGCATGGCTGGGGGATTGTTGAAGAGCTTGATGGCCTTTATGTTTTGGGCCCCCTTTAACCCATAGCAATAACGTAACAGAGACACGGAACAGAATTCCTGGTGTTGGGTTTAAAGGAACCACCAAAAGTTTTTCATCTTTTAAAAATGTCTCTCCTCATTGTTCGCAGCCTGGGAAGATGAACAACTCCCCCGCATCAGCCACATGCTTTCCTCAGGCTTGTCCAACACTTTGGTGAAATGAGGACTAAATCTCGGCCTTGTTGGAGCTTTCCCGTCTGAAAAAAATGGCCCAACTTTTTTTGAGGTAGTGGAGTGGACGCGTCCCGCAACCCTTCCAACTGTTCTAGCTTTTTGGTACAGATCGACCCGGCGTGAGTTTGAAGAATGGGTGCAAAACTAGACTGCCATGCGGTACTTTAATAAAGATACCCGCTCAGCAAATGCAAAGGGATGATTTATTTTGTCCACACCCGATTTCATATGTTTTTGTTTCTCAAGCTCGGTGTAAAAAAGAGAAAACTGGAGATGATTTCCGGGCTTCTTGGGCAATCAAGTCTCCTCCACCAGTTTGGCCAGTAGGGATTGTCCTGCAATTTCATTGCAGCCTTCCGACTTTGTATCAAGCCCCAAAAGTTGAGCTTTTTGAGTCAAAGATCCCCATCTGGTGCAGGTTTACAGAAAAAGCATGTTTTGGCGGAAGCCCTTTTTTTACCCGCACTCTTGCGGGTGAACTTTTGAGCTATCAGCAGATCATCAGCAGATCTCTGGGGGTTTCTTACGCTTTTCGCACGCTTAGTTTTTTTCTGTTTAGAGGAGCCTAATGAGTCGTGCCATTGACTTGTGCAGCGTAGTGTTCTTCAATGCCATTCCCCCATCAAGCCTTGAAAGATGATTGTGGGGCAAACAGCCAATCCTGTCAAAACCTACAAGAAGCTCAGAATTGTCTTGTACCCTGCCCCCTGTGTGGCACGGTTTGACCCGGGGAAGTGAACACCTCTGACGGTTTCCTGACAAAGAAAAAGCACTTGCTCCAGTCAGTTTCTAGCCCTTTTTTTTATGCCCCGGGGTGTAGGGGATCCACCACCCTTTTAAACTTTGGCCTTGTCACACCTGAAAGCAGAAGAAATGGCAAAATATGTGAAAGTGATTAAATTGCTGGAGTCTATATTAAAGAACATCACAGCTAAAAAAAACCGGGGTTCCTGAATCCAAGGCCATAATTTACAAACCCTCAGTGAGCCCTTTTGGCTCCAAAATAAATTTAAAAAAGTATTTTTTCTAATTATTTGGGGCAATACCCCACTATTTTACCCAAAAAAATTTTCATTGCCACTAGAGTAGAAAAAAAGAGAAGAAAAAAAAAGTAGAGGAAAAAAAATAAAAAAGTGAAGAGCACCATTGCTATGGCGGATACAAAATTCAGAAAATATTTTTGGGAGCCATTTTGTAAAATGGCAGGCATGGCCGTTTATGGAATGAAAACTGGAAGGCCCCATAGCCAAATATTTCCAAAAACCTTTTTTTAATTGGGCTGTAAATTTCAGCTTGTTTCCCAAACCCCCAAAATTTTTCCCAAAAAATTTTACCTATCTGCATATAAAGGGAATTTTAGAAATAGTTTATGATGTTTTGAATTTTTACGGAATAAAAAAAGGTAAGCATCAAGTGAAATTTTCTGTGGATTTTGTGGGGAAGTCGTCAACAAATTATCGACCCCTAGAAAAAATCGTGTGGTCAGAGTTTGGGGCCCCGCGTCACCAACCTAACGGAGCAGTGGGGGGGATAACCCCGCCAACCCCCAGGGCAGGGGCGGGCAGCCCCCCCCATGGCCACTTTTTCCCCCCATCCCCGACGCGTAGCACCGCCGGGCCCCCCCCCACGGAGAGTGATCCCGCTGAGTGCCCCGCACTCCCTCAGGGGGGACAAGCCAGCCTCGTGCCGCACGCCGTAGCACGAACACACTCCTCTTCCGGGGAAAGGCGAGTGTAGCCATGCCCCTGCTCCCGTCTTTTTTTGCCCGCAGCCCAGCGCCGCCGCGCGCCCCACTAGGCTGCCTCCTTTTCGGGCTCAAGTTAGCCCGTGGTTCTCCCATGCTGGAGGCCCAATAGGGGAAAAAAAAAAAAAATCGTTGTGGATGGGTAGACCAGTGCTATTCAAAATGGGGGACGGTCCACCTTAGGGTGGACGAGATTTATGAGGGGTGGACAGGGGGGGGGGTGAGACCATGCCCCTCGTCAGATAGAATTGGGGACTGTTCATGAGCTTTATTCTATTATTTTATATTTTCTGTACTTTTTTTATTCAAAATAAAAATAATAATAAAAAATGATAAAAATAATAATAAATAAAAATAATTTTATTATTATTATTTTAAAAATTTTAATCGCATTAGTAATAAAAACGGCTTTTTTACATAAATGTAATTTTACCCTCCCGCCTCTTTCTCTCTCTCTCCTCTTCCTCTCTCTCTCTCTCTCTGGACCGTTTTTTCAGTGACACTGACACTTCACTGACTGTTGAACCTTAGATACGTCGTACATTCGTGACCCCCCCCGTGTGAAGTATTTTGTATTTGTTTAGTATTAGTTTTTAAATTTTTTTGTTGTGTGGTTTTCGACGTATGTGGTGGGTATTTAAGGGGTTGTGTGTGTGGGCGCTTGCCAGGGTTTCCTCCATAAAAAAGGGTTTATAATAGGGCTATTAGTCGACCCAATTAGAGAAATTTTTATGTTGAGTCAAGCAAATTGAACAGTTTGTTATATTGTTAAATTGTTTATTGAGTTATTGAGAAACCTATCCAAAAGGGAGCAGGTTTTAACCAGAAAATTACCCAATTTGCATAATTTTAAAATGGCCGCCCTTTAATTTTATATATATATTAATATATTATATATTATATAATAATAATATATAATAAAATATATAAATATATATTGGCCCCTTATCTCTAAAATACCATTTTTAGCAAATAAATGCATTACACTTTAAAAAAACATGATCCAGGAATCTGAAAAAAATATTTTTAAACTCCATGACCCCTCTAAACATTTTGGGTTAGAGGTCAAGTTTTACAAAATAGGTCAAAGGGGCCGTTTTTACGGGAAATGTATTTTATGCATTATAATATTTTGCGTCCCCTCTTAAAAAAACAAGATTATAGAGTCACTGCCTCAGTGGCAAATTTATTTTCAAGGTATGCAACTATGGATGGTGTATGTATGCCTGTTAGGGCAATATCAATCTGAATAAATTTTCTTTTTCAAAAATTTTCTAGGCTGTTTTAATAAAAAATTAGACACCCCTGAATCCCACCTCACCCTCTTCGATGATCACCCTTCTTCAACCACCCCAAATCAACTTGCCATAAGCTCCCTTGATCTCAGATAGTAATTGACCCCAACCCCATTGCATCATATTTCTTGCCAAATGATGCTAATTAATGTTTATATACACACAACAATAACTACCTATTTTCCAGGAAACTCCCTGGTTCTATTATTAGCATGATATATTCTCTCTTCCTAGTAGATCTGTACATAGTGTCAGGTTGCTGTTATTTAATAATGAGATGTGTATGTACTTGGAATATCATGGTGTGTATGCAGCACATGCTTGGCCCTGTGTACTATTCAGTACAGTGTTTGGAACATTTCAACGTTCAACTAAATTTTGGGCAGTCACTGATGTATATGCCTGTTGCGTACGTGGTAAGTCCATATTTTACAGCAAATATTAGTGGATAATGTTTGGAAAGTTAAGCTTAAATAAACAGCCAATATTAAACTTTAAAAGGCCTATTTAGCATAGCATTTTAGGAGAAAAACACTGGGTAGGAGTTAAGTATCGCTACTGTGGTAGTTTGATAGGGCCCTATAGCATAGGCTAGCGGCCTTTTGTGGACCAGATTTTCCATGGCCGGTAGCGTCACTATTGTTAAGTTAAGGAATGGTTTAACGACCAGCGCCGGGATATGGTGAGTAAAAATAGTGGGAGGACCAATGATCAACCGGCCCGTTAAGCACAAAATCGTTTTAATCAATCGATATGTCGGATTGAACGGTTTGCTCGCCTTATGCCCCTTGGTGAGATATACGTATAGTGAACTTTAGAGAGCCTCCTGGGAGCAGTTAAACATTCCCCGTATCCGTTCAAAATTTCAGCAATGTGAATTGCGAAATGATATTAAGTCCCCGATCATATAATGGTAAATTTTCAGTCCTTCAGGGTAAAGTGAGGGTCCCTTCCTCATTAACAAGCAATGGGTTTTACCTTTTAAATTAATTTATTGTCCATTGTTTGTCCGGTTTCTAGGGTTTCATATGCACCCATTTAACTCCGGGGCTACCAATGGAGAGTATAATATCTTGAAACCAATATATCATTAACACCATTGACAGATCCCAACCAGCAATTTGGGGAAATTCATTAATTATTTTTTTATTTTAATGGAAAACCTGTTTTATATACCTTTTTTTTGTTTTTTTATTTTTAGGGTTTTTTCCTGCCCTCCCGGATTGGAAAGAAACTGGGGTCGACACTTAGTCCTCTCCTCTGTAATCAACTTGACCCATTACTTTCACTTGGTTTGTTAAAGCGTCTTAATGCATTTTTTTGTAAAGAAAAAGGGCATTTGACTATTTTTTTATTTATAAAATTGACCTACATGTTTTAAAACGGGTCATTTTGAGTTTAAAAAATGTTTTTAGTTTTACTGGTTCATGTTACTATTCAAGTATAAAAGCATTTTTGTGCTAAAAAATGAATATTTTTTAGAGATAATGGGCCTTTATATAAATGGGGGCCCATTTTGAAAATATGCAAAATTGGGTAACTTTTGGGTTAAAAACCGCGTCCATTTTGGATTTTTGTCATAAAAAACAAAAACAATAAAAAAATTCAACAATAAAACAAAGTTTCAATTGTTTGACTCAAAAGTGTAAATGTGGTATACTATATATAGATAGATAGAAAATTTTATTTTGATATCCATTGTATATTTTGTTTATGGACAGCATATACCTTAAAATATTTTGGGCTGATTGAGTGAAAGTTGGGTGAAGTTACGTGACAGTTTGAAAAAGTACATAAACTTTTCGGCAGTGATCCAAGTAATATGGTCATAGGGTGAACTTTATTGATTTCAAAGGTTGCATGGACTTCAATTCATTTCTTTTATTATTATCAATTAGTGAGTCTGATTCTATGCAATTTGCATATATAAATTTTTCATTTTAGTCTTGCGATATACCTATTTTATTGCCTGATTTTTAAATAAGATAAAGGGGATACTGTCTTCAGTTCTTATTGTGATGGTTTAATTTTCTACTATGGCTTCTCATAATTTTTGGTGCATACTCCATTTATCTTCAATGTCTGGTACAACTGGACACACTGCGCTAACAGTTTTTCATTCAAAAAATTATAACTAACTTTTATCATATTTTTTTTCCAGAATGCAACCGTAGTGTCTAGCAAGTCATGCATTATATAAGTATTTCAAAAAAAAGATGGTAATCCTGACCCTGTGAGACCTGAGGGTACGTCAAACCAAGATGATGCTACTAATCAAGCCCCACAACCCAGGACTGATCCACAGGACTCCACAGAGGACAAACATACTGCTAAAAAGGATGAATCTTCTTTGCGTCAGAAGAGGAGAAAAAAAGTGGAGTGATGACAATATTGGATATGGGTTTTTTTCTGGCCAATACATGAAGCTTCAAATCCCTTTCCACCAGCAAAGGCTCTTTTGTGATCCACATACAGCAAGAAAATGTTGTTCCTTCAAAACTTGCACGTCATTGAAGGGCTAAGCAACCCGAACACCAAAACAAATCAAAGCAATTCTTTGAGGAACTTGCAAAGAATATTGGAAACAATAAGCTGCCCTTTACAAGTCAAGGGCAAGCCTCTGACACGAAATCACTTGTTCTGCTTCTCTTAAGATGACACATATCATCGTGAAGAAAAAACAACCTTTCACTCAACTCAAAAATGTTGTATTGCCATGCCTTGAAGTAGCAGTGACCTTATACATGGAGGGAAAGAAGATTAAAGCAGATCCCATTGTCAGATACTAAAAACATGTCCCCGGTCCGCGATGTTAGCTGTGATTTGAAGGAACAGCTTGTTCAAAAACTTGCGCCCAGCCCCTTCATAGGAAACCCCCAGACATAGGAGGGGAAAGCCCAGTGTTTGTTTACTGTGGTTTCCAGTTTTAGAAGCTAAAACCATAGTTGAGCACTATTTGTTGCCTCCAACTGGGATTAGAAACCACAAAAATTTTTCAAGAACCTAAATGATTTCATGACGGAGGAAGATATTGACTGGTCAAGACCCAAAAGTCAGTTACTACGATGGCGAAAAGAGCAATGGTTGGTGCAGTCAATGGTGTTGTGAAAAAATCCAAGTTGTCTCACCAAATTGTGTTTAATTCACTGTGTGATTCACAGGGAGGCCTTAGTGGCAAAGCGACGAATGAGACAAGAAATGCTGTGAGAAAAATGACTTGGAGCTACTTCTTGCTGTGTCGTCAAAATGGTGGTTTCTACCCGCGTAATGCAAAAAAAACACAAAAATGTTCAGTGAACTGTGTAAGGATATGGACCCCAAAACTTTACCAAAACCCCTTCAAAACTAAGTGCGTTGGCTATCCCGTGGAAAAGGTCCTCAATCTAATGTTGGCACTCAGGGAGCAACTTAGTGTTTCTTTGCTGAAGTAGCAAATCCCATGGCAGTTAAGTTCAGGACACCGACTGGCTGGCAAAGCTGTCTTACATGGCTTCGATCTTTGATCATTTGATCAAACTAAACATCAATCAGAAAGGGCAAAGGTGGGGATATATTTGCAAGTATTGGGAAAATAAATGGACGCAAACTAAAGTTGAAAAAAATGGAAAAAAACCAATTGGTAGAAAAAAAAAAGTTGTCTGATTTAAATTTCCTTTTGAAAATATATGGAGAGAATGTGGCTGGGGACAGAATATGCAGGAACAGAGCAAACATTGGAGTACGAAAGTCCCATTTGATTGTCAGGCACCTTTCATTATGCAGGAAACCCTTGAATTTTATTTATCAGAAAGTGAGAATGAACACTAACTCCAATATGTGGGTTCATAATCCATTTTCAGGATGATGGCCACTGATTATACGGATGCCCTATTGGAGCTTCGAAACAGATTTCTCTCAAAAACAAGCTTTCAAGACATTCGACCATCCATGGATTTCTGGGTTGCCCTGCTAGATGTTCCCGATTTTGAAAAATAGCCAAGCAGGCAACAGACATGTTTGGCAGATGCCAACATCATATCTGTGTGAGCAAGGTTTCTGCCTTTTTTTCAATCAAGACAAAGAAAAGGAATGCCATTCTAAATTTGGATCCCCTCATGCGGGGTACACTTGAAAATCGCCAGATGCCTAGATTTGAGCTGATAAAAAGACAAACTACAACAGCAGCCAAGTCATTGAAAATATCCGTTTCTTGAGGAGAAGTTTTTTTCGGAATACCAAATATGTATATTACCTATGTGTATTTTTTTTTTCCATTTCTGACATTTTTTTGTTCTTTGTTCGTTCCAAAAGATGTTTAATTACTCGTGTATAAAATGCGCTGTGTATAAATGGAAGTATAAATAATTTTTAAATTGAAAATGATAATAAAAGTATATTTCCTGCTAAAGGTAAATATACTTTTTTTCCTTTCATACAATATTGCAGAATTGTAGAATGCAAATTTAAAAGGAAAAAACCCAAAAGCAAAAACAGATTATGAAACAAATTTTGTTTTTTTTTTTGGAAATATTTCTTTGTTCTGAAATTTTAAATAAAATTTAAAGTTTTTTTGTATCATTAGAAAGCATTTTCTACTGTACTAGAAGAATAGGAAACCATGCAATTTAATACAAAATGACACATTTGCTTTTCCTTCCCTACATAATTGTAGAATGTAAATTGAAGTTTATTATAAGTTAGTGATGTGGTGGCTCTTGGGCAGTAGCCCGAGGGAATTTAGTGGATAAGGTTTAAATTGCCGATCAATAAGATTTTTTATAAAAAAATATAATATACGAGTGACTATGTAGGGGGACAGCTTGATCAAATCACCACTAGGGTGGACGGGCATCAAAAAGGTTGAAGAGCACTGATGTAGATATACTGTAGAGTTAATATTGGTGATAGAATATGCTGATAGGGAAACCGGTAAAATCCAACTAAAAGGAAATAGAATATTTGTCTGAATGTTTAGAAAAGTGAAAAACATTAGTCCTACATTATCATATTTCATCAAGAACTCAAAAATGTTTTGTAACTTAATTGATAAACATAGTAGGATATCAGGAAGAAGCGACATGCCTAGATTAATTCTTGCGAGTAGTGGCAGGTATCCAAATCCGGCGATAAATATATTGAAAATATTATTTAAAAAAAAAGAAATTCACTTCCGTCACTCTTGTTTTTATAACTTCAAAATAAACTGTACTTTCATTGGTAATGCTGTTTTCAATAGTAAGAAGTGGTACGAAAAGATTGCAGGAGGTCAAAATGGTCACATTCAGAGACGCTAACGTGCATGTTAAACAATCTAGCGACTGCCATCAGCTGTTTTGGTATTTGCGTGGAGTTTGATGACGTACTTAAAGATGTTAAGCTGTCAAAACAAGGCGACGGGCCTAGAGGGTGGTGGGGGGGACGCAATATACATAAAAAATACTCATGAATTGAGTATATATGATGTTTTCTGCCTCAAGAACTGAACAGGGCAAGTCTACAAACAAAATTTTAGGCCATAAAAACAAACCCAGCGCTTGTGGTGATAATGTTTTGGGGTGATGGGATAAGAGTGGTGAGCTGCGGCATCTCACCGCGCGGTAGTAAACTAGCGATGCCAGACACCACACGCGCAGGGCTCCTTTGTCAGACTGAAGGTATAGTGGCGCCTTTTTCCTTAATTAAAACCCAAGCCTTGTACATCCAGCCGTGATGGGTACCGGGTGTTAGCCGGGGGTTGTGACCGCCTCCCGGGGGTGTGGCTTCCCCCAGCTGGCAGGAAGACGAGCTACGAATAGATTAGCAAGCGAAAAAGATCACAAGAAGAAAGAAGAGCACCCTATTACTCTGAAGGAATAATAATAGCTAGATACAAGGAAGTACAGCCACCGACGTGTTACCCGCGTGTATGTGGAGGTAGAAACAAGTGTTGAAGCGACGGAGGTGACACAGGGGATGAAAGAATGATGGAATAAGCTAGAAATAGAAATATGTACAACGACCTTGAAAATGCAAGCCGCGGCTGCTGCCTTGTGATTGGCTGACACGTTTGAGACACAGTCTGATTGGCTGGCACGTTTGTTTTTACACAATTGTGATTCGCTGGCGATGCTGTGACGTCGTTGTAGTCGATCAGCCAATCAGCTATCGATGCCCATAGCGACCATGTGCCGCCACTGCCATATCTCGTACTGGAATACCCACTAGCTCCGGGGTGTAGAAAAAGAGGGAGTTAGTTAAGCTAACCACCGTGGCCTTTAACTCTCTCTGAATGTCTGCCCTGAGCGGTTGGCTATGCTGGTAAAACATGGCAAAGCCAGGATGGAGCACGGATTTAACAGCCTCTACTTCACTTCTAACTGTCCCCATACAGCCCAAACACCGTTTTATCAATCACTTCCCAGCCATAAAGGAAGAGGTCAGTAATCGCGAGTATACCACGTTTATAAAGGGAAGTAATGTCATTTCTTCACTCAACCGGGGTCAACCCACAGCCAGGGTGTAGGGGAGCGGAGCAACGTAAGATAAGATAAGAAAGTTTTTCACCCCTATTAGACATTTGCAAGTACCAATACAAGGTTTTTAAATTACAAAGCCCCGCCCACGTCAGCACGAATAGGCGGACCGAACCGTGACCGAAGCACAGGGGACGCTGCAATTGCGATTCAGCCTCCCAAACCTTGCCCCCCTGGGAGAAAAGTAAAGTCAGTCAGACACACCGGGGGGCTCTTTCAAGCGCTAACGTCCATGCTAAAAACCCCCTTAACGAGTCATCAGCTTTTTTGGCTTTCACAGGGGGATTGATGACGTCAGATTTGACTTAACACATAAAAACCAGCGCTGCCTATGGGGAGTTAAGGAAGCTACGTAAAAAAAAATCCTAAAATTTGAGATAATGATGTTTTTGACTCAGAATGAACAGGGCAAGTATACAAAAAAAATTGGTATATAACAAACCAGGCGTTTTGTGGTGATATTTTTTTGCGGGAGGGCCAAGAGTGGTGAGCGGCGGGCATTCACCCGGGGGTAGCGCCCCGGATGCCAGCACCCCCCACGCAGGCTCCGCGGGAGAGAAGGTATGTGTCTTTCCCCTTTCCCTGATTAAAACCCGAGCTGTCACCCAGCAGTGAATGAGACCGGGGGTTTTCCGGGGGTTTGTGACCCCTCTCCCGGGTGGTGCTTTGGCCCCAACCCCTAGGGAAAGATATTTCGAAGCGATATTTACCGAAAAAGGTCACAAGAGGAAGAAGACGGTTATTACTCGGCGGAAAGGGAAAAAATGAATAGCAGAAACAAAGGAAAACTAGCCACCAGGCCTTACCCGGGTATGTGGGGGGTAGAAACAAGTGTGAAACGACGGAGGGACACAGGGGAGGTGGAAAGCTAGAGAATAGAAATAAAATACAAAACCTTTAAAATACAGGCCTGGCGCGCCTTTTGGGTTGGCGGGAAAGTTTGAGACACAATTGATTTGGTGGGAGTTTTTTTTTAAAATTGTGATACGCTGGCGAGGCTGTGAGTCATTTTAGTGCCAGCCATCAGCTATCAAGGCCCTGTACCGCCCCGCCATTTCTGTATGTGAAAGCCCACTAACGGGGGGGTAGAAATAGAAGGGTTTGTTAAGCAACCACCGGGCCTTTAAATCTCTCTGAAATTTTGCCCAGGGAGGTATTATTAGAGAGACTTAAAGACCATAGTGCTAGTTAAAAACAAAACCCTCATTTTTACACCCGGGGTTTGGGTATTTTCAGACGAGGGGGATGGGCGGGCTGTCATGGTTGTTCAAAGTGAGTGGGTGAGCGACTACAAGACGTCACAGCCTCGCCCGCGAATCACAAATTTTGGAAAAAAAAAACGTTTTGCCCAACCAATCAAAAAGGGGGCAAAACTTTTTTTCCAAAACCAAAATTTACCCCCCAAAAAAA
>JACEEZ010016787.1:7500-10000 GCA_016584305.1 Chionoecetes opilio
CAGAGGTGTACCACAAGGCTCAACTAGGACCAATTTTTTTTTTTTAATATATAAATGATTAATTAATGCTAGCTTAAAATTTCAATATATTATATATCCCGACGATACAAACCCTTTACAGCGACAAAGACATAAATTTCCCTAAATTTAAAAATAAATAAAAATTTAAATTTAGTTCTCAATGGATAAAATGTAAAAAATTAAAATTAATTTTCTAAAATAATTATTTTTTTTTTTTCAGAATAGCCAAAAAAAATTTTCCCCCATTACATTAAAAGGGCGATACATTAAATCGAGTAAACCACACAAATTCCTAGGGTTTGATAGATGAAAATCTGAAGGGAAAATTTCCCCATAGAAGAGGTTTGTTGAAAGTCTAAAAAATTTGTGGAATAATGACAAGATACGTTACAAAGTTTTTAAAATTTTTAATTTTTTCCTTTTGTTACCCCACTTAACATACTTGTGGGCCCTCTGGGCCGCATGGCCCAAAATTTTTTTATAAGGTAAAAATAGCCAGAAGAAAGTTTTCAGATGTATTCTTTTTTTAGGCAAATTTTCTTCATGAAAAATTTTTCTTAAAAAAAAAATTTAAATTTATTAAAAAAAATCTTTTCATTTTTAGATTTAAAAAATTTTATTTAATTATTACAGGGAAAAGAAATTTTTAAAATTTATTTCAATTTTCCGACAGAAAAAAAGATTTATTTGCCAAGTTTAAAAAGCTTAATAAAAACAAATTTTTTGTTCCCCAAAATTTAACATTCCCCAAAGAAATAAAAAATCAAAAATTTAGATTAAAAAGGGGAAAAAAAAATTTAATTTAAATTTTAAATTTTATAAAGTATTATAAACCCTTTTAAAAAAACTTTTTTATTTTTTTTTTTTTTAATTTTTTTTAAAATTTTGATTTTTTAAATTTAAAAAACTTTCCCCTTTAATTTTTTTTTTTTTCTAATTTTTAAAAATCGAACAAATCTGGGTTTTTCACTGAACCCTATATTTAATTTCCTCAGGGAGGGGGCCCACAAATTCATTTCATTTTTAAAATTTTGGCCTTTTAAAATTTTTTAAGCAATTTAAAAAATTTTTAAAAACCCAAAACACAAAAAAACCAAAAAAATTTTTTTACGTTTGACTTGTGGTGTTTTTTGGGGGGTGTTGGGTTTTGGGTGGGGTTTTTTGGTTTTCGGGGGGGGAGGAAAAAGGGGGGGGGGGGAAGGCAAAACTTCTCAATTTTTAAAAAGTTACTAAAATTTTTTCCCCCCCCCCCTTTTTCCCTCTTCTCTCTCCCCCCTTTTTTTTTCCCCCTTTTTCCCCTTTTTTTCCCCTCCCCCTTTTTTTTCCCCCGGGGTTCTTTTTAAAATTTAACCCTTTTTAACCCCCTATTTTCCCCCCCCCCTCCCTCCCCCTTCCCCCCTCCCCCCTTTTTTTCCCCCTCCCCCTCCTTTCCAGCCGCTGATTTTATTACCCCCTTCCCTTCCCTTTTTTCCTTCCCTTCCCTTTACCCCAAAATTTTAGAGGGGGGGAAGGGGGGGGGGGGGAAAAAAAAGGGGGGGGAGGGGGAAAAAAAGGGGGGAACCCGACCGAAACAGGGAAAACCCCAAAAGAGGGAAAAAAAGGGGGGCAAAAGAAAAAAGGAAAAAGACAAAAAAAAGGGGGGGGAAAGGGGGGGGGGGAAGAGGAAGGGGGAAGGGGGGGGAGGGAAAAAAGAGGAAGGAAAAAAAAAAAAGGGGGGGGGGGAAGGGGAAAAGGCGAAATAAAAAAGGGAAAAGGAGGGAAGAGGGGGGAGAAGAGGGAAAAGGGGAAAATGGGAAGAAGGAAAAGGGAAAAAAAGAAAAAGGGGGGCGAGGAAAAAGCAGGGGGCTTAAACGAACAACAAAAAGGCAAAAAGGGAAACGGGAATTTGGCCAAAAAAAAAAGGGGGGAAAAACCCCCAAAGGGGGGGGGGAAAGGGGGAAGGGAAGGGGGCCCAGAGAGGGAGGGGAGAGGAAGGGGGGGGAGGGGAAAAGGGGAGGGGGGGAGAAGAAAAAGGGAAAAGGAAAGGGGAAAAAAAGGAAAAACAAAAGGGTTTTTCCCAAAACGGAAAATCAAAAGAGCGGCAACGGGCGCCAGGCAACGCCCCCGGGGGCAAAGAAGCGAAGCCCCAAAAACGAAAACCCGACAGAAAAAGCGAAGAAAAACGCAGGAAAACCGAACGCGAAACAACAAAAAAAAGAAAGAAGAGAGATGTCGGAAAGGGGGGGATTTTTTTTTTTGGGGGGGGGGGGGAGGGGAAAAGGGGGGGGAAAGGAAAAAAAAAAAAAAAAAAAGAATATTTCCCGGGGGGGGAAAAAATTTAAAAAAAAATTTTTTTTTTTCCCCTTTTTCCCCCTTTTCTTTCCTTTTTCCCCCCTTTTTTTGCCGTCCCCCTTTTTTTTTTCCCCCCTTTTACGAGAAAAGAGAGAGGAAGGAGAAGAGAGAGATGATCTCTATTGTATTTCGAATCCTAGTCCTTTTA
>JACEEZ010016787.1:27500-50000 GCA_016584305.1 Chionoecetes opilio
GCTATATCACTAAAAACTGTCTAATGGTACCCAAATTACAATGGAAATAACATTATGGGCCTCAAGGGGTTAAAGGCGGCGGTGTGGATACAAGATAAAAATGCGTGAATGAGATAATGAAGCAAATAATAGACTACTCCACTCTCTTACCTTAAGTAGCGGTAGGTGATAATCCTTCGTCAACACTCTCTCCTCCTCCTCCTCCTCCTCTTCTTCTTGTGACCTTTGTCGCTTAGTATCGCTGTATAGGTCCTCTTCCACTTCGTCTCCTTCGTTAACAAAACTTGTAAACTCTTCCCCTGTTTCTTCCCCTTGGTTTTCCTTTCCCCTGTTCACTCTTTCCCCCTTCTCCATTCAGCAGGGAAGTAGGGAAGCTTCGAGACGTCACCCCCGCCTCCCTCGCCACCCCAACTCACCTCCCACACCCACACCCCAAGGAGGCAGGAGAGCGGCGTCCCCACCCACGCCACCCGCCTTGTTACCACACGTCCACCTGTCTTTCATCTCTTAATTCAATGGTTTCCACATCTCCATACCTGTTCCCGTCACACTCCACATGTAGGTCTGTTCTTCCTCCACCACTCGTCAATAACTGATACTTGAGGAAGACGTATTTAAGTGATAAAAGACACTTGCTTGCGAGAACACTACTTCCGCCACTCAGAGTAACCAACCTTCTTGCACTTTGAGGAACAATGGCATATGACTCGTCTCGACTTCCGTGCGGTTTCTTGATTTATTGGATGTGTAATGTCCTATTTTTGGTTATCAAGGTGAAAGGAAGTTTGATAATGCATCTAATATTGTATATGAGGAGATATGCAGGTTTTTGTATATACATTTGTTAGGAAATATTGAAGGAATCAGGATTTCTTACAAGAGCTGTACTTAAACCGAGATAGTCCGTCGCCCCGCCACTGCCTTTGCACCCTTCTCTCTCTCTCTCTCTCTCTCTCTCTCTCTCTCTCTCTCTCTCTCTCTCTCTCTCTCTCTCTCTCTCTCTCTCTCTCTCTCTCTCTCTCTCTCTCTCTCTCCTTTTCCCTCCTTTTTCTCTCGCTCTTTTCTTCCTTTCCCTCCTCTTCTATCCTCTCTCTCTTTCTTCTTCCTCCTCTCTCTCTCTCTCTCTCTCTCTCTCTCTCTCTCTCTCTCTCTCTCTCTCTCTCTCTCTCTCTCTCTCTCTCTCTTCTCTCTCTCTCTCTCTCTCTCTCTCTCTCTCTCTCTCTCTCTCCTGGGATGTGCACAAAAAGGTCGCGAAATACGATCGCACACACAAAAGGTGTGTATGAATGCGTGTGTGTGTGTGTGTGTGTGTGTGTGTGTGTGTGTGTGTGTGTGTGTGTCTAATTGTCTAATCTAATTGAATCGTTTGTTGGGTTGACAGTCAGTACCTTTTCTTTCCTCTTTCGTTATTTATTCATATTCAAACCAGTGAACAAATTATGTCTATTATAGCTTTCACAGTTTTCATGTTCTATCTTTTTTATCTTTTTAACCCATATTTTTGGCTGTCTGTCTATTGCATGTTTGTATCGTGAATTAGAAAGACATATAATCTGCTTATCTGCTTATCTGTCTATTCCTTTTCCTATCTGTTGATCCAAATAGTTTCAGTATAAATAATAATAAATATATTAATAAATGATAAATAGCAGATAAATAATACATGGCAATAATTCCCTTGGAACACACGTAGATATGTTTTATATGGATGCATTAGTCATTCCTTCAGTATCCTAATGTATGCATGTATGTATGTATGTATGTATGTACGCATGTATGTTTGTATTAAGAAACGAAGGACTCTTAAAAATCAATGTATGTGGGTGGTTTAAATTTTTGGGGGGGGTAAATATATTTTTTTTGGGGGGGGTAAATATATTTTTGGGGGGGGGGCAAATATTTTTTTTGGTGGGGTGTTTCAAATTTTCCTTTTTTTTGGAGGGGGTGAGTGGGTTTTTGGTGGTTTTTATTTTTTGATGTGTTTTGTATAGTCGTCACGTTATGTAGCCTCTAAACTGTATTCATAAACTTGTATAGAAGCATCCCTAGATATGTAGGGTTACAGGGAGTTTCGTACCCAAGTTGTTTCGTACCCAGGTTTTGTTAGTTGTTTCATACCCTGATTTTGAGTTTTTTCCGTACATACCTGGTGTCGTTTCGTAACTCTAGTAGTCAAGTTCAACTCTGAGCTGAGTGTACAAAACGACTATGGTTTCATTTAGACTACGAAACAACTTTTTGGTGTACGAATCTACTGGTGTACGAAACAACTTATGTACGAACTGACTTCACCCCATATGTATACAGCCACACTGTCCACACACCTATCACTATGTATTCACAAATCCCTGCCACACGCTATAGGGTCCCAATCATGTATGTATATTAAGTTATTCAGTTATACATTCCATTTTCTTTAATACAATGCATTCATTTTCTTCAATCATTCACTAATACATTTACTCATCCATCTATTAATCTCTTCATTTAGGTATTTATTTATTCATTGTCTTATTATTCATTCATTATCCATTCATTCATTTACTCTTTCTTTAGTCCAATACATCATTTGTTTCAAGTTATACATTCATACATTTACTCATACATGCATCCATCTCTTCATTCTTCATTATTTTATCATTCATTCATCCAATTAACCAGATTTTCTTTAGTGCAATACAGGGAGGTCCCGTTATACGAGCATTCGGTATACGAGACATCAATGATACGAGCTGAGTAAATTAGGGTCTACTACATTATTTTTTTCCAGTTATACACTCATACATTTATTCATACATACATACATACATCATTTTTTTCATTATTTCATCTATTTTTTCATCCTTTGTAAGTCATTTTTTCAGTTATACACTAATACATATTACACATACTTACTCATACATACCTCAATCTCTTCATCATCTTATCAATTGTATTTGTTTTATCATACATGCATACAATCCTTTCATGTCTTCATTATCTTATCATTGGTATCTATTTTATCATCCATGCATACAATCCTTTCGTCATTCATGATCTTATTTATCTTATCATACATGCATACAATCCTTTCGTCTCATATTTAGATCATATATTCATACATATATTCATACAATCCTTTCGTCATGCATTATCTTATTCTTATCGCACACGCATATAATCGTGTCGTAACCTGCCCAGCCTCACACACAAGATTAACTGACTAGCCTATCTATTAAACTAAACTATTAAACTATCTATCTAATAACTAACTATTAACCCCTTCACGCCCAGATCTTTCCTTTGTTATATAAAAATCGTCTGTTGTTAGCCATAAAATAAAAGTAACAAAATATACTAAATTAGTTAGTCGACAAGGATACTAAACAGGTCATATCTATAAAATAATGCTTATATTGACCAAAAATCATCTAATGGTACCCAAATTACAATGGAAATTACGTTCTGGGCATTACTAAACAGGTCATATCTATAAAATAATGCTTATATTGACCAAAAATCATCTAATGGTACCCAAATTACAATGGAAATTACGTTCTGGGCATTACTAAACAGGTCATATCTATAAAATAATGCTTATATTGACCAAAAATCGTGTAATGGTACCCAAATTACAATGGAAATTACGTTCTGGGCATTACTAAACAGGTCATATCTATAAAATAATGCTTATATTGACCAAAAATCATCTAATGGTACCCAAATTACAATGGAAATTACGTTCTGGGCATTACTAAACAGGTCATATCTATAAAATAATGCTTATATTGACCAAAAATCGTATAATGGTACAATGGAAATTACGTTCTGGGCGTTACTAAACAGGTCATATCTATAAAATAATGCTTATATTGACCAAAAATCATCTAATGTTACCCAAATTACAATGGAAATTACGTTCTGGGCCTCAAGGGGTCACGAGTCCATTGGTCTGGTCACACAATGTTATGGAGTGTGAGTGTGGCGCGGCGGGCGGGCAGTCACACGGAGTTGTTGTCATAGGAGGGATTGTCGTACACTTTGTCCATCCGGTAGGAGGCGGTGCGGGGGTTGTACGTGGCTACAGCGGGAGGCGGCTCGTCGTTTCTACAGGAAGGAAGACATAGGAATAGGTTACATAGGAATACATAGGAAGAACAGATACCAGGAGACCTATTGGGAAGGGAGGAGAGATGGAAGAGTGAGGAGGAGGGAAAGGGGGAAAGGGGAGGCACATAGTTTCTACAGGAGGGAATACATAGGAATACATAGGAATACATAGGAAGAACAGTTACCAGGAGACCTATTGGGAAGGGAGGAGAGATGGAGGACTGATGAAGAGGGGGGAAAGGAAGGGAAAGAGAGGGTCGTCGTTTCTACAGGAGGGAAGGGAGGAGAGGTGGAGGAGTGATGAGGAGGAGGAAAAGAAGAGTGATTGATTTAATGCTAAAAAGAAGAAGGAAAAGGAAGAAAAGAGGAAAAAAAGAGGGAAAAGAAGAAAAAAAGTAAATAAGAGGAAAAGGAGAAACAAAAGGGAAAGGGCGCAAAGAGGAAAAACAAGAGAGAAAAAAAGAAAAAAAGAGGAAAAGGAAGAAAAGAAGAAACAAAAGGGAAAGGGAGCAAAGAGGAAAACAAGAGAGAAAAGAAGAAAAAAAGAAAAATAAGAGGAAAAGGAGAAACATAAGGGAAAGGGAGCAAAGAGAAGGCTGGGAGAAGGAATACTGTAGTTGTCTTGCTAGATTTTTTTCTTAAATTTCCCTTTTCCCCACTTCACGGTTCGCTCACCACTCAGTTTTTGCGACGAATTTAATTACTATGAGGTAAAACATATGAAGTAGCTACATAAGAACAGCGAGGTAAATGAGTTTTTTTTTTTCCTTTTCTCAAACTGACGCTCACCACTCAGTTTTTGCGACGAATTTAATTAATATGAGACGAAACAAACAGAGGTAGAATAAGAACAGCGAGGTATAACAGCTTGTTCGCCCCCTCCCCCCCCCCCTCCCCCCCCTCCCTTGCCTGGCAGCGCACGCGTTGCAACCTGCACACACACCACACACACACACACACACACACACACACACACACACACAACACACACACACACACACACACACACACACACAACACACACATACACACTCCCCACAAAAAACACACACACCGCAAAACACGCAAAACACACACACACAGTCACACACACACACACACACACACACACACACACACACACACACACGCACCCCACAAAACACTCACACAAAACACACACACAGTCACACACACACACACACACACACACGCACCCCACAAAACACACACACACGGTCACACACACACACACACGCACACACAAAACCCACACACACACAACACACACACAGACGTACACACACACCACGAACCACGATATATATTCTTTCGTATATCTATTTTCGTGTTTATAATCTATTCGTATACTTATATTTTTTCGTAAATAGAGCAGCGCAGTAGTCATAAGTTTATTCCCTCGTGTCTTTGTTGTTGTTGTTCCTGTATGCCTTCGGGTGAGAAGAACATTATTATTATTATTATTATTATTATTATTATTATTATTATTATTATTACTATTCGGCCAGCTTGTAAGGAGTGTTGGCTTGTTACACTCGCCAATTTTCTGATGTTCTTATGGGTTCGTTCCGCTTCATACGTGCTTTTTCTTACTAACTCCTTGGTTTTACTGGTTAACCCCTTGAGACCCAGAACGTAATTTCCATTGTAATTTGGGTACCATTAGACGATTTTTAGTGAATATAAGCAATATTTTATAGATATCACCTGTTTAGTATCCTTGTCCACTAACTAATTTGGTATATTTAGTTACTTTTCGTAATTGTATGGCTCGACAACAGACAATTTTTTTTATAGCAAAGGAAAGATCTGGGCGTGAAGGGGTTAATGATGAATAAGATTAAGCTTATTTGAAAGGTATTATAGCAACTATTAAAACAGTTATTAATATATAGACATGCGAGACTGGGGAAACGTGCACACTCTCAGAAATAAGGGGTATATTAAGGGTAGAATTGTTACATCGCACCATCACTACCCTTTTTAAACCCTATGTCCAGGCTGGAGGGTAGATGCTGCCGATTATCCCCTTCATCTACCCTTTATCTACCCTTTTTAGACGAGAGGGTTGGAAAAGGGTATATTTGCGTCGATCCGAAAGGGTATATTTGTAAGGGTAGAAAAAGGGTAGCAGTATTTCATCACTACAAACACCCTTTTTCTACCCTTTTCCTACCCTTTTTTTCTAAGAGTGTAGGTTGTTATGGTCGTACTAATGACATACTATATGACGCTATACATTTAAAGGGGTAATAGGGTTGCTTATGAATACAGACGAAGGACGAGAAAGTAAATTAGCTGTTAATGAAGCCTCGGGAGCCTACGAAGCCTCATTAGGGAGTCATTATATTACTCATTAGCTCTTTAATGAGGGAAATACACAGGAGCTACCACGTGTAGGTCTCGCGGCCTCTTGTAGCTTCCTTATTTTCTTATGTTCTTATGTATGTTATGAAATCGTCCGTAAACTGAGTGGTGAGCTGGTCCGACCGTGTTCCTTTTCCCACGACCTTCGCAAGACATTTCAAGACATTCCTTATCCCATCATTCTTAGATAACATTCCTTATTATTAATCATTATTATTATTATTATATCCTTTATTAATATTCCTTGTTATCATTATTTTATTCCTTGTTATTATTATTTTATTCCTTATTATCATTATTATATCCCTTATTAGCATTCCACTATTCTTAATCAAAATCTTCAGCCTTTTTTCTGCTCCCTCAACACATGAAGATATTAAGAGTATTTAGAGCATTAAATTAAAGTATATATTACGAACTATAATTACGAACTATATTCCATACTGTATTTACCAAGATTAAGCAATAAAAAACCTATACATTATATTTCATCCACTGAGATATAAGAAATACTTTGAATATCATGAGTAAATACGATAATAAATACTCCCAAAAAATATTTCAAATACTGAATATCTATCAAAATATAGCGAATCGAATATTATCATTATCAAAACATTATCATTTTACATTATTATTATTATTATTATTATTACATTATTATCATGAGTAAATACGATGCAAATACTACCAAAACATGCTAACATTTCTGTATATCTACTAAAATATAGCGAATCGAATATTATCATTATCAAAACATCATTTTACATTATTATTATTATTATTATTACATTATTATCATGAGTAAATACGATGCAAATACTACCAAAACATGCTAACATTTCTGTATATCTACCAAAATATCACGAATCGAATATACACAATTATAAGCTAGCTATAAGAACCAATAAGAACAAGAGAAAATAGCATACACCCTATTAAGCAAAAAACCTGTATATTTCATCCACTGAACTAAGAAAAACATTGAAATCATGACTAAATAATATCAAAATACTACAATAATAGATACTAAATTAGCCTACTGTGTATGTATCTACCAAAATAAAGCGAATTTAATATATACAATTATCGAGTGAGCTATAAGAACCAATAAACTATACACAATTACAAGCTAGCTATAAGAACCAATAAACTATACACAATTACAAGCTAGCTATGAGAACCAATAAACTATACACAATTACAAGCTAGCTATGAGAACCAATAAACTATACACAATTACAAGCTAGCAATGAGAACTAATAAACTATACACAATTACAAGCTAGCTATGAGAACCAATAAACTATACACAATTACAAGCTAGCTATGAGAACCAATAAACTATACACAATTACAAGCTAGCTATGAGAACCAATAAACTATACACAATGATAAACTAGCTATAAGAAACAATAAGATCAAGAGTAAATAGCGTATACAAACCAGGAAGTTTACGCTGATTCCCTATGCAGAGGATAGGAACCCACGTACTTGCATCTGCCGTGGACGATGAGCGCCACGAGAGCCACCAGGCAGGCACAGAACAGCGCCAGGAACACGTAGAAGGCGTCCCACACAGCCTGCGCCACGCTCTCCAGGCGACTCAGACCTGACGAAGAGGTGATAAGAACATAAGAAGGACATAAGAAAGCTACAAGAGGCGAAGAGGTGGTTGAGGTGAAGGAGGAGGAGGAGGCTTGACTAGGAAGAGGAAGGAATATGAGGTTATATAATGGATATATAAAGGAATTAATATGCTCTTCAGCCGACTCAGACCTGAAGAAGAGGTGATAAGAACATAAGAAGGACATAAGTACATAAGAAAGCTACATGAGGCCGCGAGGTGGTGCAGGTGAAGGAGACGCAGAAGAAGGAGGAGGAAGAGGAAGAGGAGAAGGAAGAGGATGAGGAGGAGGAGGAAAGAGTATGAGTTTATACGAAAAATTAGGAGCAGTGAGAACATAACATAAGAAATTAAGGAAGCTACAAGAGGCCATGCGACCTACACGTGGTAGTTCCTGTTACTTAATACTACCCAAGGCTAAGGGAGAGCAACTTTCTCTCGGCTTTGATACTACCTACATCCACCTTTCATCCCCATCCATGAAATTGTCTAGCCTCCTTTTAAAATTCCCTATTGACACCGCACTAACTACCTGACGACTGAGTCCATTCTAATCATTTACCACTCTATTTGTGAACCAGTTTTTCCCTATTTATTTTTGTAATCTATGGAGGTGTAGGAGACGAAGATTGATTGATTGTAATGCAAAAACAAGGGAAATGTGCCAGACATCAGAGGTCATATGGCACTATGGCAAAGCATAAAAAAGGGGAGGGGTTATAGAGAAAGAGTGAAACGGTGTGGGAAGGGGAGAGCAACGGGATGTTACAGCAGGATGGTTAAATCAAATGAAGGATGTGAATTTGTTGGAGGAAGGAGATTATAAAGTGGGAATTGGGACAGGGGAGTGAGTAATGAAAGTTTCTTGGAGGCAGATGGAGACGCAGGAAGAGGAAGAGGATGAGGAGGAGGACTTGACTAGGAAGAGGAAGGACTATGACGTTATATATTGGAAAAATTATGAGCAATGAGAAATATAATAAAGGAATACAAGAGAAAATGTCATTCACAGTTGGCTCTCTCTCTCTCTCTCTCTCTCTCTCTCTCTCTCTCTCTCTCTCTCTCTCTCTCTCTCTCTCTCTCTCTCTCTCTCTCTCTCTCTCTCTCTCTCTCTCTGCTTTTAAGAGGAGGAAAGAGAAATTTCAAGGGAATATGAAGGAATGATAAGGAGAATGAAGAAAATATAAGAGAGGAATACAAAGGAATGCAAAGGAATTATAAGAAGTAAAAACAGGTTACAACAAAAAAACAATTGTTGAAGGAATACAAATGAAATGCAAAGAGAAAATAACGAGAAGGAAGAAGGAGGAGGAGGAGGAGGAGGCTAAGGAGGTAGAGGAGGAGGAGGAGGAGGAGGAGGAAAGAAGAAGAGGAATACAGAGGAATGCAAATGAATTATAAGAAGTAAAAACAGGTTACAACAAAAAACAGATTGTTGAAGGAATACAAATGAAATGCAAAGAGAAAATACGAGAAGGAGAAGGAGGAGGAGGAGGAGGAGAGGGAGGTAGAGGAGGAGGAGGAGGAGGAGGAGAGAGAGGAGGAGGAGGAGGAGGAGGAGGAGGAGGAGGAGGAGGAGGAGGAGGAGGAGGAGAAGAAGAGGAGGAGGAGGAGGCAAGGAAGAGAGGTAGAGGAGGAGCAGAGGAGGAGAGAGAGGTACTAGAAAGGAAAGAAGGATGAAGGAGACAGGAAATAGAGAAGGAGAGAGAGGAAAGAAGAAGAGGAGGAGGAGGAGGCTAAAGAGGTAAGGAGGAGCAGAAAGAAGACCTACATTAAGAAAGGAAGAAGGATGAAGGAGACTTAGGAAAATAACGAAAAGAAGAGGGGAAGTGAAGATAAGTTGAGTAGGAATAAAATCGAACAGCTGGGAAGCAAAGTTCGATACAGTCGGAAATTCGCAAAATACAGCTTATTTATTTCGTCCTCAGCATTCGGTGGATATTTCGCAAAGTTCTGATAGTCTTGGATATTTCACAAAGTTCTGATACAGTCTTGGATATTTCACAAAGTTCTGATACAGTCTTGGATATTTCGCAAAGTTCTGATACAGTCTTGGATATTTCGCAAAGTTCTGATACAGTCTTGGATATTTCGCAAAGTTCTGATACAGTCTTGGATATTTCGCAAAGTTCTGATACAGTCTTGGATATTTCGCAAAGTTCTGATACAGTCTTGGATATTTCGCAAAGTTCTGATACAGTCTTGGATATTTCGCAAAGTTCTGATACAGTCTTGGATATTTCACAAAGTTCTGATACAGTCTTGGATATTTCGCAAAGTTCTGATACAGTCTTGGATATTTCGCAAAGTTCTGATACAGTCTTGGATATTTCGCAAAGTTCTGATACAGTCTTGGATATTTCCAAAGTTCTGATACAGTCTTGGATATTTCACAAAGTTCTGATACAGTCTTGGATATTTCACAAAGTTCTGATACAGTCTTGGATATTTCACAAAGTTCTGATACAGTCTTGGATATTTCACAAAGTTCTGATACAGTCTTGGATATTTCACAAAGTTCTGATACAGTCTTGGATATTTCACAAAGTTCTGATACAGTCTTGGATATTTCACAAAGTTCTGATACAGTCTTGGATATTTCACAAAGTTCTGATACAGTCTTGGATATTTCGCAAAGTTCTGATACAGTCTTGGATATTTCACAAAGTTCTGATACAGTCTTGGATATTTCGCAAAGTTCTGATACAGTCTTGGATATTTCGCAAAGTTCTGATAGTCTTGGATATTCCGCAAAGTTCTGATACAGTCTTGGATATTCCGCAAAGTTCTGATACAGTCTTGGATATTTCACAAAGTTCTGATACAGTCTTGGATATTTCGCAAAGTTCTGATACAGTATTGGATATTTCGCAAAGTTCTGATACAGTCTTGGATATTTCACAAAGTTCTGATACAGTCTTGGATATTTCGCAAAGTTCTGATACAGTCTTGGATATTTCGCAAAGTTCTGATACAGACTTGGATATTTCACAAAGTTCTGATACAGTCTTGGATATTTCACAAAGTTCTGATACAGTCTTGGATATTTCGCAAAGTTCTGATACAGACTTGGATATTTCACAAAGTTCTGATAGTCTTGGATATTTCACAAAGTTCTGATACAGTCTTGGATATTTCACAAAGTTCTGATACAGTCTGGGATATTTCGCAAAGTTCTGATACAGTCTTGGATATTTCGCAAAGTTCTGATACAGTCTTGGATATTTCGCAAAGTTCTGATACAGTCTTGGATATTTCGCAAAGTTCTGATACAGTCTTGGATATTTCACAAAGTTCTGATACAGTCTTGGATATTCCGCAAAGTTCTGAAACAGTCTTGGATATTTCACAAAGTTCTGATACTCTTGGATATTCCGCAAAGTTCTGAAACAGTCTTGGATATTTCGCAAAGTTCTGATAGTCTTGGATATTCCGCAAAGTTCTGATACAGTCTTGGATATTCCGCAAAGTTCTGATACAGTCTTGGATATTCCGCAAAGTTCTGATACAGTCTTGGATATTTCACAAAGTTCTGATACAGTCTTAGATATTTCACAAAGTTCTGATACAGTCTTGGATATTTCACAAAGTTCTGATAGAGTCTTGGATATTTCGCAAAGTTCTGATACAGTCTTGGATATTTCACAAAGTTCTGACAGTCTTGGATATTTCGCAAAGTTCTGATACAGTCTTGGATATTCCGCAAAGTTCTGATACAGTCTTGGATATTTCGCAAAGTTCTGATACAGTCTTGGATATTTCACAAAGTTCTGATAGTCTTGGATTTTTCGCAAAGTTCTGATAGTCTTGGATATTCCGCAAAGTTCTGATACAGTCTTGGATATTCCGCAAAGTTCTGATAGTCTTGGATATTCCGCAAAGTTCTGATACAGTTTTGGATATTTCACAAAGTTCTGATACAGTCTTGGATATTTCACAAAGTTCTGATAGTCTTGGATATTCCGCAAAGTTCTGATACAGTCTTGGATATTTCACAAAGTTCTGATACAGTCTTGGATATTCCGCAAAGTTCTGATACAGTCTTGGATATTTCACAAAGTTCTGATACAGTCTTGGATATTCCGCAAAGTTCTGATACAGTCTTAGATATTTCGCAAAGTTCTGATAGTCTTGGATATTCCGCAAAGTTTCGATACAGTCTTGGATATTTCACAAAGTTCTGATACAGTCTTGGATATTTCACAAAGTTCTGATACAATCTTGGATATTTCACAAAGTTCTGATACAGTCTTGGATATTTCACAAAGTTCTGATACAGTCTTGGATATTCCGCAAAGTTCTGATACAGTTTTGGATATTTCACAAAGTTCTGATACAGTCTTGGATATTCCGCAAAGTTCTGATACAGTTTTGGATATTTCACAAAGTTCTGATACAGTCTTGGATATTTCACAAAGTTCTGATACAGTCTTGGATATTCCGCAAAGTTCTGATACAGTTTTGGATATTTCACAAAGTTCTGATACAGTCTTGGATATTTCACAAAGTTCTGATACAGTCTTGGATATTTCACAAAGTTCTGATACAGTCTTGGATATTTCACAAAGTTCTGATACAGTCTTGGATATTTCACAAAGTTCTGATACAGTTTTGGATATTTCACAAAGTTCTGATACAGTCTTGGATATTTCACAAAGTTCTGATACAGTTTTGGATATTTCACAAAGTTCTGATACAGTGTTCCTAACCCCCTCCAGGCTCTTTATAATCAGTCCTTTGCCCAGTATAAATATTACAATAGCGAATGTTTCACCTTCCTACACACCTATAACCTCAAGGTATTATAGATCAGTACAGCTCATCTCAATGTTATTCTAGACCCATTCTACTACTACTACTACTACTACTACTACTACTACTACTACTACTATTACTATTACTATTCTAGACCTAATTTCTATTCTTTTCACTCAATCCATCTAACCTCCAACCATCTCATCCAGCCATCCCTCCAGCCATCCATTTCTTCTTTCATACGACGAGCAAAGATGAGTTTTCGCTTGGCAAGGTTATCTCTAAGGGCAATTTTGATGGAAGGGCGCGAGGGGGGAAGGAGAGAGGAGTAATAGGAGGGTGAGAAGAAGAAACGGGAGGAGAGAGAGAGAGAGAGAGAGAGAGAGAGAGAGAGAGAGAGAGAGAGAGAGAGAGAGAGAGAGAGAGAGAGAGAGATAAAGGAGGTGCGAGTAGGAATGGAGGAGTGAGATGAATGGAGAGGAAGAGAAGGAGGTATGGAGTTAAAAATATGAAAGAAATGGAGTAAAATGAGAGGCAGGAGAGAGAGAGAGAGAGAGAGAGAGAGAGAGAGAGAGAGAGAGAGAGAGAGAGAGAGAGAGAGAGAGAGAGAGAGAGAGAGAGAGAGAGAGAGAGAGAGAGAGAGAGAGAGAGAGAGAGAGAGAGAGAGAGAGAGAGAGAGAGAGAGAAGTGGAGAGAAGAAGGAATACACACATAGGAAATAAAGAAGAGTAAAGAGTAGGAGAGCAAAGGAAAGGAAGATAAAGGAGAGGAGGAGACAGGACAATGAAGGAAGGAGAGGAAAGAAAGGGGGAAAGGAATAGGAGAGTGGGTTGAAGAAGAATTGAAGAAGAAGAGGAATTGAGAAAATGATGATAAAAAGGTCACTAGAAAAGGTCAAATAAAAGGTAGCAAATAAAATTAGATTACATGAAGGTAAATTAAAGGCCAAAAAGTAAATATAGAAAGTAAAATAATAGGTACATTTTTTTAGATCATTAAATAAACGTAAAATAAAGGCAAAAATGTATATATAAAAGGTAAAATAAATGGTAAAATAATTCAATAAAGGTCAAATAAAGACCAAAAGTTAAATATGAAAGGTAAAAAATAAGGTAAAAAGTCAAATGAAATAAAATAGAGGTAAAAAAAAGGCAAAGGATAAATAAAAGACGGAAGAGGAGGAGGAAGAGGAAATTTAGAAGATGGAGGAGGAGGAGGAGGAGGAGGAGGAGGAGGAGGAGGAGAAGGAGGAGGAGGAGAGAAATTAGAAGGTGGAGGAGGAGGAAGAGAGAATTTAGAAGGAGGAGGAGGAGGAGGAGGAGGATATGTTTTACATAGGAATAACAGACACCAGGAGACCTATTGGTCCATAGCGAGGGTATCTGCTAAACTACATACTACTAACTATCAACTACTTGTAAGAAAACAGTTGGAAAATGATACCATGTCCCTAAAGAGGATAGGAACATGGAAGTTTCATAGCGCAGAATGATAGGATATGAAAAATACTAACTACAACTACCACTACCACTACAACTAATCGATACGGGGGACTAGATACGAATTCGCACTATCAATACCCATTTATTTTACAGTGCGCGTCAAGTCTGTTTTTGAATGTAGTTATTGTGTTGGCTCCGACAACATTTGCCGGTAACTTGTTCCATCGATCAACGACTCTAACATTGAAATAATTTTTACGGAGATCGGTGATGCAACGTTGACCGTTTAGTTTTAAACCATTATTTCTTGTTGTCACTTGAGTTGAAAGCTCGAATAGGTTCTCTTGATTAATGACATCAAAACCTTTTAGGATCTTAAAGGTTTCTATCAAGTCCCCGCGGATTCTACGATCCTTTAAGGAAAACATATTAAGTTTCCGCAGTCTCTCTTCATAAGATGAATTTCGCAGAGATGGAATTTGTTTGGTTGCTCTTCTTTGCACTGATTCCAATTTGGCTTGATCTTTTACGAAACAGGGCGACCAGAATTGAACGGCATATTCCAAGTGCGGCCTAACCAAGGACGTGTATAATTGTGTCATTACTTTCGGAGTTTTATGTTCAAAGTTACGTTTAATAAAGCCCTACATCATATTTGCCTTTTTACTGGCAGCTAGGCAATGCGGACTGGTTTTAAGATCATTACTGATGATGACACCTAAATCCTTTTCCTGCTGTACTTCAGTTAACGATTTATTTTGCATTTGATAGTTATATTTGAGGTTATCGTTGCCTATATGCATTACTTTACATTTATAGGAATTGAATTTTAATAGCCATTTATCACTCCAATCTGATAGTTTGTCGAGATCACTTTGTATGAGTTCGCAGTTTTCTCTAGTATATGCTTTACCGCCTAATTTGGTGTCATCTGCAAATTTCGATATTTTAGATACAAGTCCGCAGTCCAGATCGTTGATATATATCAGAAAAAGAGTAGGACCCAAGACCGAGCCCTGAGGCACCCCACTAGTAACGTCTAACCAATCAGATGCCTCGCCATTTATTACTACCCGTTGTTTACGATTTGAAAGCCAATCGCCAATCCATGAACATAATTGCTCTCCTAAGCCATGTGCTTAGTAGACTAACTTGGTCAGCAGTCGCTTATGGGGAACTGTATCGAAGGCTTTCTGAAAATCAAGGTATATTACATCCGAGGGAATTTTAGCGTCCCAGTTTGAATAAATGACATTAAAAAAATCCAGGAGGAGGAGGAGGAGGAGGAGGAGGAGGAGGAGGAGGAGGAGGAGGAGGAGGAGGAGGAGGATTACATAGGATTACATAGGAGTAACAGACACCAGGAGACCTATTGGTCCATAGCGAGGGTATCTGCTAAACTACATACTACTAACTATCAACTACTTGTAAGAAAACAGTTGGAAAATGATACCATGTCCCTAAAGAGGATAGGAACATGGAAGTTTCATAGTGCAGAATGATAGGATATGAAAAATACTAACTACAACCACCACTACCACTACAACTAATCGATACGGGGGACTAGATACGAATTCGCACTATCAATACCCATTTACTTTACAGTGCGCGTCAAGTCTGTTTTTGAATGTAGTTATTGTGTTGGCTCCGACAACATTTGCTGGTAACTTGTTCCATCGATCAACGACTCTAACATTGAAATAATTTTTACGGAGATCGGTGATGCAACGTTGACCGTTTAGTTTTAAACCATTATTTCTTGTTGTCACTTGAGTTGAAAGTTCGAATAGGTCCTCTTGATTAATGACATCAAAACCTTTTAGGATCTTAAAGGTTTCTATCAAGTCCCCACGGATTCTACGATCCTTTAAGGAAAACATATTAAGTTTCCGCAGTCTCTCTTCATAAGATGAATTTCGCAGAGATGGAATTTGTTTGGTTGCCCTTCTTTGCACTGATTCCAATTTGGCTTGATCTTTTACGAAACAGGGCGACCAGAATTGAACGGCATATTCCAAGTGCGGCCTAACCAAGGACGTGTATAATTGTGTCATTACTTTCGGAGTTTTATGTTCAAAGTTACGTTTAATAAAGCCCAACATCATATTTGCCTTTTTACTGGCAGCTAGGCAATGCGAACTGGTTTTCAGATCATTACTGATGATGACACCTAGATCCTTTTCCTGCTGTACTTCAGTTAACGATTTATTTTGCATTTGATAGTTATATTTGAGGTTATCGTTGCCTATATGCATTACTTTACATTTATCGGAATTGAATTTTAATAGCCATTTATCACTCCAATCTGATAGTTTGTCGAGATCACTTTGTATGAGTTCGCAGTTTTCTCTAGTATATGCTTTACCGCCTAATTTGGTGTCATCTGCAAATTTTGATATTTTAGATACAAGTCCGCAGTCCAGATCGTTGATATATATCAGAAAAAGAGTAGGACCCAAGACCGAGCCCTGAGGCACCCCACTAGTGACATCTAACCAATCAGATGCCTCACCATTTATTACTACCCGTTGTTTACGATTTGAAAGCCAATCGCCAATCCATGAACATAATTGCTCTCCTATGCCATGTGCCCTTAGCTTGGTCAACAGTCGCTTATGTGGAACTGTATCGAAGGCTTTCTGAAAATCAAGGTATATTACATCCGAGGGAATTTTAGCGTCCCAGTTTGAATAAATGACATTAAGGAGGAGGAGGAGGAGGAGGAGGAGGAGGAGGAAGAGGATGGTGGAAAAGGTAATAAGGATGTTTGGAGTCCTTGGGTTCCCTCCAGACGGTGATCACGGCAGCCTGAAGCAATATCACCGCGGCTCAAATAACACAATACGAATTTATTTTCAATTTACGGTGCTTTTCCCTCTGCCCCTCTGGCCTACAGGTATTACAGGTGGCCTCCTACTACACCTCCTACCACTACTACTACTACTACTACTTCTACTACTACTACTACTACTACTACCATTACTACTACTATTACAGGTGGGCTGCTACTACTACTACTACTACTACTAGTACTACTACTACTATTACAGGTGGGCTGCTACTACTACTATTACTACTACTACTACTACTACTATTACAGGTGGGCTGCTACTACTACTACTACTACTACTACTACTTACTACTACTATTACAGGTGGGCTGCTACTACTACTATTACTACTACTACTACTACTACTATTACAGATGGGCTGCTACTACTACTACTACTACTACTACTACTACTACTACTGCTACTACCACTACTACACCTACTACTACTACTACTACTGCTACTACCACTACTACTACTACTACTACTATTACAGGTGGGCTACTACTACAACTACTACTTCTACTACTACTGATTTTCTACTACTACTACTAAATGATACCTCCACCACTTGTTTATTTATGCAATATATGCGGGCTCCACTAATTGGAGGGCAGTAGCCCCAACTCAGGTCGCTACTGACTGTGGCATCCAACCATAGACTACTACTACTTATCTACTAATTACTCTCCTCTCTCCATCACCTACACTAATATGCCGCTCTCCACTACAGTGGCCTGGTAGTCCAGGCCAGCTAAATCGATGGTTGTGGGGGCGGAATATCTAGTGCCCCTGAGACATAGGAGGGCAGACCTGAGCAGGGAGGAGAGACGGCATCTCATCCAGGCGACAACGTGGCTCCTTGGCTGGTGCTTCTTTTCTGCCATTATATCTGCTAGTCTTGAATAGAAGCACTTGGCCTTGGGGCCCATCCCGCCTGACGTAGTGAAGACCAGGGGTGTGAAGCTGCCGTGGTCGACATTTCGAATCCTATCTCCATACGCCCTGATTTTCCTTCTCTTCTTTTGGTGAGCAGCTTCCAGTGAGATCCTCTGGTAGCAGGCGGCCATTGGATCGAAGATTCTGATGTCCATGAAAGCCCTCTGTCCTCTGGTCCAGAAACCACGAGCACTTACGTCCACCCGGGCCTCGTTAGTGGTGTTGGCCGTCCTGTACTGCGTGTGTTCGCCATTTAGGGGGAGAAGAGATGGTTCGGTGGAGACGTCGCGGCACACCTCCCTGAGCATACTGGCCGTCAAATCTCTCACCTCATCGTGTCTGATGCACACGAATCCTCCCTTTTTACACGTCATGGTGTGGTCGACGTTGTTTGGATCTCTACATACACAGGTTTTGGGAAGCCCCTTCACTGGCCAGCCATACCTCAGAGCAACGGCATCTACGAATTCTTATTTGTTGAGGCTGAAGCCTTTAGCTCTGATAGGTAAGCATGTTAGCCAGTTGGAAGCTCCCGTTTCCTGTGCAATGTGAATTTTCCTCATGGTTTCAACTCGCATGACGTTTTTTAGGCGTTCCAAGCTTTCCATTTGTGCACTTTGTCTGTTTCTAGAAATGGTTTTCCTTAGCTCCAAGATTACATTCTGGTCTGTTCCGCCCTTTGCGTCTTGAGCTATGATTTTTTCGGTGAGGGAACTGGTGAGGTTGATGGAGTTTCGGTTTTCTTCCTTGGCCATTTTCTCAGGGACTACTGCTACTACCACTACTACTACTATTACAGGTGGGCTGCTACTACTACTACTACTACTATTACAGGTGGGCTACTACTACTACTACTACTACTACTACTACTACTACTACTACTACACAACTGCTACTACCACTACTACATCTACTACTACTACTACTACTGCTACTACCATTACTACTACTACTACTACTATTACAGGTGGGCTACTACTACAACTACTACTTCTACTACTACTGATTTTCTACTACTACTACTAAATGATACCTCCACCACTTGTTTATTTATGCAATATATGCGGGCTCCACTAATTGGAGGGCAGTAGCCCCAACTCAGGTCGCTACTGACTGTGGCATCCAACCATAGACTACTACTACTACCACTACTACTACTATTACAGGTGGGCTTACTACTACTACTACTACTACTACTACTACTACTACTACTACTACTACTACTACTACTACTACTAAGATATTACAGGTGAGCAGTGTGAGTGTGGGTGTTTTCTTCTTCTTCCTATTCCTCCGCTATTTATTTTTCCCTATCATCATTTTTTTCTCCTTTTTCTTCTACTACTACTACTACTACTACTACTACTACTACTACTACTACTACTACTACTACTACAACAACTACTACTACTACTACTACTACTACTACTACTGCTGCTATTACTAATACTACTACTACTATTACATCTCTTCCAAATCAGTCCTCTTCATTACAGAGAAAAAAAAACAAAGAAAAAATCACATCTCACATCCGTCGTATATATCATCACGTTTCATTTCATTTTACCATCAAATATTATTTTTTCCTGGAGGGCAACAAATGGTGGCAGCGGTGGGATACAATATCATGAAGAGGAAGAAAAAAACTTTATAACTCACCTTCCTCCTCCTTCCCCCCTGCCTCAGTGGTGGTGGAGGGGGTGGCGGTGGTGTTGGGGGCAAGTGTGGTGCCATTGACCTGTGGTGGGGGAGGAGAGGGGAGGGGGTTAGGGGGGGTTAATTAATTAAGTGGTTTGTCCAGGGGGTTATGCGAGAGTGGTGAAGGAGGTGGTGATGATGATGATGAGGAGGAACAGGAGGAATACATAGGAATACATAGGAATAACAGACACCAGGAGACATATTGGTCCATAACGAGGGTATCTGTTGTATTACATACTACTAACTATCAACTACATGTAAGAGGACAGTTGGAAAATGATACCATATCCCTAAAGAAGATAGGAACATGGAAGTTTCGTAGTGAAGAATGACAGGATATGAAATATGCTAACTACAACTACCACTGACACTAATCGATCCGGGGGACTATAATATGCATTCGCAGGGCACTATCAATACCCATTTATTTTACGGTGCGCGTCAAGTCTGTTTTTAAATGAAGTTATTGTACTGGCTTCGACAACATTTGCTGGTAATTTGTTCCATCGATCAACAACTCTAACATTGAAATAATTTTTACGGAGATCTGTGATGCAACGTTGACCATTCAGTTTTAAACCATTATTTCTTGTTGTCACTTGAGGAGAGAGCTCGAATAGGTTCTCTTGATTAATGACATCAAATCCTTATAGGATCTTAAAGGTTTCTATCAAGTCCCCACGGATTCTACGATCCTTTAAGGAAAACATATTAAGTTTCCGCAGTCTCTCTTCA
This sequence comes from Chionoecetes opilio, assembly GCA_016584305.1. Lineage (NCBI taxonomy): Eukaryota > Metazoa > Arthropoda > Malacostraca > Decapoda > Majidae > Chionoecetes > Chionoecetes opilio. The sequence goes on from JACEEZ010016787.1 coordinate 47,985, forward strand.
TAACATGACCCGTCCCTTAAGTGAATCTCCAGGGCCTGCCATCACAGCCCTTAAGTGAATCTCCAGGGCCTGCCATCACAGCCCTTAAGTGAATCTCCAGGGCCTGCCATCACAGCCCTTAAGTGAACCTCCAGGGCCTGCCATCACAGCCCTTAAGTGAATCTCCAGGGCCTGCCATCACAGCCCTTAAGTGAATCTCCAGGGCCTTGCAGTGATAGTGACGGTTCATAATAGTGATGATGATGGTGATGATGATGATGGAGGAGGAGGATAATGGTGATTGCAGTGATAGTGACGGTTCATAATAGTGATGATGATGGTGATGATGATGATGATGAAGGAGGATAATGGTGATTGCAGTGATAGTGACGGTTCATTATAGTGATGATGATGATGGTGATGATGATGGAGGAGGAGGATAATGGTGATTGCAGTGATAGTGACGGTTCATTATAGTGATGATGATGATGATGATGAAGAAAAAAAACACAACTACCATTAATAGTAATTGTGACAATGATAATGTTGATACTAATTGCATTGATAATAATAATAATAACAATGATAATGATGATACTGATATTAATAACATACTCAATTGTAGAAAAAATTATGTTAATACTAATGACTCTCTCTCTCTCTCTCTCTCTCTCTCTCTCTCTCTCTCTCTCTCTCTCTCTCTCTCTCTCTCTCTCTCTCTCTCTCTCTCTCTCTCTCTCTCTCTATTGAGTTCGTCCTGGGAAGAAAGAAAGAAAAACCGAAGGAGAAAGAACCATATTATATGTATACCTTCATATGTGCGTCACTGTATTTCTGTCTATAGGATGAACAAGAATGTGTAAACCTGATCGTATTCTATTTTGTGAGTGAGAATATTAAGTTACTTTTGTTTTCTACTATTACTACTACTACTACTACTACTACTACTACTATTATTACTACTACTACTACTACTACTACTACTACTACTACTACTACTACTACTACTACTACTATAATTACTACTACTACTACTACTACTGCTACTACTACTACTACTACTACTACTATTACTACTACTACTACTACTACTACTACTACTACTACTACTACTATAATTACTACTACTACTACTACTACTACTACTACTACTACTACTACTACTACTACTACTACTACTGCTACTGCTACTACTACTACTACTACTACTACTACTATTACTACTACTACTACTACTACTACTATTACTACTACTACTATTACTACTACTACTACTACTACTACTATTACTACTACTACTACTACTACTATAACTACTACTATTACTACTACTACTACTACTACTACTACTACTACTACTACTATAGCTACTACTACTACTACTACTAATATAACTACTACTACTACTACTACTACTACTACTACTACTACTACTATTACTACTACTACTACTACTATTACTATTACTACTACTACTACTACTACTACTACTACTACTACTACTATAACCATGAGACTTACAAAAGCTGCCCAAATCTATAATGAGGTGTTGTAAATTGTAATTATAAAAAAATGTTGAACCTTACCTTGTATATATGTTGTGATGTGTAAAAAATTATGATTACGTCTCTCTCTCTCTCTCTCTCTCTCTCTCTCTCTCTCTCTCTCTCTCTCTCTCTCTCTCTCTCTCTCTCTCTCTCTCTCTCTCTCTCTCTCTCTCTCTCTCTCTCTCTCTCTCTCTCTCTCTCTCTCTCTCTCTCTCTCTCTCTTACCTGTTTCGGAGTCGTCGTCTCAGTTATGTTCAATTTTGGTTCAACTGTTGTGACGTTGCTTGGGGGGGCGAGGGTGGGGGGAGCCTGGGGAGGAGGAGGAGGAGGAGGAGGAGGAGGAGGAGGAGGAGGAGGAGGAGGGAGATATTGCTTCGTTAGATGGAATTTGCTACTAAATGACTAAAAACTTGAGAGAAAAGTTAAAAGGCGATTTCTTTTTCTCTCGACTTCTACCTCTCGTTGTTGTTGTTGTTGTTGTTGTTGTTGT
>JACEEZ010016787.1:57500-70000 GCA_016584305.1 Chionoecetes opilio
GATAGAAGGGGTTAGGAAGGGATAGAAGGGGTTAGGAAAGGATAGAAGGAGTTAGGAAGGGATAGAAGGGGTTAGGAAGGGATAGAAGGGGTTAGGAAGGGATAGAAGGGGTTAGGAAGGGATAGAAGGAGTTAGGAAAGGATAGAAGGAGTTAGGAAGGGATAGAAGGGGTTAGGAAAGGATAGAAGGAGTTAGGAAGGGATAGAAGGGGTTAGGAAGGGATCGAAGGGGTTAGGAAAGGATAGAAGGAGTTAGGAAGGGATAGAAGGGGTTAGGAAGGGATAGAAGGGGTTAGGAAAGGATAGAAGGAGTTAGGAAGGGATAGAAGGGGTTAGGAAGGGATAGAAGGGGTTAGGAAGGGATAGAAGGGGTTAGGAAGGGATAGAAGGGGTTAGGAAGGGATAGAAGGGGTTAGGAAGGGATAGAAGGGGTTAGGAAGGGATAGAAGGGGTTAGGAAGGGATAGAAGGGGGTTGGGTGTGAGGAGAATTGTGGCAGACATGAGAAAGATGAAAAACTCTGTGGTGACGCCTTGCCAGATTGTGTATACAGATTTGTGTATAAGTGTAGGTTTGTAGGTATGGGCAGGTGTTCCTATTACTGAGAGAGAGAGAGAGAGAGAGAGAGAGAGAGAGAGAGAGAGAAGAGAGAGAGAGGAGAGAGAGAGAGAGAGAGAGAGAGAGAGAGAGAGAGAGAGAGAGAGAGAGAGAGAGAGAGAGAGAGAGAGAGAGAGAGAGAGAGAGATTTTCATTTCCTGGCTATTACGTTCCAATGTAAACTGAAACAAAAATACTTCCATCCCTCCATCCTCTCTCTCTCTCTCTCTCTCTCTCTCTCTCTCTCTCTCTCTCTCTCTCTCTCTCCTTCTCTCTCTCTCTCTCTCTCTCTCTCTCTCTCTCTCTCTCTCAGTAAAAGGGACACACCTGCCCATACCTACAGACCTACAAACCTACTTATACACACACGAAATGCACAGACACACACACACACACACACACACACACACACACACACATATGACTCATAGCATACCATTACTGAGTGTTGATGTGCAGCTGTGACACACTTGCTTCCTATCACCCCCAATACCTCTCTCTCCTCTCTCTCTCTCTCTCTCTCTCTCTCTCTCTCTCTCTCTCTCTCTCTCTCTCTCTCCTCTCTCTCTCTCTCTCTCATCTCTCTCTCTCTCTCCTCTCTCTCTCCTCTCTTCCTCCTCTCCCTCTCTACTTGCTCTATTTTCCTCTTCTCTCTCACCTTCTTAACATTCTTTATTGGCTCATGTCTCTCTCTCTTCTCTACTTCTCTATTTCTTTTTCTTCTCTCTCTCTCTCTCTCTCTCCTCTTCTCTCTCTCTCTCTCTCTCTCTCTCTCTCTCTCTCTCTCTCTCTCTCTCTCTCTCTCTCTCTCTCTCTAAAAAAAAAAAATCCCACAAAAATCCAACTAAATCACAAAAAATCAAACAAAATTAATACAAAATCCCACAAAATCCACGCACACACACAGTACCTGGCATATAAACACCCCCTGGTCGTCGCTATCAGGTACGAGGGGCAAGGGTCGTACGTCCTCAGCAAGCGTGGATAGGTCGTACTTAGCCCACGCACCCATGAAGTCCCACTCGTTCAGCCCGTCCACAAAATTGGTCAGGTCAAGATAGAGTTCATAGTCAGAGGAGGTGGTGTTGCTGCCTCCTTCACCGCCTCCGTCAGTAGCGTTCAAGGTGGTGTTGGTGGTGGTCGTGGTGGTGGTGGTGTCGTTTGCAGCTATAGTGAGGTGTAGATACGTCGTGAAGATGATGGTGAAAGGGATTAATATTGTACCCGAGGGTCTTTTTTTTATCCATAACCACGTCATTTTAGCCCCTTTTTTTTTCTTTTGGTTTTACTTTCCTGTTAAATTTTGTTGCGTTGAGGTTTAAAGATGTGTTTTCTTTTTTCTTTTTTTCTGGTAAAGTTTGTTGTGTTGAGGCGTCAAGATATTTTTTGTTTTGTTTGTGTCTTTATCTTTTCTTCTTTTTCTTTTCTTCTCTTTTTATGGGTTATATATTTGCTTCTTTTCGTGTTTTAAGCCTTTTTTTTCTGGCCTGTTAAAAAAAATTGCGATGCGATGTAAATATCTTGTTTTTTTCTTCTGTGTTATTTTTCCTTTTTTCGTATTGTAGTCTTTTTGGCCTTTTTTTAGCCTTTTTTAGCCTTTTTGTAGCCTTTTTTTAGTCTTTTTTAGGCTTTTTGTTAGCCTTTTGTAGCCTTTTTTTAGCCTTTTTTTAGCCTTTTTTAGCCTTTTTTTAGCCTTTTTTTAGCCTTTTGTAGCCTTTTTGTAGCCTTTTGTAGCCTTTTTGAGCCTTTTTGAGCCCTTTATTTTCTTCCTGTTAAAGTTTATTGCGTTGAAGTGAAAATATTTTGTTTATTTCTACTGGGTTTATTTTTCCTCTTTTTGTTTTGTAGCCTTTTTCAACCTTTTTTTTCTCCGGGAGCAGGTTCGGCTTAATTGGTGTACCTGTCTAGACGGCCGTGCCTCCCTCAGGTGAATTTCCCTGCGCACTCTGTTGCTTTTTTTCCTCTCTCTATTTTTCAAGCTTACTTCCTGAAACACACGAACACACACGAGTTAAGAAAGATGCAGAAACAGACTACAAACTGAATAAATCTTCTCTCTCTCTTCGCTTTTCACCTAAATAATCTTCCTATGACTTAAATTCACACACGCTGGTTTTTTTCTTTTTCTCTTTTTTCCTTTCCCTTTTTTCTCGTTGACTTCCTGAAACACACGAACTAGTAAAGTAAAATGCAGAAACAGACTACACACAAAATAAATAAAGATCTTCCTATGACTTAAATTCACACACGCTGTTTCTTTTTTCTCTTTTTTCCTCTCCATTTTTTTTTTAGCTTACTTCCTGAAACACACGAGTTAAGAATGATGCAGAAACAGACTACACACTGAATAAATCTTCTCTCTCTTCTCTTTTCTCCTAAATAATCTTCCTATGACTTAAATTCACACTCGCTGGTTTTTTTCTGTTTTTTCTCTCTCCCTTTTTTCTAGTTTACTTCTGAAACACACGAAAAATAAACACACAGTAAAGTAAAATGCAGAAACAGACTACACACAAAATAAATAAAGATCTTCCTACGACTTAAATTCACACACGCTGGTTTTTTTCTGTTTTTTCTCTCTCTCTTTTTTCTCGTGGACTTCCTGAAACACGAACTAGTACAGAAAAATGCAGAAAATATACACACAAAATGAATAAAAATCTAAATAAACATCTTCCTATGACTTAAATTCACACACGCTGGTTTTTTTTTTCTCTTTTTTCCTCTCCCTTTTTTTTTAGCCTAATTCCTGAGACACACGAGTTAAGAATGATGCAGAAACAGACTACACACTGAATAAATCTTCTCTCTCTTCTCTTGTCTCCTAAATAATCTTCCTACGACTTAAATTCACACACACTGTTTCTTTTTTCTCTTTTTTCCTTTCCCTTTTTTCTCGTTGACTTCCTGAAACACACGAGTTAAGAATGATGCAGAAACAGACTACACACTGAATAAATCTTCTCTCGCTCTTCTCTTATCTCTTAAATAATCTTCCTATGACTTATATTCACACACGCTGTTTTTTTTTGTTTTTTTTTCCTCTCTCTTTTTTCTCGTTGACTTCCTGAAACACGAACTAGTACAGAAAATTGCAGAAAATATACACACAAAATTAATAAAAATCTAAATAAACATCTTCCTATGACTTAAATTCACACACGCTGGTTTTTTTCTTTTTCTCTTTTTTCCTCTCCCATTTTTTTTTTAGCTTACTTCCTGAAACACACGAGTTAAGAATGATGCAGAAACAGACTACACACTGAATAAATCTTCTCTCTCTCTTCTCTTATCTCCTAAATAATCTTCCTATGACTTAAATTCACACACGCTGGTTTTTTCTTTTTCTCTTTTTTCCTTTCCCTTTTTTCTCGTTGACTTCCTGAGACACGAACTAGTAAAGAAAATGCAGAAACAGACCACCCAAAATAAATAAATATTATACTACGACTTAAATTCCTTTGAAAAAGAAGTATCAAACCAGATAGCCCCCTTTAAAACGATCTACTATCTACTATCTACTTTAACTAACCTTTAACTTTTAACTAACTTTAACAAACTTCTAACTTCTACTTTTATCTACTATCTTTTCATTGATAAAATACAGCTGAAATTTTGAAGAACTGTAGTATTCCCTTCTCCTGGCATCAAATATCAGTCAATTTCGCCTATGTTTACCTGATAATATGGTTAACTATGATCAAATACAGCTGAAATTAAGAAGAACTGTAGTATTCCCTTCTCCTGGCATCAAATATCAGTCAGTAAGCAGCAAGGGGTCAGGATTCTTTGCCTCGTTCAAAAAAACAGGCTATAGTTAACAAACAAAAATCTTTATCTACTTTACGCAGACTGGAAATAAACAAGCTTTTTATAATGTGTTTTCTTCCTTGCCGTTGTTCTTGGCCAGTCCCCTAAAGTTCGAAAAAAGAAAAGCAAGAAAGAGAAATAAGAAAAAGAAAAAAGAATAAGAAAAGAATCCCGAAAGAAAAATAGAAGCAGTTTATTTTAGCGTTTCTTTCTTTCTTTGAGCAATAAACGAAAGAAATTAAATTAGAAAAAAGAAAAAGAAAAAAGAGAAATAAGAGAAATGTTAAAAGAATATTAAAAGAATCCATTGAGACAAGTAGAAGCAGTTTGTTGTAGCGTTTTTTTTTTTTTTTTGCGTTTTTTTTTTTTTTTTTTTTTCATTAAACTGTTTCGCTCATTGCCGTATCTTTAACGACCTACGAAACTTTCACTACGATTAAAAATATATATAATTACACATATATAATGAAATAGAAATATGATTCAGAAACCCAATACGTATATGGTTAGATAAGAAAACTCCTACTACTGATAATAACAATGATAATAATGATACAATGATGATGATAATAATAATGATAATACCAGTAATAATGATAAGAATGATGATAATAATGATAATAATGATACAATGATGATAATAATAATGATAATACCAGTAATAATGATAAGAATGATGATAAGAATGCTAATAATGATACAATGATGATGATAATAATAATGATAATACCAGTAATAATGATAAGAATGATGATAATAATGATAATAATGATACAATGATGATGATAATAATAATGATAATACCAGTAATAATGATAAGAATGATGATAATAATGATAATAATGATACAATGATGATGATAATAATAATGATAATACCAGTAATAATGATAAGAATGATGATAATAATGATAATAATGATACAATGATGATGATAATAATAATGATAATACCAGTAATAATGATAAGAATGATGATAATAATGATAATAATGATACAATGATGACAATAATAATAATGATAATACCAGTAATAATGATAAGAATGATGATAATAATTATAATAATGATACAATGATGACAATAATAATAATGATAATACCAGTAATAATGATAATAATGATGATAATGATACAATGATGACAATAATAATAATGATAATACCAGTAATAACACTGATAATGATAATAATGATGATAATGATAACATAACCAAAACCCGTTTCCGTAATTAGAATATATTAACTATAGTCTATATTTTTTAACAAGGCAAAAATTCCATTCTATCATAAGGTCTCATGCTTAACATTTCGCCTATGTTTACCTGATAATATGGTTAACTATGATCAAATACAGCTGAAGTTATGAAGAACTGTAGTATTCCCTTCTCCTGGCATCAAATATCAATCAGTAAGCAGCAAGGGGGCGGTAGCGGAGTGGTTAGCGTCTCCGACTGGCGTTCTCGCTGACCCGAGTTCGATCCCCGAAGAAACCAAAACCTTTCTGCACCGTCGAGTGGCCTCAGAACACCCACATGCCCTGCCTATCAACTCTACCTTCGACTGCGAGTGCATCGGAGGACACAGGGGTGCGGCTTGAGCCTCTACAGGCGTCACTATAAAATTATTGCCTGCGCCACCACGGGCGAGGGCGACCATCGCAGCCCTCAAGTGAACCTCCAGGGCGGGCCTACCATCCGAGCCCTGGGTCACCACTGCCTACAGGCGCTATAGGCACAGATGTAAAAAAAAAAAAAAAAAAAAAAAAAAACGTCAGGATTTTTTGCCTCGTTAAAAAAAACAGTATAGTTAACAAACAAAAATCTTTCTTTCACTGATAAAGTTTTCTATTGTCTGTTTTTTTCTTTTCTTTTCATTATTACTATTATTTTTTTCTTTTTCCAATGCACACTGATCCACTTTCATTTTTTTTTTTCAGGTTTTTTTTACACTAATTAGGTTAACAGACATGTAGTACGTAATGTTCATAACCTTTGACCTATTACACAAGAGTTGACGTTTTAACACAACATTCAACGCGGCAGTATCATATTTTTTATTGTCCTTTTATTTGGCGTGTATTTCTGCAGACAGTTTGTGATGTTATATATATATATGTTATTTTTCTATGTTTTTTTCTCATAGTTTGATTTCAAGATTCACATTAACACTTTTCTTTTGAATTTTATTTTTCACAGTCGAGTTTTCAAAAGCCACTGAGACCATTGTAGCTTCCTTATGTTCTTATGTTCTTATGTTCTTATGTTCTTATGTCCTTATTTTCTGATGTTCTTATGTTCTTATGTTCTTATGTCCTTATTTTCTTATGTTCTTATGTTCTTATGTCCTTATTTTCTTATGTTCTTATGTTCTTATGTCCTTATTTTCTTATGTTCTTATGTTCTTATGTCCTTATTTCTTATTTTCTTATGTTCTTATGTTCTTATGTTCCTTATGTTATTCTTATGTTCTTATGTCCTTATTTTCTTATGTTCTTATGTTCTTATGTCCTTATTTTCTTATGTTCTTATGTTCTTATGTCCTTATTGTCTTATGTTCTTATGTTTTTATGTCCTTATTTTCTTATGTTCTTATGTACGTATGAGATTTATCAGACACTCAAATATGAACACTGGAACTTTACATAGTGTTACTCTCTCTCTCTCTCTCTCTCTCTCTCTCTCTCTCTCCTCTCTCTCTCCTCTCTCTCTCTCTCTCTCTCTCTCTCTGGTATTCCTTAGCAAACCTTTCCTATTGGAGTAAAAAAAACCGACTGATTCCTCTCTCTACGAACTCGCGAGTGTGAGAGTGTGTATGTGTGCGCTATAACTACCTAGTACTGCAGCCATCCACCCACACACACACACACACACACACACACACACACACACACACACACACCCGTATACCTCCCCCACCAGTACAACCCCCCCTTTTCCCCTCCCCCTTCCCCACCGCAACCCCATTCCCCATCACTCCCCCCTCTATCTTTTACTGAAGCCCCACCACCCTTCCCCTCCCTCAATACCCCCATCCCACCCTTTCCCCTCCCTCTCCCCTACCACAACCCTCCTCTCCCCTCCTTCAACACCCCCAGAAACCCCCCTTTTCCCTCCCTCTTCCCCCCTAGACCCCCCTTTCCCCTCCCCTAATACCCCCAGAACCCCCCTTTCCCCTCCCTCTCCCCCACCCACAACCCTCCCAACCCTTACTCCTTCCCCTTGACAGACCCCCTTTCTCCTCCCTCTCCCCCACCAGACCCCTCTTTTCTACTCCCTCTCCCCCACCAGACCCCCTTTTCCCTCCCTCTCCCCCTCCCATAAGCCTCGCCACCCTTCCCTTCCCTCTATATAACCCCCTTAACACCACATACTCTCCCTTACCCCTTACCCCTTACCCCCTTACCCCCTTAGTACCCTTACCCATTACCCAGGTAGCCTATAGACACCTATGGATGCCTCCCCTAGTTACTCACCTGCCCTACTAAATACCTGCAATTACCTTATAGCCGTGACGCAATGGCTGAACACACACACACACACACACACACACACACACACACACACACACACACACAGCGCGCGCACACACACGCACACGTACACACACACACACACACACACACACACGTCAGTTCACAGATGTTCCTGACACCTGCAGAATCATCACCACCTCTCTCTCTGTCTCTGTCTCTGTCTCTTCTCTCTCTCTCCTCCTCTTCTCTCTCTTCTCTCCTCTCTCTCTCTCTCCTTCTCTCTCTCTCTCTCTCTCTCCCTCTCTCTTCTCTCTCCTCTTTCTCTCTCTCTCTCTTTTTTTTCGACTTACTATGACGCATGCCTAATTAGGTTCCTCAAAAACACACATGCACACACACACACACACACACACACATTTCCTTCAGGCATACCCTTCTATCCTCCCCTTTCTTGCTTGTTTCTTCACCTTGTTATAACTAGTAGTGTATATAGGGGGGGGGGGGGGGGGGGGGGGTACGCGGCCATGTCCCCCCCTTTTGGTCCCAGTAGGCCTATTATTTTGCCATTGAATATCACATTAGTGCAATATATCCCTCCTGAGTCCTCAAAATGCCCCTAAATATGATTACTTCAACCCCTTCACGCCCAGATCTTTCCTTGGCTATATAAAATCGTCTGTTGTTGAGCCATAAAATGACGAAAAGTAACTGAATATACCAAATGAGTTAGTCGACAAGGATACTAAACAGGTCATATCTATAAAATATTGCTTATAGTCACTAAATATTTACTAATGGTAGCCAAATTACAATGGAAATTACGTTCTGGGTCTCAAGGGGTAAAAAAAAAATCTGACTCCTGAGCTGTAAAGACTGGCTTCGCTCGCTCCCCTAGCCCCCCCCCCCCCCCCCCACCCCCCATTACAAAATCCTGGCTTCACTCCTGTTCCCCTCCCCCCATTTCTTACGGTCTGTATACGCCCCTGGTTACAACCCGTCAATGGGTGAAGTAGTAATAGTAGTAGTGGTCGTAGTAGCAGTAGTAGCAGTAGTAGTAGTGTATTTAGTAATAGTATATGTATAATATTTAGTAGCAAAATGATTATACTACTAAACTACTAAACTACTACTACTCTACTACTACTACTACTACTACTACTACTACTAATAATAATAATAATAATACATAATAATAATAATTAATAATAATATAATAATAGATAATAATAATAATTATAATAATAATAATACAGTTTACGTATTCTTGCAGTATCCTTCCCATCACAGGTTTAAAAATTGGTTCCTCCTATCGCCCTAATTAACAAAAGTACCACCCACCCACCCCCACAGCCCACCCACCCACATACGAGTACACCCCCCTACCCACCCCCCAAACACCCACCCACCCACCCACCCACCCACACACACCCACCCACCACATACACCCACCCACCCAACACCCACCCACACACATACATCTATACCTACGTAAGCCGATGAACACAATACACGACCACAAAAGTGACGCTCTAAGCTGCTACTCGGTGGTAAAGTTTCCTTGAGGCCCTGTAATGAACTGCCTCAAAAACTAAGAGTCCTTTTCCGGGCAACACACACACATTAGTTTTATTTAATTCATTTCAACGTCAAATTAAAGACACTTCAAACATACTTTATTTCCTGAGATACAAACTAAAACAAATCCACACAAAGCAGTATGATGAAAAAAAATATTTGAGGTAGGCCTACGTTTATTTTTTCTGGTATATCTTTCTTATTTCTTCCTCTATATCGAAGCCCATTGCAATAACTATTTTTTTCGCTTGCTTTCCCCGTTCCCAATTTTCCTCACTCACTAAACTAGTCTATAGTCGCCGCACGTTAAGTTGGCGAAAATAGGCCCCCTTTCACTCCCCCCTTCCGAACGCACGGGATTGGCTGGGGTGTTGGGTGGTGGGTGAGAATGCCTTACTCCAAGTTCCGCCCTAAAGCCCCAACACCCAACACCTCAGCCAGTCCCGTGCATTCGGAAGGCGGGAGTGAGGGGCCCCCATTTTCGCCAACTTAACGTGCGGCGACTATTGCCTACATTCCTCCTTTCCCAGTTTCTAGATAACGTTTTTCCAGGCACTGCTGATGCTTTTTTCACTCCTCCATTCCCTTCACTTCTAACACCGCGAACCATCCATGTAATAGCCCGTTTTCCTCTTCTTTCCACTACTTACTTCTTCAGGAGCAGCCATAAAGACGTCCTAAAGGGGGAACTATAGTCTATTTTTTTAACGGGGCAAAAATTCCTGCCCCCTTGCTGCTTACTGACTGATATTTGATGCCAGGAGAAGGGAATACTACGCTTCTTCTAAATGTCAGCTGTATTTTATCATAGTTAACCATATTATCAGGTAAACTTGGGCATAATTTTAAGCATGAGACCTTAAGATAACATGAAATATTTGCCTTGTTAAAAAATAGACTATAAACTCCGAACTCTTTGAATAACCAGCGAGTTTTGGCGTTTTACCACCCGTCATTTTTATCCCTTCTTGTTTACATTACCTACACTCTATGACAAAATGGGGTAAATTCGTATTAGTAGATGAAATATTTTGTCAGATACCTCTTAACCCTTTGAGACCCAGAACGTAATTTCCATGATAATTTAGCTACCATTAGACATTTTTTGTGAATATAAGCAATATTTTATAGATATGACCTGTTTAGTATCCTTGTCGACTAACTAATTGTGTATATTCAGTTATTTTTCGTAATTTTATGGCTCGACAACAAACATTTTTTTATAGGTGTCTTGCACTGACGTCACGATCTAGCGGCTTCAAGCCAAATGCCGCCCGTCGGAGCGAGCTGGAGGACCAACAAACTCCACTTGCCGCCCGTGTTTGCCAGCTTATGATATTTTTCCCCTACTAAATATATGTTTATCAGTATAAAAGGTATACTGTTATCTTCGGAAATGTTTGTTCTATAATATTATCAAATAAAAAACCGTAAAACACACTAAAGAAATGCCATTATGAGACTTTCAAGAAAAATGCATGAACTCAATATTCTATTAAACTCTTCGTCATTTAATACTTTGCGAGAAAACTTTTTACATGGAAAATATGAATAGAAGCGGAATTTTATTAGCTTTCCATTGATATATTTTGTTTTCTGATAAATTAATTAGCAGCATGCATAAATTAGCGTTAACTAAATAAATAACACAATCAATCGGGGAAAATTACCCGATTTCATGGTGTTATTTATTTAGTGAATTTTTCTTTATGCATGGTTCTAATTCATTGATCAGATAACGAAATATATCAATGAAAAGCTAATGAAATTTTTCCCGATTGATGGTTATTTATTTAGTTAACGCTAATTTATACATGGTTCTAATTCATTTATCAGATAACGAAATATATCAATGGAAAGCTAATGAAATTCCGATTCTATTGATATTGTCCATGTAAAAAGTTTTCGAGCAAAATATTAAATGGGAGCTGGAGTTGGTGAATATTAAGTTCATGCATATTTCTTGAGTCTCATAATGGCCTTTCTTTAGTGTGTTTTACGGTGTTTTATTTGATAATATTATATAACAAGCATTTCCGAAGATAACAGTATATCTTTTATACTGATAAGCATATCTTTGGTAGGGGAAAATTACCATAAGCTGGCAAACACAGGCGGCAAGTGGAGTTTGTTGGTCCTCCAGCTCGCTCCGACGGGCGGCATTTGGCTTGAAGACGGCGGTATTTGGCTTTGAAGACGCTAGGTCGTGACGTCAGTGCAAGACACCTATTACTGAAGAGAGAGAGAGAGAGAGAGAGAGAGAGAGAGAGAGAGAGAGAGAGAGAGAGAGAGAGAGCAGCACTGTAGCTACTCGGACCAAGGTAGCTGGTGAGATCGCTACACCGTGCGCGTCGCATTATTTATCAGTCCGTGTGGCTTGCTAGCGTATATTTCAAGGCACTGGGGACTCAAGGAAGGCTAATGAGGCTCTGCGGTCACCGGTAAGGTAAGTCAAGTCATAATACAAACTGTATATTCACCGTAAACTCACGAAAACATTGTATTATTTTTGGCGGGAAAGCCTAATGCCCTGTAAAGCCAAGGCCATTAATATAAGCGACGTCACCTGTAGGGCCTAATGAACTCCTACGAAGCCTAGTGCCCTGTCAAACCTGGTGCCGTGTAATGAATGCCCAGTCGTTATTTTTAAGGGGAAAGCAGTATTAGTATTGGTAACTGGTTGAAATATGGCAGATTGTCATGGGGTGAATGAATACGTCACCGTGCCTGGCGGGTGCACAGAGCGAGGGGTCGGCGCTGTATACAGAAAAACTTGGAAAAAAATTAGAATAGGAGGAAAAACACGGTAAATTTCTATCAGGGAAAAAACATAGTTAGGTTTTGGAAATTTATATTTTGTATATGCAACAGTTTTATAGCAAAGAAAGACGGGTGAAGGGAACAGAGAAGAGAGAAGAGAGAGTCTACAGCCGGAGGAAAGGAAGTAGATGGGCAGGCGAGCAGGAAGGAAATGAGGAGAATTAAGATTTACGAGAGAGAGAGAGAAGAGAAAGAGAGAGAGAGAGAGAGAGAGGAGAGAGAGAGAGAG
>JACEEZ010016787.1:72500-125000 GCA_016584305.1 Chionoecetes opilio
AAGTCAAGTTACCTAGTCAAAAAAAATGTAGTAAAAAAGTCGTTACCTAGTCAAAAAAATGTACTAGTAAAAAAAAGTTGTTACCTAGTCAAAAAAAATGTCGTAATAAAAAAGTCAAGTTACCTAGTCAAAAAAATGTCGTAAAAAAAAGTAGTTGTCAAAAAAATGTCGTAAAAATTCTATTAAAAAAAAATAGTGATAGGGAACAGGTAACTAATGTAGTGATCCATAGGTGTAATGCTAGAACCAACAGCGCCTTACACTGCCCTGCCACAATTATCCCTTATGAATCGCGTCTGAATAATCTTTCCACAGACGCTTTGACAGGACAACAATCACAATTCGGGAAATAATCTTATTTCCCATTATTATATATTGACCTAGGCGAGACTCTAACTCATACGGTACGGACCACTGGATCCAAACTGATATCTTGCTTGGCCAGCGGTTGTCCTCTGACCTCTGGTGTCTTTTCCTGACCCCTTGCTGCTTACGACTGATATTTGATGCCAGGAGAAGGGAATACTAGTTTTTCTAAATTGCTGCTGTATTTTATCATAGTTAACCATATTATCAGGTAAATATAGGCATCATCTTAAGCATGAGACCTTAAGATAGAATGGACTTTTCGCCGTGTAAAAAAAAAAAAATACTCTAACTATTTGACCATCACAATATCTTGGCACTTCACATTCAAGCGATGCCAAAGTTTTAATGCCATTGTATGATTTTGCCCCTCAGTCAGACCTGGGATACTCCTTGGTTGTAAAATCATAATTCATTGGAATGTCTCTCTCTTTATTTTTCATAACATGTTTGGCCACTGATGCACAAGCCACAAGGCCTCGTCAGTCACAAGCCGTTTCCTTTCTTACGAGTTGAAAAGAGAACTTGTCCCTCAAACCTCCAGCCTTCGATAACATGTTCTCAACCACTGCCAATATAATACTCATTGCTTATATTGTTATATGTACACTGCACTAACATATATATACAAAAGATATGCTAAATTAATCTAAAAAGTTATTGTATTAATAACAAATATTCTGAAGGAGAGTCGGTGTATTGCTTAATTGCTGTGGAACATTCAACGGCCCACACAGCACTCATACTTTATTTCAGAAGTTCTAGTAAGGAAAATCCCACACACACCTAGCAACGCCTAAAACACATTCACTGGCATCATGTTTCATATCTACAGTGTCCGCAAAAAGTATTGGCCGGAAAACGCTAAAAAGAGTTATTTGGGTGGGTCGGCGTTGTGTGGCGATTCCCTCCACAGCTCGCGTTTGATCGTACGTCTGGGACCGTCACAGGCTGCGAGAAGTGTGTGGGGGATGACATGGCGGCATAAATGTCACACAAGTGCTGTCTGACCTTCCACAGGAGGAAAGAATGTTACACCCTGCTCTCGTGGTGAATCCTCTATTTTCACCCATAACTTTCTAGCCGCAGTATTTTTCAACCCAAGGCACTAGGATGGTCCCGACCCACTTACCCATAGAGGAAAGAGCACGAATATTAGCCTGGCAAGCTGATAATGTCTCCACTCAAGAAATTGCAATGAGGACAGAGTGAGGAGAGAGGCATATCAGGCGTCTCGTGGTGGCACCGCGGGACCCCACCTAACACTGTTCCATTACCTAAACTGTGTTCTGGAAGGCCAAAGAAGACTTGCCAGACCACAGATAGAATCCTGAAGTGAGAAGTATGAAGGACCGCGGATCACTGCCAATGAACTCAAAATAAAACATTCATTATTGCTGGGAGAGGTTGCTGAACGGACGATGCAACACAGATTGCAGAAGGACCTCAACATAGGGGGACAGGGGGGCGGCCAATACTTTTTGCGGACGCTGTAGAGCTGCGTGTTCCATCACCATAAATCTTGCAAACTTACTATATATTTCAAACTGGCATCTAGATATCTGAAACTAGAATGATTTACTCTGAGCATTGTTTTAAAAGATAGCAAGCCTCAGAACACAGCATCCAGGGAAGATGTCCAAGCGATACTCACACCCAAATGAATGAATCATACACAGAGGTGCAAAGTGGGACAGTTTTCCTTGGGTTGAAATGAGGCAAATGGAACGAGTTTACAGGAACTACCACGTGTAGGTCTTGCAGGCCTCTTGTAGCTTCCTTATTTTCTGATGTTCTTCTCATCATTCTTGTTCCCAGTTTCCTCTATTTCAGCACATTCCCTCGTTTAATCTTCCACCTCAGACTTGCCTCCACCCTTTCCACTTGGCTACCCACCCACTCACCCACCTCCACCTTGATTGATATGTTCGCCATGTGTGTGCAAATGCAGGAATAAATATTGATGTCCCGCCATGTCCAAGCTATGGCACAATGCTCCCTCTAGGCTTAGCTTCACCAGGGAGTCTTGGTGAGGTCATGAGTGAGTCTTGGTGACCTGAATGACCTGTCACACACACGACTCATAAACAAGATGAGTCATCACCTCTTTTGAGTTCCATTACTATGATGTTACAAAGATGCTTCAGTTTCCTGTCAAAGATGCTTCCTGTTTCATGGATGGGGATGAAAGGTGGATGTAGGTAGAGTTAAGTAACAGGAACTACCTCGTGTAGGTCTCACTGCCTCTTGTAGCTTTCCTGATTTTCTTATGTTCTTATGTTCTGTCAATCACTGTTATCAGTAGACACCATATGTTTACCTTTAGTCTACTGCTTATGCCAGAAATGTTATCCTACACCACTGGCATTCCTGTTGTCTCTCATACTGAAGAATTTAGAAGCTGATCTCATCTCATGATTCTCAGATTTTTTCCGCTGAAAGTCTGATGAGAGCAAAACCAGATCATGGCAGATTGGCTATGAATAAGATGACTGTACTGTACAACCTATGCTACAGCTATTTGTGCGATGCCAAGGAGCCTTAAACAACACTTCTCACTTTCTTACTATAGCACCAGTTTGTCTCTGCTGTCATCACCCACCAATGCATTACAGGCAGCAGGACTCAACCCAACCCAGCAGAGTTCAGTCAACCCAACCCAGCAAGCAGTCACCCCCCCCCCCCCCCCCCCCCACACCCCATCAGTCACCCACACACACCCCATCAGTCACCCCACACACCCCATCAGTCACCCACACACACCCATCAGTCACCCCACACACCCCATCAGTCACCCACACACACCCCATCAGTCACTCACACACACCCCACAGTCACCCACACACACCCCATCAGTCACCCACACAACCCCATCAGTCACCCACACCCAACCCCATCAGTCACCCACACACACCCCATCAGTCACCCACACACACCCATCAGTCACCACACACACCCCATCAGTCACCCACACACACCCCATCAGTCACCCACACACACCCCATCAGTCACCCACACACACCCCATCAGTCACCCACACACACCCCATCAGTCACCCACACACACCCCATCAGTCACTCACACACACACCCCATCAGTCACCCACACACACCCCATCAGTCACTCCACACACACCCCATCAGTCACCCACACACACCCCATCAGTCACTCACACATACCCCATCAGTCACCCACACACACCCCATCAGTCACTCACACACCCCATCAGTCCACCCACACACACCCCATCAGTCACCCACACACACCCCATCAGTCACTCACACACACCCCATCAGTCACCCACACACACCCCATCAGTCACCCACACACACCCCATCAGTCACCCACACACACCCCATCAGTCACCCACACACACCCCATCAGTCACCCACACACACCCCATCAGTCACTCACACACACCCCATCAGTCACCCACACACACCCCATCAGTCACTCACACACACCCATCAGTCACTCACACACACCCCATCAGTCACTCACACACACCCCATCAGTCACTCACACACACCCCACCAGTCACTCACACACACCCCATCAGTCACCCACACACACCCCATCAGTCACCCACACACACCCCATCAGTCACTCACACACACCCCACAGTCACTCACACACACCCCACCAGTCACTCCACCCCCCCCATCAGTCACCCACACACACCCCATCAGTCACCCACACACACCCCATCAGTCACTCACCACCCCCCCCCCCGACACATTCAAGTACCACTCTTAATACCTCCTAAAACACACTTCAGTTTATGCTTATACTCTAAGGCTAATTCTAATATCTGGGCAGGGATGCTCGAAAATCCCTCGTAAGTGACACCTTAGGAGTGTATGGCTACAATAACCGTACGAGGGTGGGCTGAGGTTAATGCTCGGACAGAGGCGTCACTCCCTTATGGTGATCGGTGAGCCTTTGGGTAATATTAGGGATATTCTAGGGATGTGTGGGGAAATTCTGCTGACCAATCACAGAGCAGCGCCTTGCTGCCCCACCCAGATGCCAGTTTAAGCCGGTCTGACTCGTGCAGCCACTGGTATCACAATGAGACACGACCACACTGCCTCCCTGCTCTTGGCATCCCTAAGACTCATCAATAGGAGTTGGGCGATGAATCAATGACCTAGAAACCTCGTGCTGCATTAAGGCAATAATACAACTGTGCCAGAATGTCACAAAAACTCTATGAACACATAAGAATATATACACTTTTGCATGAAGGGCCACACACACACACACACACACACACACACACACACACACACACACACACAGACACACACACACACAAATCATGAGTATTAACAACCTTCCAGTAAACAAAATCCATACATAAACAACTGTACCATAAATAACTTAAAGCATTTCAACAACATTTGCATCGAGAAGGAGACGAGAGGCACAAGACTCTCTCACTCTCTCTCTCTGTCTCCCTCTGAGCGGTCCTTCCTAACTACTGTACGAGGCATGGCTGCAATACCTGCCTCAAGGAGTTAGCTGAGAAACACAGGAACTCTGGACTCAACCTCCCCCACTGTGCCATTGGTGATGTCCCGCTGCCCTCTTCACTCTCAACCTGTGGAGGGGGAAAAGTGAATTGAATTACAGCCAAATTCCCAACATCCGACCTCCAAACATCCGACTTGTCCAAACAACCAACTTTTTTCACCCCCACATTGTGTCTTGTTTTGGCCATTTATTTTACTTCGCTTTTTTTAGTTTTTAGAAAACATTGATTTTTGGCTTTATTTATGTATGAATTTTACTTTTGCGTATACCACTGGATCGGCCTTCAAGAGCTGCATCTTTTATGTTCTATACCATTTTGTCCTTACGTTTATGGTTACTGTGATATCCGAACATCCGACTATTCCAATTATCCGACCTACCTTCGGTCCCCCCAAGGTCGGATAACTTAGCTGTACTACGTTGATTACTTTAATTAATCCCTCTTCAGTGTCCCCACCTCCCTCCCTCCTCCCCCCACAGTCACCCCTCTAGACACACCTGTGAGGAGGGGCCGCAGCTGGGCATGGGTCGGGGCGCGGGGGTCATGGGCTCCGGGAAGAGTGCGTCGTGCATGGCGTATCTCCAGGTCCATCGCCTCGCCACGCGCTCAAACTGCCTCTTGTTGAACTCGTACAGCATCCCAATGTCTGGCTCCATGCACACCTGTGGAAATGTACATAAGAACATAAGAGGATAAGAAAATAAGGAAGCTACAAGAGGCTGCGAGACCTACACGAGGTAGTTCCTGTTACTTAACACTACCTACATCCACCTTTCTTCCCCATCCATGAATTTATCTAGCCTCCCTTTAAAGCTCTCTAATGACTCCTCACTAACTACCTGTCTACTGAGTCCATTCCAATCATTTACCACCCTATTTGTGAACCAGATTTTCCCTATTTTTTTTTCTTATCTACGCTTTTGCAGCTTGAATCCGTTACTTCTTGTTCTACCCTGGTTACTGGTTAGGGGTTAATATCAATAGTCAGAGAGCCGCCTACCTTGGTGAATGGTCGGTGAGGAGCGACTGTATGGAGATCAGGACCTTGGAGATCGTGAGAGCCAGCGACCAGTTGTGCTGGATGGAGTCAATGCCGATGTCTCCGTGACGCGACACATTGGGGTGGAAGATCTTGGTGATGAACCGCACGATGGGGGGACACAGCGGGTAACTGGGAGAGGACGGAGATGGGAGAGGAAACGTTATTACAGTAAAACCTCTCGTATTCGGACCCTCATTATTCGGACTTTGACATTATTCGGACCTCCTCCTTTTTTTTTCTTTTTTTTTTTTTTCTTTTTTTTTTGGGGGGGGGGTCGAAATTTCCTAGCTATACAATATACATACACCTATAATTTTTTTTTTTTTTTTTTTAGGGGTCGAAATTTCCTAGCTATAATATATACACCTAATTTTTTTTTTTTTTTTTTTTTTTTACATATCCCCCCATATATAATGCCCCCATTATTCGGATCCTTGCATTACTCGGACCACTCCTTGGTCCAATTAGTCCGAATATGAGAGGTTTTACTGTATTCTTAAGATTGGTCTGATAAACATGGTCCTCATCACTACAGTAAAGCACTCTCTAAATCAAACCCGTATCATTCAAATTTCGGATAATTCGATCCGTTTCAGGCCAGTTCGAATTTTTCAACAACTTGCCATAATTCGAGCAAGTTTGAATTATCCTTAGCCTTACTACCTGCCTTACCTGCATCTCATAGGATACAATGACATTTCTTTTTTGCCCTTGGTTGGCCTTGGTTTGCCCTTGGTTTGCCTTGGTTGCCTTGGTTGCCCTTGGTTTGCCCTTGGTTTGCCTTGATTGCCCTTGGTTGCCTTGGTTGGCCTTGTTCCTTGGTTGGCCTTGGTTGGCCTTGGTTGCCCTTGGTTTGCCCTTGGTTGGCCTTGGTTGCCCTTGGTTTGCCTTGGTTTGCCCTTGGTTGGCCTTTGGTCCCTTGGTTGCCTTGTTGTTGGTTGGCATTGTTGCCCTTGTATGGCCTTGTGTTGGCCCTTGGTTGCTGGTTTGCCCTGGTGGCCTTGGTGGCCTGTGGCTGGGGCCTGTGGTGCCCTGGTGCCTGTTGCCCTGGTAGGCCTTGTTGCCCTGGTTGGCCTTGGTTTGCCCTTGGTTGGCCAGTTTTTGTGATGTAAAAAAAGCAATAAAAATAAATCAATAAAACTCACGTGTGTGGAATCTGTATGTAGAGGAAGAAAGTGCCGCCCTCGTAGGGGGAGCCGGCGGGGCCCCTGATGGAGGCCTGCCAGTGCACCGACAGCTTGTCCAGCGGGAAGGCCTGGATGCCCTCGGGGGGGTCCGACCGCAAGGCTGGAAGGAGGGTAAAAGAGCATCAGAGAAATTAGTATATGGAGGAAAGGATTATAAGTCAAACCAAATAAAGGTAAACAAAATAGAATGAAGAAAGGTTGTATTGGCCTTATGTTCAAAAAGTATATGAACTGTTTCACCACCACTCTGAGAAAAGGGTGGGTGGTGGTTAGGGTGACAAAATAAATGGTGGTTAGGGTGAAAGGTGATGGTGGTTAGGGTGGAAGATGATGGTGGTTAGGGTGGAAGATGAAAAATTAATGGTGGTTAGGGTGGAAGATGATGGTGGTTAGGGTGGAAGATGATGGTGGTTAGGGTGGAAGGTGAAAAATTAATGGTGTTTAGGGTGGAAGATAATGGTGGTTAGGGTGGAAGATAATGGTGGTTAGGGTGGAAGATAATGGTGGTTAGGGTGGAAGATGAAAAATTAATGGTGTTTAGGGTGGAAGATAATGGTGGTTAGGGTGGAAGATAATGGTGGTTAGGGTGGAAGATGATGGTGGTTAGGGTGGAAGATAATGGTGGTTAGGGTGGAAGATAATGGTGGTTAGGGTGGAAGGTGAAAAATTAATGGTGGTTAGGGTGGAAGATAATGGTGGTTAGGGTGGAAGATAATGGTGGTTAGGGTGGAAGATAATGGTGGTTAGGGTGGAAGATGATGGTGGTTAGGGTGGAAGATAATGGTGGTTAGGGTGGAAGGTGGAAAATAATGGCGGTTAGGGTGGAAGATGATGGTGGTTAGGGTGGAGGTGAAAAATTAATGGCGGTTAGGGTGGAAGATGATGGTGGTTAGGGTGGAAGATGATGGTGGTTGGGTGGAAGTGAAAATAATGGTGTTTAGGGTGGAAGATATGGTGGTTAGGTGGAAGATGATGGTGTTAGGGTGGAAGATGAAAAATAATGGTTGTTTAGGGTGGAAGATAATGGTGGTTAGGGGAGATAATGGTGGTTAGGGGTCAGATGAAAAATTAATGGTGGTAGGTGAGATAATGGTGGTTAGGGTGGAAGATAATGGTGGTTAGGGGAGATAAGGTGGTTAGGGTGGAAGATAATGGTGGTTAGGGTGGAAGATAATGGTGGTTAGGGGGAAGATAATGGTGGTTAGGGTGGAAGATGATGGTGGTTAGGGTGGAGATGAAAAATTAATGGTGTTAGGGTGGAATATAAGGTGGTGGGTGGACATATGGTGGTTAGGGTGGAACATAATGGTGGTTAGGGTGGAACATAATGGTGGTTAGGGTGGAATGATAATGGTGGTTAGGGTGGAAGATGATGGTGGTTAGAGTGGAAGATGATGGTGGTTAGGGTGGAAAATAATGGTGGTTAGGGTGGAAGATAATGGTGGTTAGGGTGGAAGATGATGGTGGTTAGGGTGGAAATAATGGTGGTTAGAGTGGAAAATAATGGTGGTTAGGGTGGAAGATAATGGTGGTTAGGGTGGAAGATAATGGTGGTTAGGGTGGAAGATAATGGTGGTTAGGGTGGAAGGTAATGGTGGTTAGGGTGGAAGATGAAAAAATAATGGTGGTTAGGGTGGAAGATAATGGTGGTTAGGGTGGAAGATGAAAAATTAATGGTGGTTAGGGTGGAAGATGATGGTGGTTAGGGTGGAAGATGAAAAATTAATGGTGGTTAGGGTGGAAGATGATGGTTAGGGTGGAAGATAATGGTGGTTAGGGTGGAAGATGAAAAATTAATGGTGGTTAGGGTGGAAGATAATGGTGGTTAGGGTGGAAGATAATGGTGGTTAGGGTGGAAGGTGAAAAAATAATGGTGGTTAGGGTGGAAGATGAGAAGGAAAATGACAGCCAAGGGTACCGACTTCTGAGTTCGTTGCGCAGCCGGTTCCTCCTCCAAGAGTTTTCATTGTTGAGCGGCTGAGTGAGCAGAGACATCTTGTGGAGGCACTTGAAGCAGGGGGCACTCTCAGTCCTGCGGCACAGAGGAGAGACGTTAAAGGGAGAGAAGAGAGAGAAAGAGAGAGAGAGAGAGATAAACCAAACACAAACACAACACTGAAGATAATCACCTTGGACATAGATAAAGAAAGATAGGACATATGTACTTCATAACCAAATCAATAACATCAATCATTGGGGGCATACGCTGGGGGCACGTCGCCTCGCCCACCCTACGACGCCACTCCCAGGGGTCACCACGTGCGAGTCCCCATGCAGGCTCCTTTCCCATACCAAGCAACTCTCGACAGGAAACATCAACTTGCCCCAGCCACGAGCCTTGTGGGCGCCCCCTTGGCCTCCTCCACACCGGATTGTCTCTTACAGATACAACCCGATGGGAAGGATCGTTTTCAGGTTAGCGCGCCACATGCCCATATAGCCGAAGTTGGCGCTGACGGACTATGCAGGTAATAGGCCTCGATTCAGTCTCACGGTGCAATCGCTGATTTGACACGTAATCATCCCAGCGGTACCCCATGATTCTGCGAAGACACTTATTACCAAAGGCATCAATTCGTCTCTTCAAGTCACTATTTAGTGTTCATGTCGCACAACCATAGCGTAAGACAGGGATCAAAACATCACCACATAGAAAAACCTTTAACTAAAAATCAGCAGCCTCCCTTTCCCTCCTGCACCACCATCACCACCACCACCACCCACCACCACCACCACCACCACCACCACCACCACCACCCACCCACCCACCACCACCACCCACCACCACCCCCACCACCACCCACCACCACCACCCCCACCACCACCCACCACCACCACCACCACCACCACCACCACCACCACCACCCACACCACCCTGCACCACCACCACCACCACCACCACCCTGGCAGCACTCACAGCTTGGTGTAGACCCTCTGCCAAGGCACCTCCCAGTACAGGTTGGAGAACAGCGGCCAGCGGCGGCGAGTGTAGCGCTGCCACTGCTCCTCCGGGACGTAGCGGCGCACCAGCTGGCTCCAGCGGCGGCACACCTGACCCACCGCCCACAGCGTC
Organism: Chionoecetes opilio; assembly: GCA_016584305.1. Lineage (NCBI taxonomy): Eukaryota > Metazoa > Arthropoda > Malacostraca > Decapoda > Majidae > Chionoecetes > Chionoecetes opilio. The sequence goes on from JACEEZ010016787.1 coordinate 82,706, forward strand.
ATGTCATCCAGGAAGTCAAACACCAACATCCACACTGCAACACCAGAAATCAACTATGAAAACACTGCAACACCAGAAATCAACAATGAAAACACTGCAACACCAGAAATCAACAATGCAATCATGAGACGTTAACAGCAGCACAACAAATGTCACCCTTTCAATGAATAACACCAATGGAAAAAAAACGTACTACCTCACAATTTAGAGAAAAAAAATAGAGAAAGAGAGTTAGAAGTTAGAAAAGAGAGAAAAAAATATCTTACAGGTTACAAAAAAAATAACAAGTGCCAGAAATACATCCCCAGGCACCCCCACACTAAAAAAAAAGTATCTTATAGGTTGAAAAAAAAAAAAAAAAAAGTGCCAGAAATACAGCCCCGGCACCCCACACTAACAAAAAAAGTATCTTACAGGTTACAAAAAAAATAATAAGTGCCAGAAATACATCCGCAGCCCCGCACACTCACCCTCGGGCGGCATACGGTGGATCAGCGTGGGGTCCAGATTCTCACTGGGCCGAGGACAGGTCAGGCGCGACAGTTGTTCCTGCAGTGCCGGGTGGAGCAACGCGCGGCCCTCGGCACTCCTCAAAGTGGGCACCCTCGCCTTGGCCACCCTCACACTACCCCCCGCACCCCCGTCCCTGCCCCCACCACCCCTCCCACAGCCCTCACCACCCCTCCCACACCCCTCGCGTCCAACTAGCAGCATACCATTCCCTGGCGACCCTGACCCACCTCCACTAGATCCAGCACCTCCGCACGCTCCACTTACCCCAGGGAGATTCAATGCTCCACCCCCGACTACTCCTACCCCTCCTGCACCTCCACATGCTCCACTTACCCCAGGGATATTCAATGCTCCACCCCCTACCCCTCCAGCTCCTCCACAAGCTCCACTTACCCCAGGCAGATTCAACCCTCCACCACCTCCACAAACTCCACTTACCCCAGGCAGATTCAACCCTCCACCACCTCCACAAACTCCACTTACCCCAGGCAGATTTAACCCTCCACCACCTCCACAAACTCCACTTACCCCAGGAAGATTCAACCCTCCACAAGCTCCACTTACCCCTCCAGCACCTCCACATGTTCCACTTACCCCAGGGACACTCAACCCTCCACTCCCGACCCCTCCACCACCCCCACAAGCTCCACTTACCCCAGGAACACTCCCCCCTCCACCACCAACTACCCCAACCCACCCAGCACCCCCAGCCCCTCCAGTACCCCCAGGGATATCCACAGCCACCCCAGACCCAGACCCAGACACCCCCTCCCCACTGTCACCCCCTCCCAGCCCTGCATCCACCCCATCATCCTCCCCAGCCTCCATGAAGTCAAAGTCGTCATGGTCCATTGCAGAGGCCTCCTGGAATGCCTTGGGGCTGAGACACAGTTCGGGGAAGGCCTGGGGGGCTGCATCGTTGGGTTGCTCCTGTGTCTGGTAGTAGTCGCTGGGTTCCCGCGGTTCCTCGTTACCCGAGTCCCCGTCATCGGTTTTCTGTGGGTGGGTGGTAGAGGTATTGATAGATAGATAGAATAGATAGTGCAGACATTGATACTAGATAGAGATAGTTGGAAGCGTATCATCGGCCGTCTAACCTTGTAAAATATCCATCATCCGTTTTCTGTGGGTGGGTGGTAGAGATAGAGATAGATAGATATGTGGATAGACAGATAGAGATAGTTGGAAGCGTATCACTGGCCGTCTAACCTTGCAGTAAACACTCTCTAAATCGAACCCGTATAATTCAAACTTCGGATAATTCGACCTGTTTCAGTTACTAATACTAATACTTATCGCTGTATTGAAGTAATGATTAATCTAGCAATGCCTGTCATATTTTTATGTTTTGTAGTAAGTTTTGTCTAATTTGTGTTTTTCAAGGAATATCTGGAAGTATCATGTCATTGTGAATTGGCTGAAATAGAGACTTCTAATCATTGTAACTGAAAACTGACTTCATATTCGTGTTCAGCATGCCCGAAAACTGTTAGGAACAAGCTTTCAAGCAAATCTATTTTTCAAAAAATATTGCAAATTTTGCAAGGGCCTTGATTTTTTTTTTTAAATCACGTTTTTTTCAATAACTAAAAAAAATTTGGCATATAAGTGCAACATGAATTGAGAAGTAAATATGAAGTAGATCAAGGGCTATCATCTGGCATAAAGCAAAAAGATATTGATTGGTAAATAACCGAGAAAAAAGCATATTCGTACATTTATACAAAATATCAATTTTCTCGTCAAGGGATGTCGACATTTCTTATGTTCTTATAAAAGAAAAGAAAAAGGAAATTAAAACACCTACAGCCCCTCACCTCATGGTAGACACTGGCGAGCACACTGGCCAGCTTGGAGTGGTCGTCTGGGTAGAGGAAGGTGTGGCAGGTGGCACACAGGGGCTGGCAGAAGTTGGGGCCGTAATAGCCATTGCACTGGAAACATGCCTTGTGCTGCAACGCCAGACAAGAGACAGGTGTTTGTAAGGATCACAAAGAAAATAGTGTAGTGTCATATTGAAAGAGGAATACACGCAGGGATTGAAAACTAAATAATTTTTCAAGCGGTTCGTTCCAATCAGAAACAGTATTATTAACGTTTCGTTTTTCGTTCCTCCTCCAAACATAACGTTCCTGAACCGGTTAGAATGAAATGAAAACTGGTTAGAATGTATATTCAATACCATGTTAATGAATATGTATTAACCTAATAATTTTAACCAACTATACAGTATAATTTTATACGATGCAGTAATAAAGTCAATACATACGACTGTGCAATATCACAAGACAAAATCAAACCTTATGTGTAAGAAACTATATTATCTTACAATTAAATAAGGTCAAACACATTTGTAAACATAAGAACGTATTAGAAAGTAATCAATCAGTACGTCGTAAAGAAAGAATAATTAATGAAAGTGTATGCAAGTATATATAGGAAAAAAAATGAATTGTAATATACCAGCATAGTTAAATAAACCTAATAAGAAGTCAATTTGGATTACAGTTGGTTACTAAAACTGAATTAGGTACATAAAACCGAAATATTGGGTCAACCAAGTCTAGTTAGGTTTCATTAAAACTTAAGGTTAGTACATTAACACTTTAAGGTTAGTAGTCATTAAAACCTTTTGAATAGGAGTATTAATCTAAGGTATAGTTCATTAAACCTTAAGGTTAGTTTAGTTTCATTAAACCCTTTAAGGTAGGTTAGGTTCATTAAAACTTAAGGTTAGGTAGGTTTCATTAAACCTTTAGGTTAGGTTAGTTCATTAAAACCTTTAAGGTTAGGTTAGGTTCATAAAACCTTTAAGGTTAGTTAGGTTCATTAAAACCTTTAAGGTTAGGTTAGGTTCATTAAAACCTTAAGTTTTAGGTTAGGTTCATTAAAACCTTAGGTTAGGTTAGGTTCATTAAAAACTTAAGTTAGTTAGGTTTCATTAAACCTTTAAGGTTAGTTAGGTTATTAAAAACTTAGGTTAGGTAGGTTCATTAAAACTTAAGTTAGGTTAGTTCATTAAAACCTTAAGGTTAGTTTAGTTTCATTAAAACTTTAAGGTTAGGTTAGGTTTCATTAAAACCTTTAAGGTTAGGTTAGGTTTCATTAAAACCTTAAGGTTAGGTTAGGTTTCATTAAAACCTTTAAGGTTAGGTTAGGTTTCATTAAAACCTTTAAGGTTAGGTTAGGTTTCATTAAAACCTTTAAGGTTAGGTTAGGTTTCATTAAAACCTTTAAGGTTAGGTTAGGTTTCATTAAAACCTTTAAGGTTAGGTTAGGTTTCATTAAAACCTTTAAGGTTAGGTTAGGTTTCATTAAAACCTTTAAGGTTAGGTTAGGTTTCATTAAAACCTTTAAGGTTAGGTTAGGTTTCATTAAAACCTTTAAGGTTAGGTTAGGTTTCATTAAAACCTTTAAGGTTAGGTTAGGTTTCATTAAAACCTTTAAGGTTAGGTTAGGTTTCATTAAAACCTTTAAGGTTAGGTTAGGTTTCATTAAAACCTTTAAGGTTAGGTTAGGTTTCATTAAACCTTTAAGGTTAGGTTAGGTTTCATTAAAACCTTTAAGGTTAGGTTAGGTTTCATTAAAACCTTTAAGGTTAGGTTAGGTTTCATTAAAACCTTTAAGGTTAGGTTAGGTTTCATTAAAACCTTTAAGGTTAGGTTAGGTTTCATTAAAACCTTTAAGGTTAGGTTAGGTTTCATTAAAACCTTTAAGGTTAGGTTAGGTTTCATTAAAACCTTTAAGGTTAGGTTAGGTTTCATTAAAACCTTTAAGGTTAGGTTAGGTTTCATTAAAACCTTTAAGGTTAGGTTAGGTTTCATTAAAACCTTTAAGGTTAGGTTAGGTTTCATTAAAACCTTTAAGGTTAGGTTAGGTTTCATTAAAACCTTTAAGGTTAGGTTAGGTTTCATTAAAACCTTTAAGGTTAGGTTAGGTTTCATTAAAACCTTTAAGGTTAGGTTAGGTTTCATTAAAACCTTTAAGGTTAGGTTAGGTTTCATTAAAACCTTTAAGGTTAGGTTAGGTTTCATTAAAACCTTTAAGGTTAGGTTAGGTTTCATTAAAACCTTTAAGGTTAGGTTAGGTTTCATTAAAACCTTTAAGGTTAGGTTAGGTTTCATTAAAACCTTTAAGGTTAGGTTAGGTTTCATTAAAACCTTTAAGGTTAGGTTAGGTTTCATTAAAACCTTTAAGGTTAGGTTAGGTTTCATTAAAACCTTTAAGGTTAGGTTAGGTTTCATTAAAACCTTTAAGGTTAGGTTAGGTTTCATTAAAACCTTTAAGGTTAGGTTAGGTTTCATTAAAACCTTTAAGGTTAGGTTAGGTTTCATTAAAACCTTTAAGGTTAGGTTAGGTTTCATTAAAACCTTTAAGGTTAGGTTAGGTTTCATTAAAACCTTTAAGGTTAGGTTAGGTTTCATTAAAACCTTTAAGGTTAGGTTAGGTTTCATTAAAACCTTTAAGGTTAGGTTAGGTTTCATTAAAACCTTTAAGGTTAGGTTAGGTTTCATTAAAACCTTTAAGGTTAGGTTAGGTTTCATTAAAACCTTTAAGGTTAGGTTAGGTTTCATTAAAACCTTTAAGGTTAGGTTAGGTTTCATTAAAACCTTTAAGGTTAGGTTAGGTTTCATTAAAACCTTTAAGGTTAGGTTAGGTTTCATTAAAACCTTTAAGGTTAGGTTAGGTTTCATTAAAACCTTTAAGGTTAGGTTAGGTTTCATTAAAACCTTTAAGGTTTAGGTTAGGTTTCATTAAAACCTTTAAGGTTAGGTTAGGTTTCATTAAAACCTTTAAGGTTAGGTTAGGTTTCATTAAAACCTTTAAGGTTAGGTTAGGTTTCATTAAAACCTTTAAGGTTAGGTTAGGTTTCATTAAAACCTTTAAGGTTAGGTTAGGTTTCATTAAAACCTTTAAGGTTAGGTTAGGTTTCATTAAAACCTTTAAGGTTAGGTTAGGTTTCATTAAAACCTTTAAGGTTAGGTTAGGTTTCATTAAAACCTTTAAGGTTAGGTTAGGTTTCATTAAAACCTTTAAGGTTAGGTTAGGTTTCATTAAAACCTTTAAGGTTAGGTTAGGTTTCATTAAAACCTTTAAGGTTAGGTTAGGTTTCATTAAAACCTTTAAGGTTAGGTTAGGTTTCATTAAAACCTTTAAGGTTAGGTTAGGTTTCATTAAAACCTTTAAGGTTAGGTTAGGTTTCATTAAAACCTTTAAGGTTAGGTTAGGTTTCATTAAAACCTTTAAGGTTAGGTTAGGTTTCATTAAAACCTTTAAGGTTAGGTTAGGTTTCATTAAAACCTTTAAGGTTAGGTTAGGTTTCATTAAAACCTTTAAGGTTAGGTTAGGTTTCATTAAAACCTTTAAGGTTAGGTTAGGTTTCATTAAAACCTTTAAGGTTTAGGTTAGGTTTCATTAAAACCTTTAAGGTTAGGTTAGGTTTCATTAAAACCTTTAAGGTTAGGTTAGGTTTCATTAAAACCTTTAAGGTTAGGTTAGGTTTCATTAAAACCTTTAAGGTTAGGTTAGGTTTCATTAAAACCTTTAAGGTTAGGTTAGGTTTCATTAAAACCTTTAAGGTTAGGTTAGGTTTCATTAAAACCTTTAAGGTTAGGTTAGGTTTCATTAAAACCTTTAAGGTTAGGTTAGGTTTCATTAAAACCTTTAAGGTTAGGTTAGGTTTCATTAAAACCTTTAAGGTTAGGTTAGGTTTCATTAAAACCTTTAAGGTTAGGTTAGGTTTCATTAAAACCTTTAAGGTTAGGTTACGGTGTGTTCATTAAAACCTTTAAGGTTAGGTTAGGTTTCATTAAAACCTTTAAGGTTAGGTTAGGTTTCATTAAAACCTTTAAGGTTAGGTTAGGTTTCATTAAAACCTTTAAGGTTAGGTTAGGTTTCATTAAAACCTTTAAGGTTAGGTTAGGTTTCATTAAAACCTTTAAAGTTAGGTTAGGTTTCATAAACTTTAAGGTTGGTTAGTTTCATTAAAACCTTTAAGGTTAGGTTAGGTTTCATTAAAACCTTTAAGGTTAGGTTAGGTTTCATTAAAACCTTTAAGGTTAGGTTAGGTTTCATTAAAACCTTTAAGGTTAGGTTAGGTTTCATTAAAACCTTTAAGGTTAGGTTAGGTTTCATTAAAACCTTTAAGGTTAGGTTAGGTTTCATTAAAACCTTTAAGGTTAGGTTAGGTTTCATTAAAACCTTTAAGGTTAGGTTAGGTTTCATTAAAACCTTTAAGGTTAGGTTAGGTTTCATTAAAACCTTTAAGGTTAGGTTAGGTTTCATTAAAACCTTTAAGGTTAGGTTAGGTTTCATTAAAACCTTTAAGGTTAGGTTAGGTTTCATTAAAACCTTTAAGGTTAGGTTAGGTTTCATTAAAACCTTTAAGGTTAGGTTAGGTTTCATTAAAACCTTTAAGGTTAGGTTAGGTTTCATTAAAACCTTTAAGGTTAGGTTAGGTTTCATTAAAACCTTTAAGGTTAGGTTAGGTTTCATTAAAACCTTTAAGGTTAGGTTAGGTTTCATTAAAACTTTTAAAGTTAGGTTAGGTTTCATTAAAACCTTTAAGGTTAGGTTAGGTTTCATTAAAACCTTTAAGGTTAGGTTAGGTTTCATTAAAACCTTTAAGGTTAGGTTAGGTTTCATTAAAACCTTTAAGGTTAGGTTAGGTTTCATTAAAACCTTTAAGGTTAGGTTAGGTTTCATTAAAACCTTTAAGGTTAGGTTAGGTTTCATTAAAACCTTTAAGGTTAGGTTAGGTTTCATTAAAACCTTTAAGGTTAGGTTAGGTTTCATTAAAACCTTTAAGGTTAGGTTAGGTTTCATTAAAACCTTTAAGGTTAGGTTAGGTTTCATTAAAACCTTTAAGGTTAGGTTAGGTTTCATTAAAACCTTTAAGGTTAGGTTAGGTTTCATTAAACTTTAAGGTTAGGTTAGGTTTCATTAAAACCTTTAAGGTTAGGTTAGGTTTCATTAAAACCTTTAAGGTTAGGTTAGGTTTCATTAAAACCTTTAAGGTTAGGTTAGGTTTCATTAAAACATACTGTTAGGTTAGGTTTCTTTTTTTTTTTTTGGTTTGCGCAAAATAAAACAAACACCATTAGATCAAGCACCTATTGTAGGCCAAGAAAAAATAGTTGGTGTCTCTGAAAACGACCGCGAAACTCTCGTCCATTATAACCGAAGACACAAAATGACACAGATTAGTTCTAATCACACAGTTCAATATAAAATGCCCGTGTTACAAGTTATCTCTTAATATCGATATTTGATAAACTAATACAACTACGCCTAATGTCATGTATATATCCTCTTTTTAGACACTATTAAAACCCCTTTGGCCCTATTCGCCGGTATTTACTGCTCAGATCCGGTGTTTTTATGGACCCCGTCTTGTTGATGTTATTGGAATGCTGGTCAGTGTGGTCTGTTGCCCGAGTGGCGTCTGTTTGCTGAGGGGGGTCTGTTGGCTGAGGAGGGCTGATGGAGTCAAAATCTATATTTTCTGGCTGACTGTCTAACATTACTGGTGCTGGGACCTGAGAGTGTGCCTGTCCTGCCTGTAGAGGCGTGGTGGGCCTGGCAGAGCCAGCTATAGTCAGTGTTTGGTTAGAGGCAGCGGGTTGGTTTACCTGTATGTCATTGATCTGATCCTCATTTTCCTTTTCTTGCTTCTCACTACACAAGCTCTCTTCCAGCTCACGGAGATCATTGTAGTTTTCAAAAGTTAGTTAGGTTAGGTTAGGTTATATTTGGTAAGGCTAGGTTATCGGTGGGTCAAGCCCCCCCGTTAGGTTAGGCAAATTTCTGTAGATATAAGGAAATTACCCTAGATCTAGGAAATTTTACCCCCCCTACACAACTCTTAAATTAAGTGTTTCCGACGCATAATTTGTTCCCCACCCGAACCCACCCACCCCTCCCCCCGCATTCCCACAGGTCCCCAAACTTGCTTGGGGGAGGTGGGAGAGTATGGGCAAACACTAGAAATTTCCCAAAAGTATTCGCTGGAATCGTCCAGACACCCTTAAAAACCTGATAAAAAAAAACTTCTTCACCCCCTATGGTCTGCCCTGCGCTATACTGCATTGCTCGGCGACTCAGCCAGGATAGGTGCTTAGCTAAGTAACAGTGTACATCAGGGAACACCTAGAGCCTTACCGAGTGGGTGAAATCCTCCGTGAACTCCGACATTTGGAATAACTGTCACACAAGACGTAGTAACATGAGCGTCCATTCACTTGTTGTGCAGCGTCTGATCGGCCGTGCAAGTGTTGCCACCTGCCACCTTCTAGCTAACCTCTTGTTTTGCCCAGCCTCTTTTGCTCTTGTGGTCTTATAGTTCATTCAGAAAACAAAAATATAAACAAGGTGGTCTGTATATGAAGGGAATAAAACGAGGAATAACAAACATTCATGAAAGATACAGAGCACCAGTAGTCCTAAGTAGCTATATTTGGTAACACTGCTGTACCATAACACTCATCATCATCATCATCATCATCGACAGCCTACAGTAATGAAAGAAAGAAAAGTGTGAGGCTACAACCTTATTTAGAGGAGGAAGAGGATATAGTGGGGGAGTATTTGTTCGGAGATGGGAATGTGGAAGAAGCAAAAAGAACAATCAACAGTTTTTGGATGACCAGAAAAAATAAAAAGGTCATCTTCAACTCATATCCAACCACATCTTCTCTCATAAACATACTGAATTAAACGCCATGCTAGTCATTTCCACAATATATACCTATCGGTTGCTCTACCGTAGATAACACTATAGTCGCCAGTCACTTGCCACTGCACTAATGTCGCCAGGCACAATATATTACGAATTTTAGCATCACTACTGATTTGTATGTGCCACTGAAGACGCATCCACAGTAGTTTATATTATGTATGTGGTGCCAGGGTTTTCTCATCGTTAGTGTATTCCTGGTGCCTTTGTTATTTGAATGAAATTAATTTGGTTAGGATTTTTCATTGATTACAACTTGAATTGAGAATTGAAATTTGTCTTATGACTTCACTATTTGATTATAGTACGAACACTTCTCGCTGCGGAGAGTACTGAAATGGGAATGAACTTAAGGGAAAGGGGTAGGGATAGGGGTTAAGGAGAAAGGGTATGAGTTAAGGGGTAAGGGGAAGTGCTGCCACCAGCTCAGGCAAGTAGTTCTATGGTTTTACTTCCTGGGCATGTTTGAATAGATATATATTAGATTTATCTTGGTAGTCGTGGTTGATACGTGGGATTATACCGAGTAAGGCTGACACTCTTTTGGAAGTATGGGGAATTACTGTCCTAACACAGAATAATCACCTGAGGTTTCTACTAAATGACACAAGAACTATATGTGAAACATCATCCTATTTATTCATCCTGAAGTATTATGTCTCTTGTTTGAGATCTCAGACAAACATATAAGCTCTAATCCAACACAAGAAAGCTCTCCACCCTGACACAGGAAAGCGTTCCAATCTGATACAAGAAAGCTCTCCCCCGTAACACAGGAAAGCTCTAATCTGATAAGAAAACTTTACACTCTGATACAGGAAAGCTCTCCAATCTGATACGGGAAAGCTCTCCCCATCTGATAAAGGAAAGCTACTTATGAGCATAACCTTCCTCACTGAATTCTATTAATGAATTATCCTTCACTTATGTAACATACCGCTGAATACTTATAGTTATACATGGAAAATATAAGGGGGGAATATAAGAGTAAGAATGTTGTTTGCGTTTCACTTAAAAAACCATGTGACGGGATTTTTGGTCAGACTGAGACGTCCGTCTGAGTCTTGAAAAGAGTGGAGACGACTCCCGTTAAGAACACTTATAAGGATGTGGCAGGCCTCCTATGCGTTAGTGAAACTGAACAACTGTACCTATATTTGGAAATATAGATAGAACTATTATAACAAGGAAGGGGGGGGGGGGGAATAGGAGCGAGATACCGCACGTCTTACCTTGAAAAGAGTGGAGAGAAGACTGGCTTCTCGTGGTAACTACGGTGAAGTTGGGATGAAAGGGAATGTTCGGATTCTATGAAATTGGCCTCTCCTGAAGGGATTATAGACCCTGAATGACTAATTAACTAATGAAACAAGTATACCTATGAAATGGCTGCCTATAATACAGTTCTGTTACTTTGATATAGAAGAATTTAATATGTTTACTCTAATATCCAGGGAAAGTGTTATTGGTTTTCGTTCAAGCACACGAACGCGTTTTTTAGAGCGACGAGGTATGGGAGTCTGAATAGAAATTTGGTAGACTTTCAATTTAGCGAATAACTCGACTAACCCATCCATGTATGAACGTGATCTTTCACTATGGTGACTAGTTTGAAGGACATTAAGAATCTAGGAGTGTTCCTTGATCTGATAGGAGGGTGAGGGGAGGATGAAAAGCTTTGAATCCACTAGTTATCAATGATCGCGAAATAAGTGTCCCACGAATTTTGACTCGTCCTCAGAGTGTATGGGGGGAGGGAGTGAGGGAAGGAAGGAAGATAGAAATGGGAGATAGGAAGAAAGAAGATAAATTTCACGAGAAACAAAAAGATTGAATTGCTTACGGACATAACCCGGGAATTGTATGATAGGAATTCCCATCCTATCTCTTCCGAATAACGGGCATTACATGTACATCACACTACATGTCTTCAGTGGCACATAAAAGTCTGTAGGGATGCTAAAATTCGTAATATATTGTGCCTGGCGACATTAGTGCAGTGGCAATTGACTGGCGACTATAGTGTTATCTACGGTACCTTGTATATTCTTATACGTGGTCTTAAGGTAAGTCCATGCTTTTGAATGTACATCTGTGTGTTTACTTGTGTCCTGTTATCTGTAATTACATTATTTCTACGACTATATTCACTCTATTACTACTTCCGCCTGTCCCGCTGCTTTGCGAAATATTGTCAAGGCGCGAAATCCTGTAAACCTCCATTCATCGCTCTTATTTCACTGGTTTTACAGGTTAACTGCTGCCCTGATACATGTTACAGACAACATCGAGTCACTAGCTTCCCATGAGAACACTTACAAATAATAATAGTTACTCAAGCTTAAATTATCCACGTCAAAAACAGTCAGTTTATCAACTATTATTACTTGTAAGTGTTCTCATGGGAAGCTAGTGACTCATGTTGCCTGTAACGTGTATTGGGGCAGCAGTCAAGCTGTACAATTAAGTGAAATACGATAGATGAATGGAGGGGTCTACAGGATTTTGAACTGATAAGATTTCGCGCAACACCGCCACGTGTTGTTTTTCTGACGTCACGTATCGTGACGTATGAAGCGGAGAGAAGCCGTGATAAGCGGGGCCCAGGGCTCGCTTCTTCCGGCTTCTTACGGCTTGCCCAGCTGGGCCAATCCGTAAGAAGCCGGCTTCTTAAAAGTGCCTCGCGTTAACAGAAAAAGCAAGCTGCAAGAAGCCGGCTTCTTACGGCTTCTTCACCAAAATTCGCCTATTGTTCGTGTTGTTTTGATGGTACGAATGAAGCCGACTAGCTTTTGTTTTTTCTCTCTCTCTCTCTCTTTTGCAATAAGATCACACTATACATAATCTTTCCTACGCAGCTTATTTCTCTTCATTGACAATTTCATGACATCCAACTGCATCGAAGTAAACAGTAAAAACGTAGGAGTACAAAAATGGGTGTGATGAGACAATTGGCCTCTCATCCCGACGCCTTATATTTCAAGCTAAAGGTAATTTTTTCCTTCTCGCATGGCCACAAAATCCTGACCTACCTGAACGGTATTATTATTAACACTTCACTGGCCCGATCATGAGTGTGGGTCGTAAAACTTGAACAGGAAAGGTCACACACGTTTATCTACTCTGGAAGACAGGAAGGAAGGGCAAGCAAGATAAGAGAGATAGAGAAAAAGGAAATATTATATAGCAAGCCTGACAAAATGTATGCATAAAAAGATAATAATGACACGACTTGCACTTCATTACCGAATACCACCAACGGGCGAGATCAACCAACACCAAGATCTCTATAGGCCTACAGGCGCTATATAGGCTCTCCAACGACATAATAGCATTTACTGGGTCTGGGAAACAAAAAATGATCTCCCGGCCTTAATTTTGCTTGCGTAGGGGAAAAAGTAGCTATATAAAAAAAAGTAGCCTGTGATATTTAGTACCTAATTTTACAAGGGTGAGAAGATGGTCGGCGAGGGAGATAAGCTACCGTAGTACATAAGCAAGCATACTTTTTCTTATCACTTTTTCAGCATGCAGGATAGATCGATAAACATATGCAGTGGCGCACATGTATGACCCACCAACCTACTGTACTTTACTTTAAGAATATGAATATCAAATCAAGACAGTAATCAAAAGAACACTCACTTGCTAACATGTAATAGATCTTTTTAAGGGTTGAGAATTTGTGATGAGGTAGATTTAGTAGTGATGAATCTGCCTGCTGTTCCTATCACGTCTGACATTACAACTGCAAAATTAAATCAAATAAAGTCTGACATTACAACTGCAAAAATAAATAAAATCACGTCTGACATTACAACTGCAAAATTAAATCAAATCACGTCTGACATTACAACTGCAAAAATAAATCAAATCACGTCTGACATTACAACTGCAAAAATAAATCAAATCACGTCTGACATTACAACTGCAAAAAAAATCAAATCACGTCTGACATTACAACTGCAAAAAAAAATCAATCACGTCTGACATTACAACTGAATAAAAAAATCAAATCACGTCTGACATTACAACTACAAAAAAAAATCAAATCACGTCTGACATTACAACTACAAAAAAAAATCAAATCACGTCTGATATTACAACTGCAAAAAAATTCAAATCACATCTGACATTACAACTGCAAAAAAAATCAAATCACGTCTGACATTACAACTGCAAAAAAAAATCAATCACGTCTGAAATTACAACTGCAAAAAAAAATCAAATCACGTCTGACATTACAACTGCAAAAAAAAATCAAATCACGTCTGACATTACAACTGCAAAAAAAAATCAAATCAAGTCTGACATTACAACTGCAAAAAAAAATCAAATCACGTCTGACATTACAACTGGAAAAAAAAAATCAAATCACTTCTGACATTACAACTGCAAAAATAAATCAAATCACGTCTGACATTACAACTGAATAAAAAAATCAAATCACGTCTGACATTACAACTACAAAAAAAAATCAAATCACGTCTGACATTACAACTACAAAAAAAAATCAAATCACGTCTGATATTACAACTGCAAAAAAAAATCAAATCGCGTCCGACATTACAACTGCAAAAAAAATCAAATCACGTCTGACATTACAACTGCAAAAAAAGATCAAATCGCCTCTGACATTACAACTGCAAAAAAAATCAAATCACGTCTGACATTACAACTGCAAAAAAAATCTAATCACGTCTGACATTACAACTGCAAAAAAAAATCAAATCAAATCTGACATTACAACTGCAAAAAAAATCAAATCACGTCTGACATTACAACTACAAAAAAAAATCAAATCACGTCTGACATTACAACTGCAAAAAAAAAAATCAAATCACGTCTGACATTACAACTGCAAAAAAAAATCAAATCACGTCTGACATTACAACTGCAAAAAAAAATCAAATCACGTCTGACATTACAACTGCAAAAAAAATCAACTATTATAATCTCAGACGTTAACAGCAGCCAAAGTGAGACTCATATTAGCATCTACAAACAAGAATACAGCCTCGCACATCTCCAGCCTATGCGAGAGTGTGGGTGACAGGACATTAAAATTCCCCCCACAAAAGCAGATTCGTCGCGCTATTAACTATTCAACATAACACGCATTCTTTCCCCCTCAATGGAAGGCCAAGGGAGGATGTCTGGGCTGCGGTGCGTCTGACAGCCTGTTGTGATGACGCCCCCGACACTCATTATAGTCACCGCCAGTTTGTCTTGCTCGTCCTGTAATAACACTATAGTCGCCACCTGCACTAATGTCGCCAGGCACTATATATTAAGAATTTTAGCATCACTACAGACTTGTATGTGCTACTCAAGACACGTACATAATAATAAAAATAAAAAACATACACTAGGCTTGGTCACTAAAATAAAAAATTAAATAAAAAAAAAAAAAAAAAAAAAAGGAAAAAAAAAATAATAATAATAATAAGGACGACAAACACACACACACACACACCAGTTGAATTTGCGTCAATTTATTATAAATGGCAATATCGTCTAGACATTCACCAGCGCTCTAACTTGTAATGAGTGGAGAAAGTGATGACAAAGCAATAAATTGACATTAACACATCCTTCACTACAGAATGTTCTCTATTTCCCTATGATGACTTAACCCTTCACGCCCAGATCTTTCCTTGGCTGTAACAAATTGCATGTCATATTGTATATCGAAGCCATAAAATTACGAAAAGTAACTGAATATTCCAAATTAGTTAGTCGACAAGGATACTAAACAGGTCATATCTATAAAATATTGCTTATAGTCACTAAAAATTGTCTAATGGTATTCAAATTACAATGGAAATAACGTTCTGGGTTTCAAGGATAAGTTGCCTGGCTCCTTATCGCCATAGAAGCACCACTCACGCCTAACACATTCTTTGTACACGAACCAACTTTCTGGTTCCTCGTCGTAACATCTATGAGTATATACTGTTTGCAGCACGGTGATTTCTGTACACAACTTAAGGCTCATCTTATATAATTGTCATGCATAATGGCATATATCATGTACAGTGAATGAGCTCATGACATGCACAGAGCTGATATCATGCAATGGGAATATTTTCATTGGTGCCAATTACATATTTACTTCCTCCACAATAATTCCTAGTTACCATTTCTTACACACATGAGTTAGTCACAATACTTCTTGGATGATGCTATCTATCCAATCAAGACATATGTACAGGTATAGCCAGTTTTTGTCCAGCCTTCCTTCATGGCTGGGGATGAAAGGTGGATGTAGTTAGTGTTAAGTAACAGGAACTACCACGTGTAGGTCTGGCGGCCTCTTGTAGCTTCCTTATTATGTTCTTATGTTCTTAATGGTAATTGTGAGAGCCTGGATGTGGGAAATACTGTTTAGAACACAGGGTGGCAGCTAAGGCTGAAGGGTTACAGGGAGTTTCGTAGAAAAGTTGTTTCGTACCCAAGTTTTGTTAGTTGTTTCGTACACTGATTTTGAGTTTTTTTGTACATACCTGGTGTCGTTTCGTAACTCTAGTAGTCAAGTTCAACTCTGAGCTAAGTGTACGAAACGACTATGGTTTCATATAAACTACGAAACAACTTTTTTGGTGTACGAATCTACTGGTGTACGAAACAACTTGTGTACGAACTGACAGCACCCCGGCTGAAGCAGGAGCTGTCTATTGGGTCTGTCCACCACCTCCAATGGGTTCACTTCTAGGTCTTATATCAACCTTAGACATAGTTAGTAAGATGCTATCCATAGGTTGCAATCCATACTAGCTGTTGCAATGTTCAGACTCAATAGAACATCAATAGTCATAATCTCAACTATAGAAAGAACGTTATTAGTATGTACAAAAGTGACAACACGGGATTACCATTATTAACGCATCCCTGGTGGTGAACAAACATTAATACTCTCCATTTTCTACTGCCCGTTTCTCATTAACGGACAGTGAAAATAAAGTACGTAGGGACAGATGACGGTGAAAATAAGGTACGTAGGGACAGAAAATTGAAGAAGCGACGCTCACAATATTTGCCACAAGGACAAAAGAGTGTCTGGTATTAGGGAGAAACACTACAGAACCTACCATTTCCCAGTCAGACTCAGACATCATCATCATCACCAGCAGGATACTCTACCAAACCTCAGATAGCCACTCGCCCCTGAGCGACACACACACTGATTCACCCTCACACATGACGTATGCCGGATAGGGAGCTTTAAAAAGAGGCTAGACAATTTCATGGAAGGGGATGAGAGGTGGATGTAGGTAGTTTAAGTGTTAAGTGACAGGACTACCACGTGTCAGTCTCACGGCCTCTTGTAGCTTCCTTATTTTCTTATGTTATGTTCTTATAGGTCCTGCTGCACCTAATACTTTCTAGCACTCCCTAGCACTGCCTCTCCCCTCAGCACCTCAGCACCTAATGGAAAGAAAGAACCTGAGAAAGAGAAGGGTGTAGCTAAGAGAGCGTGAAGTTGTCTCAGCGTAGGTCTTGCGGCCTCTTGTAGCTTCCTTGTTATGTTCTTATAGGCCCTCTTGCACCTAACACTCCCTAGCACTGCCTCTCCCCTCAGCACCTGAAGGAGGAACTAGAAAGAGAAGGCAGTGGCTAAGAGAGCGTGAGGTTGTCTCAGCGTAGGTGGTCGGGGCGCTGGTAGGTCTGGTTAGCGAGGGATTGGTGGATGGGCGGCTGGAAGCAACGCACGTGTTCCACCGGCAGGTTGTCGGGGTCGCTGGTCTTGAGGTACTTGTTGAGGACTGCGAAGATCTGTGAGTTGAGCACCTGGAATCTTCGGATGCGGTCCACCATTCGCTTCAGTTGCTGGTTGGCAGAGGAGAGTAAGAATGAAAGGTTTAATTGTACACATTGGTAAAAAAATAAGGAAAGGAATGGTTAAATTGTATACATTGGTAGAAAAAGTTCGGAAATTCTATGTGTACTATTCAAACTGTTCATTTAACCTCCATCAACAGTGATTACTTGAAATATAAAACACTATTCAATTCTCTTTGACACACACATACAAAGATACCACTATTAAACACACACACACTTCTTCTGCACACACACACTAAAGACACCACTATTAAACACACATACACACTAAAGCCACCACTATTAAACGCACACACACTAAAGACACCACTATTAAACACACACACATACTAAAGACACCACTATTAAACGCACATGCACACACACACTAAAGCCACCACTATTAAACACACACACACTAAAGACACCACTATTAAAAACACACACATACTAAAGACACCACTATTAAACGCACATGCACACACACACTAAAGACACCACTATTAAACACACACACACACTAAAGCCACCACTATTAAACGCACACACACTAAAGACACCACTATTAAACACACACACACACTAAAGCCACCACTATTAAACGCACACACACTAAAGACACCACTATTAAACACACACACACACTAAAGCCACCACTATTAAACGCACACACACTAAAGACACCACTATTAAACACACACACACACTAAAGCCACCACTATTAAACGCACACACACTAAAGACACCACTATTAAACACACACACACACTAAAGCCACCACTATTAAACGCACACACACTAAAGACACCACTATTAAACACACACACACACTAAAGCCACCACTATTAAACGCACACACACTAAAGACACCACTATTAAACACACACACACACTAAAGCCACCACTATTAAACGCACACACACTAAAGACACCACTATTAAACACACACACACACTAAAGCCACCACTATTAAACGCACACACACTAAAGACACCACTATTAAACACACACACATACTAAAGACACCACTATTAAACGCACATGCACACACACACTAAAGACACCACTATTAAACACACACACACTAAAGCCACCACTATTAAACACACACACATACTAAAGACACCACTATTAAACGCACATGCACACACACACTAAAGACACCACTATTAAACACACAAGACACCACTATTAAACACACACACACTAAAGCCACCACTCACAATTCCCTTGATGAGTTCGTCCTTGCCATCCACCTTCTGGACTCGCAGGATATGGTAGCAGAAATCCAGAGCTTCAAACCTCCTCTGCTGCCCCAGGAGCACTATCATACAGCAGCCCGCCCAGTTCAGGCCCTCGCCAAACAGCTGCCTGCAAGGACACAGTAACACACAATGAACCTTTAACTCATGCTACTAAATACACCTCTTATCACCTTCATATACCTGCCAAAATATTGCACATAAAAATCTAGTTATTATATAAAATTAAAAAATTATCAAAAAAATTCTGAATCGGACTGAATTTGCTTCATACTATAGTCTATTATTTTTATTAGGGTTAAAATGCAGTAAGGAAGCCACGCCCCCTGCCTTCCCTTCTATGCTACGGGGCAGCTGATTGGGGCATTCCTCGTATCATCACTACCCATCATAGTATCTTCACTACTTAACAGCGGCGTGACCACCGGACAGAGCAATCTTCACTACAGAGGGATTTTTTATTTTGTCACCCTCTGTAGTGAAGATTGCTCTGTCCAGTGGTCACGCGCTGTTAAGTAGTGAAGATATTGTGATGGGTAGTGATGATACGAGGAATGCACCAATCAGCTGCCCCGTAGAATAGAAGGGGAGGCAGGGGGCGTGGCTTCCTTACTGCATTTTGACCCTAATAAAAAAAATAGACTATAACTATCATAGCCCAACATTGCTCTGAAAACAATAAGAGAGAAAAAAAGATGTACGTAGGTATGACATGATGTGCGAGAGTAAAGTACCAATCCCTACAAAATAAAATGTTACATAGGCTACAAATACAATAACATAATCAAACGCAAGAATACATTCCACTTACTCCACCGTGAAGTTATTGGTGCCGACAGGGATGCACATGACGAACTGCAGGGCGGACCAGAGGCGGTGGAACTCGGTGCACTCATCCACATTCATGACTCCGTTAGCAGGTGGAGAGCCGTGCCATATAGGGTCCTCCAGGAAGGTCTGGATCCTGGTGAGAATGACCTGCCGGGGATACATGAAAAAAACTTGTTATACTTCACTGCAAGAACTAGGAGAATGAACTGCCAGGGAGGAATGAAAAATTTGCAGTACTTCACTGCAAGAACTAGGAGAATGAACTGCCAGGGAGGGATGAAAAATTTGCAGTACTTCACTGCAAGAACTAGGAGAATGAACTGCCAGGGAGGGATGAAAAATTTGCAGTACTTCACTGCAAGAACTAGGAGAATGAACTGCCAGGGAGGGATGAAAAATTTGCAGTACTTCACTGCATTGCTAAAACTAAAAGAGCTGAGACTGCCGGGGATACATGAAAAAAAAACTTGCTAGACTTCACTGCAAGAACTAGGAGAATGAACTGCCAGGGAGGGATGAAAAAACTTGCTAGACTTCACTGCAAGAACTAGGAGAATGAACTGCCAGGGAGGGATGAAAAACCTTGCTAGACTTCACTGCAAGAACTAGGAGAATGAACTGCCAGGGAGGGATGAAAAAACTTGCTAGACTTCACTGCAAGAACTAGGAGAATGAACTGCCAGGGAGGGATGAAAAAACTTGCTAGACTTCACTGCAAGAACTAGGAGAATAAACTGCCAGGGAGGGATGTAAAAAATGCACTAGACTTCACTGCAAGAACTGCTAAAACTAAAGGTGCTGAGATGCATTGTCCACATTCAAGGAACTTCAAAATACAGTACAAAAATTCAGGCGCCTAGAATTGAAACGGCATAAGCGCCACTTTTAAAAAACTGAGAAAAACGCAAACAAACCCCATTACAATATCTTCATTTGTTGCTGATTTACTTTGAAAACACTTTAGGTGCATTTTTTTCATTGATAAAAAGTGGCGTTTGTGCCGTTTCATATCTAGATTTTCTTAGATTAAACTTTAAGCGCGTTTTTCTGTTTTTTAAAAGTGGCGCTTGTGCCGTTTCATATCTAGATTTTCTTAAATTAAACTTTAAGCGTGCTTTTCTGTTTTTTTTAAGTGGCGCTTGTGCCGTTTCATATCTTGATTTTCTTAGATTAAACTTAAAGCGCGTTTTTCTGTTTTTTAAAAGTGGCGTTTGTGCCGTTTCATATCTAGATTTTCTTAGATTAAACTTTAAGCGTGTTTTCTCGGTTTTTTAAAAGTGGCGCTTGTGCCGTTTCAATTCTAGGCGCCTGAATTATTGAACTGTAAAAATAGAATAGAACTGATTGTACAAAATTGAAAAAACTGGGTAGATGGAAAGGAGAAAATGGAGCTCATTGAAACCATTTTGATGAGGGAATGATTATAGACACAGCGACATAAGAATAAGAGTGGAATTAACGGTTTCTGCAACAATAATAATAATAATATAAATTGTATTCTCACCCGAAGGCATACGAGAAAAACAACAACATAATATATGGACGAGGGAATGAACTTGAGTACTGAAGCAAATAATTGATACTAGCTATATACGTACTTCTATAATAATAATAATAATAATAATAATTTTAATATCACCCGGAGGCACACAGGCAAAAAAACAGCAACAATAAGACAAAGAGTTACAGATAAGTATTAATTATCCGACCTTGGGGGGACCGAAGGTAGGTCAGATAATTGGAATAGTCGGATGTTCAGATATCACAGTAACCATAAACGTAAGGACAAAATGGTATAGAGCATAAAAGATGCAGCTCTTGAAGGCCGATCCAGTGATATATGCGAAAGTAAAATTCATGCATAAATAAAGCCACAAATCAATGTTGTCTAAAAACTATAAAAAAAACGAAGTAAAATAAATGGCCAAAACAAGACACAATGTGGTGGTGAAAAAAGTCGGTTGTTTGGACAAGTCGGATGTTTGGAGGTCGGATGTTGGGAATTTGGCTGTAACTGCAACCCATTGTCTTACCTCAAAGATGGAGAGGCCGCAACACAGCCTTTCTCGGGTCAACAGGTCCCCTTCCCTCGCTATCATGGCTTGCTGAAAGGACGAAGAAAATGCCAGTAGTAAAACGCCAGTATTTGCAATAACTATATATGTACTTTTCTATAACAAAGAATATAGTTTAACAATATTTCTTGCTGAAAGGAGGAAGTAATGCCAGTACGTATTTGCAATAGCTATGATTTCTATGCCAAATGTCAGTATAACTATAACTTCTATGTCATTTTATATGCCAAAGGCCAGTATGTATTTTCAAGAGCTATGATTTTTCTAGGGAGGGGAGAGCGGGGCAGGTTGCATCGAGGGCAGGTTGCATCATTGCCTCTAACTCGCCTGTTATCACACGTACATCGTCTTAATGCTGCTGCTACTACTACTACTACTACTACTACTATAAACTACTACTACTACAACAATAATAATAATAATAAAAAGTTAATGTGAGTTAAGAGGCCATGATGCAACCTACCCCCGATGCAACCTGCCCCGCCGCTCTCCCCTACCATGTTCCGAATCCCTAAGCTCCTCCCCGCCCTCACCTTAGCCGTGCCCAGCCTCTCAATGTTGGCCACGATCTGCAGGGGAGCATACTTGGCCTCCAGTCGCTTCTGTTTGGTCTCCGGCTTCTCTCCCTCTGCGGGCGACATTGGCACCGATTATAACAGGGAAAATCTTTAAAGAATATTGAAATAAAAAAGAACAAAAAGGAAGATCTAAAAATAACACAGAAAATCTTTACACAAATTGAAATAAAAAAGAACAAAAAGGCAGATATAAAAATAACACAGAAAATCTTTACACAAATTGAAATAAAAAAGAACAAAAAGGCAGATATAAAAATAACACAGAAAATCTTTACACAAATTGAAATAAAAAAGAACAAAAAGGCAGATATAAAAATAACACAGAAAATCTTGAAAAAATTGAAATAAAAAAGAACAAAAAGGAAGATATAAAATTAACACAGAAAATCTTGAAAAAATTGAACTTAAAAGAACAAAAAGGAAGATCTAAAAATAACACAGAAAATCTTTAAAAAAAATTGAAATAAACATGAAAGAAGATAATGCAACACCATAGATCTATTTCACCATAGATCTGACATTATATCAAGCTCTACTGTTTGTTAATACTGTAACCCCTACCTCTTTATAAAGGAAAATGGAGAAATCGTCATATAATAATAATAATAATAATAATAATAATAATAATAATAATAATAATAATAATAATAATAATAATAATATAAAAAAAAAAAAAAAAAATTATAATAAATAAATAAATAAATTCAATCAAATAAAAAAAAAAAAAAAAAAAAAAAAATATTACAGCTTTTATGACCTCATCCTGGCCTGGGTCCTAGCGTCACCCATTGCCGCCGAGCCTCACCTTTGCAGAAGGGCCTGGGCAAAATGTTCTGGAAGGGCGCCGCTTGCAAGCAGGTCGCACACTTCCTCGAGGGTGAGGGACTGCTCGATCAGCAGGCAGAAGAGCAGGGCGTTTCCCAGCTCCCGGAAGTGGTGGAACAGGTCGGCTCGCGCGTCGGGGTACTGCACGATGTCGTTGAGCTGCGCGTGGTAGTAGCCCAGCACACCTGAATGCCGGCAGGACAAAGAAATATAAGGATGTGAACCCCTTGAAGCCCAGAACGAATTTTTTCCATTATAATTTGGCTACCATTAGACGCTTCTAGGAAACTTTTGTGGGTTATCCTTGTGAGAGCTAGTATACTTCACAATTATGTCAATGCAATGTGCCTGTATGATCTAAATGGTGGACTAACTCTTACTAAACAAAGTCAATCAATCAATCAAACTTTCTAAATAATGTCTCTTGTTGTGTGTAATTCCAAGAGCACTCCAAAGATGAGGAATTAGAAAAAAAACTGTTAACCTGTTGAGGCCCAGAACTTAATTTCCATTGTAATTTGGCTACCATTAGATTATTTTAATGAGTATAAGCAATATTTTATAGATATGAGCTGGGCGTGGTAGTAAGTTAACCCAGCTCACCTACACACCAACAGGACGAGGAATAGAAGGGTGTTAAGGCAAGGTTTTCATTGAGGCACTTAAGGTGAGGATTCAGTAACATTTTTCCTTGCATAACATTTCTTCCTTTTAAACCTTTCCCTCCCACCCACCCAAGCCCTCCCCCTCTCCTCCCCCCACAAGCCCTTCCCCTATCCTCCCCCCAAACCCCCCATCTCCCTCCCCTAACACAGCACCTGGGGAGCCGTAGTCGTATCTGGGCAGCTTGCACAGTTTGGGCATGGCCTGGAGGAGGGTCTTGGTGAACTGTTGGATGTTGCCCTGGATGAGGGAGTTGATGATCTCCAGCAACTCCTGCATCACCACCGCAATGCCCTGGTAGCCCAACACACGCACGATGGAACGCAGGTGTGGCGGCCCAAGGAAACCTGCGGGGGGGAAATTTGTTATTCTAGTAGACCACATCTATCTCGTCCTCACTGAAATGTCTTACTCTATCTATCACACCCGTCTCACCCTCATAATATAGATATCAAAAACATTTCTCATACCAGCATATTGGATGTAGATGGCGGTGAATGAAATAAAATAAAAACATTGATCCGTACCTGCATGTTGGTTGTAGTACATAGATGGTGGTGAAAAAAAATATATATATACATTACAATAATAATAATAATAATAGTAAAAAAGCTCCGTACCAGCGTATTGGTTGTAGATGGTGGTGAAGGCGACGTTGAGCGCCTTGCTTCCCCACACCATGTACGGCGCCACGTTGGGCGGCTTGTCTCGCTGCACCGGCTGGGCAAACGTTGTCACCGCCGCCTTCACGAACCTGAGACCAGCGTGTGTGTGTGGGGGAGGGAGGATAAGAATGGCAACTTTAGCAGCAAATGCAAACTTTTACAAACCTAAGACCAGTGTGTGTGTGTGTGTGTGGGGCTTAAAATGGGAACTTTAGCAACATATACAAGCTAAACCATGTCTCAACAGAGGTCTATTAGTCATTTCTTATTTCCTGCACTGAGGTTATATTCTTTATCAATCTTTTTGTTTCTAAATAAAAATAAAAAAAAAATAAAATAAAAATTTAAAAAAATAAAAAAAAGTCACGATTCCCTCTATAAAATACAAAAAATAAAATCCCCCTCTTAAATAAAATAAAAAAATTAAAAAAATAAAAAAAAATAAAAAAAATGTCTGCCTCACCTCCCCGTGGCGGCGTTGTAGCAGTAGTTGGGCAGGAAGTCGTAGTTGAGCTCCCAGAAGACGTGCAGCGTGGTCCTGCCGTAGGGCGCCAAGACATTGTGGTTGGCCTCGCGCAGCTGGGAGTCAAAGTCGTCCAGCACCAGCAGCCCGGACAGCAGCTTGTGCGTCAGCTTGTTCACCTCAATCAGCCCTTCCAGTTCCTGAGGGGGGGAGAAAATTATTATTATTATTATTAGTAGTAGTAGTAGTAGTAGTAAAGTAGTAGTAGTAGTAGTAGTAGTAGTAGTAGTAGTAGTAGTAGTAGTAGTAGTATAGTAGTAGTATAGTAGTAGTATAGTAGTAGTATAGTAGTAGTATAGTAGTAGTAGTAGTAGTAGTAGTAGTAGTAGTAGTAAAGTAGTAGTAGTAGTAGTATAGTAGTAGTAGTAGTAGTAGTACAGGAGAACCTCGTTTATCCGGCACCCTCGGGGGGGAGCGCATGCCGGATAACTCATTTTGCCGTTGTTTTGAGAGTTACTCTTATGGAATCGCCCAAAATCCCAATAAATACTGTGGCTTCTGGAGGTTGTTGTTGTTGTTGTTGTTTTAGGGCTGCGAGGATCCCTTGGGGAACACTATGAGCCCTGGTGATGTCCTATGATGCTATCACAGGCGCGGTAGTTGACCTGTCTTCCTCAGGAAGGCACAGGTGAGGCGGATGACGGCGTGTTGCCGAGAGGGGGGAACGCCAGCCGCCGCCAGCAGGGTGGGCAGGTCAAAGGTAGTGACGTTCAGGGTGAGGAGTTGAGACTGTAGCATTACACGGTGTGAGTGGAAGTGCGGACACTGCAGCAGAAAGTGTTCAATAGTCTCCGGAAAATTCATGCACCAAGGGCAGTGGGGGTCAGGGGACAGACGAAGGCGATGCAGGTGAGCCGTGAGTGTCGTGTGCCCCAAGCGAAGGCGGGTGAGAGTGACATCCAGGACGCGGGACTTTTTCCGTATCCACGGCTGGGGGGAAGAGTCACTGCGGTATTGGCCCATGGAGGTGATGCGGAGGGCATCGCCGAGTGTGTTATTCCAGGTGGAGCGGCAGACCCGGGAGACCCGTTTGGCCGCGGAGAGCGGCAGAGGGAAGGGTGTCGTGTTTACATCTGTTAAGGCCATCCTGGCAGCAGAATCAGCCACCTCGTTGCCTGGGATACCAGTGTGGGAGGGAACCCACTGGAAGGCGATCTCCCAGCCCTCGTTGGTAAGGTGAAGGGCCCTCTGGATGGTGTGGACGAGGGACGTAGAGGATCGTGGATGGCGGGAGAGGAGGAGGTGGAGTGAGGAGAGGGAGTCTGTGTAGACCACAGCCTTGCCCAACTAAATTTCTGCCGATTTTCTCTGTTTTTGAAATAATTATACTTAATTAATGCCTGGGTCGATTAGTGCCGTTGTTTTGAGGCTGCCGTTGTTTTAAATGCCGGTTAAATGAGGTTCTCCTGTAGTAGTAGTAGTAGTAGTAGTAGTAGTAGTAGTAGTAGTAGTATAGTAGTAGTAATAGTAGTAGTAGTAGTAGTAGTAGTAGTAGTAGTAGTAGTAGTAGTAGTAGTAAAGTAGTAGTAGTAGTATTTATTTATTTATTTATTTATTTATTTATTTATTTATTTATTCATTCATATATTTATTTATTTATTCTTTTTTTCTCTCTTTTTTTTCATCATAAAAGACAGTTCCGGGGCAAAACAAAGCGATAACAAAACACCCGCTTAGTTGCCAGTCCCTATAAAGAAGACAGTACGAGAATAAAGCAAGGGCGTGGGGCAAATTAGACTGGGAATTGAATTGAATGAATGCAAAAAAAAAGGGGAAATATGCCAGACATCAGAGGTCATGGCACTATGGCACTATGAGGCACTATGAGGCACTATGGCAAAGCAAAGAAACCAGGGAGGGGTTATAGAGAGTGAGTGAAACGGTGCGGGAAGGGGGGAGGAATGGATGCTACAGTAGTATGGTTAAATCAAATGAAGGATGTGTAATTTTTGTAAGGAGATTATATATTGGGAATTGGGACAGTGGGGCGAGTAAGGAAGGAGAGCAGTGCCGGGCCTCTCCATCCTCCCCTGCACAGCCATTCAAGACTTCTCAGCTCTCCCCTTGCACAGTGCACACCCAGACAAGCAAGTAGTATACGGACTTGCATCTCCTATAAGTTGGTTTTTAGTGTAGGTTTAGGTTAGGTTTTTAGTGTTTTTTTAGGGTAGTTTTTAGTGTAGGTTTAGGTTAGGTTTTTAGTGTAGGTTTAGGTTAGGTTTTTAGTGTTTTTTAGTGTAGGTTTAGGTTAGGTTTTTAGTGTTTTTTAGTGTAGGTTTAGGTTAGGTTTTTAGTGTTTTTTGGTGTAGGTTTAGGTTAGGTTTTTAAGAGGTTTTTTTAATGTAGGTTTAGGTTAGGTTTTTAGTGTTTTTAGTGTAGGTTTAGGTTAGGTTTTTAGTGTTTTTTTGTGTAGGTTTAGGTTAGGTTTTTAGTGTTTTTGTGTAGGTTTAGGTTAGGTTTTTAGTGTAGGTTTAGGTTAGGTTTTTAGTGTTTTTTAGTGTAGGTTTAGGTTAGGTTTTTAGTGTTTTTTGGTGTAGGTTTAGGTTAGGTTTTTAAGAGGTTTTTTTAATGTAGGTTTAGGTTAGGTTTTTAGTTGTTTTTTTTTAGTGTAGGTTTAGGTTTGGTTTTTAGGTTTTTAGTGTAGGTTTTAGGTTAGGTTTTTTTGATTTTTTTGGGTAGGTTAGGTTAGGTTTTAGAGGTTTTTTTTTTGTGTAGGTTTAGGTTAGGTTTTTAGTGTTTTTTTAGTTGTAGGTTTAAGTTAGGTTTTTTGGTTTTTTAGTGTAGGTTTAGGTTAGGTTTTTTGTTTTTTTTAGTGTAGGTTTAGGTTAGGTTTTTTGTGTTTTTTAGTGTAGGTTTAGGTTAGGTTTTTAGTGTTTTTTAGTGTAGGTTTAGGTTAGGTTTTTTTTGAGTTTTTTAGTGTAGGCTTAGGTTAGGTTTTTAGTGTTTTTTAGTGTAGGTTTAGGTTAGGTTTTTAGTGTTTTTTAGTGTAGGTTTAGGTTAGGTTTTTTGAGTTTTTTTTGTGTAGGTTAGGTTAGGTTTTTAGTGTTTTTAGTGTAGGTTTAGGTTAGGTTTTTAGTGTAGGTTTAGGTTAGGTTAGGTTTTTTAGTGTAGGTTTAGGTTGGGTTTTTAGGTATTTAGTTGGGGTTTTTAGGTTTTTAGTGTAGGTTTAGGTTAGGTTTTTAGGTTTTTAGTGTAGGTTTAGGTTAGGTTTTTTGAGTTTTTTAGTGTGGGGTTTAGGTAGGTTTTTAGTGTAGTTTTGGGTTTTAGGTTTAGGTTAGGTTTTTAGGTTTTTTAGTGTAGGTTTAGGTTAGGTTTTTTTTTAGTTTTTAGGTTAGGTTTTTAGGTTTTTAGTGTTTTGTTTTTTAGTGTAGGTTTAGGTTGGGTTTTTGGGTTTTTTTAGTGTAGGTTTAGGTTAGGTTTTTAGTGTAGGTTTAGGTTAGGTTTTTAGTGTAGGTTTAGGTTAGGTTTTTAGTGTTTTTTAGTGTAGGTTTAGGTTAGGTTTTTAGTGTAGGTTTAGGTTAGGTTTTTAGTGTTTTTTTGTGTAGGTTTAGGTTAAGTTTCAATCCTGCAAGTATGGATCCCTATACAAGATAAACAAACAGAGATCAGCACAACAGGCCGCCACAACTCACCACGACTGAGGTGATGTCGGCGCCTTCGAAGCGCGCGATGGCCACCTCCAGGGACTTGTGCATTGAGGCGTTGATGCGCTGGCAGATCAGCTTGTTGAGGTCAATGCTGCGACCCAGGAGCTGCACATGCCTCTGCTTCAGTAGGGTTTCATACCTGTGCAGGAAAGGGGAGGAGTGTGATGTAAACAACTCATGGTAATACTCATGATGAACAATGGCAGATATAGGGCTGTGGAGTCGAGAATTGACGAGGAAGACGTGTATTGTCACTTCGATTGCGAGTGCATCAGAGGACACAATTGGGCGGCATGAGCCTCTAATCACAGGCGTCACTATAAAAATCCTGCCTGCACCACCACGGGCGAGGGCCAACCATCACAGCACTCAAGTGAACCTCCAGTCTACCATCCGAGCCCTGGGTCACCACTGCCTACAGGCGCTATAGGCATAGATGTAAAATAAATGAAAAAAAATATATATATGGGATGCAGAAGCCATAACAGGACATTGAAAGAAGCTTAAGATAAGATACTTGAGGGATGTTTAGGAGTTGAAGGTTTCATGTACCAACTCCAAGGCCTGGGATATACATTTAATAGACTAATTACTGGTTGTAAATAAATAAGTAGCCTACAAGACACACCAGTTTTTAGATAACCTTGATGGAAGATGGACAGATGAAGCAGACTGGTGTGAGAGATGTATTTTGTATGCTTAGATAATTGTACATTGGCAACTGATGGCGTGCCGAGTCCCATCCCTCATCTTACCGCCACACTCTCAGTCCACCTCCAGCTCGCTAAGGACTCGGTTCAACACTCTGTTTTTTCCACCATTAAACAACAGAACGCAGAAAAAAATAATAAAATGTGAATACATGTCTCACACTGGGTAATTTACTTGAATATACTAATTACTGGTTGAAAATGAATACATAGCCTACAAGAGACACTGGTTCTTAGATACACTTGATGGACAGATGAAGACTGGCTCACCTGTTGGCCGGCGGGTAGAAAGAAAATAAGGAAGAATATAAGAAAAATAAGGACATAAGGAAGCTACAAGAGGCTGGGAGACCTACACGTGGTAGTTCCTGTTGAGCCCTACACGTGGTAGTTCCTGTTGAGCCCTACACGTGGTAGTTCCTGTTGAGCCCTACACGTGGTAGTTCCTGTTGAGCCCTACACGTGGTAGTTCCTGTTGAGCCCTACACGTGGTAGTTCCTGTTGAGACCTACACGTGGTAGTTCCTGTAACTCACCTGTTGGCTGGCGGGTAGTGAATCTCAGGCTGTGCTGATTACACTCGCTGCGGAAACGCTTGTCCAGGAGAATGCTGCAGCAGTGATAGACAGATAAATGAAAAAGAGTTAATATAATAATAATAATAATAATAATAAATAATATAATAAAAATAATAATAATAATAATAATAATCTGATTCTCACCCGAAGGTAAACAGGAAAAACGACAACAACAACATAATATCCAGACATGAGGGAATGCACTTAAGTACTAAAGATTATGATAAGTATATAGAACACATTCCATTTGGACATTATGACGCACAATTACAGTCAACCCTTATAAATCCTGCACCCGCATATCATGCTTCTCGACATAAAATTATCATCATCTTTCTGTTTAACGTCAGATATTCCCATTTTTTCTCTCGTTTCTTTTACAGTATTTCCATTATTTTTTTCTATTTTGACCAATTTACGGTTTTCCTTGCTATATCTAAGGTTACGAAAGGTCTCTCTCTGTCTCTCTTGCTCTCTCGCTCGCTCGCTCTCTCGTCGCTCTCTCGCTCTCTCGGTCGCTCTCTCTCTCTCTCTGCATTCTTCTATAACATAAATCTTTAGAGGACACAAGCACACACACACACACACAACACACACAAACCCACCTGCCAGCCAGATGCTTGTAGTAGGCAAACACTTGTTCCGACAACTTGAACACGAACTGGTCAAAGCACAAGTTCACCTCCGCCTCAATCTCGTCGTAGAGGAACTGCTTGCGGAACTGTGTGAGGGCGTAGTAGGCACTGTCGTTGTAGAGGTCCAGCGGGTACAGCACACACCTGCAACACACGGGAATTATACGTCAAATGTGCTGTATAGGGAAAGATTGGAAATATCTTGTTTACCTTTAACCCCTTCACGCCCAGATCTTTCCTTGGCTATATATAATCGTCTGTTGTTAGCCATAAAATAACAAAAACTAACTTAATATACCAAATTAGTTAGTGCACAAGGATGCTAAACAGGTCATAGCTATAAAATAGTTTATATTCACTAAACATCATCTAATGGTACCCAAATTACAATGGAAATTACGTTCTGGGTCTCAAGGGGTTAAGAACATAAGAACATAGAAATTACAAAGCTACAAGAGTCCAGATCGTTTGTCAATCAAGAACAAGAAAATACAAGCTTTACAAGACTTGAAAAGACAATACAAGAATTTACAAGGCTGACATAAGAACACAAGGCCATAAGAACATTAGCTACAAGAGGCCGAGAAATACAAGAATGCAAAAACTACAAAGATCCATTGAAAAAAAAGGAAAGTGAGTAATAGGTCTGATGCACTCACTCCATCATAGAGGCATCCTTGGTCTTCAGAATGTGGTCAGTCAGGATCCAGGGCATTGACATCTCGATGGGGAACTGTGGGAGCAAGGGAAGGAGGGATGGCATGAGAGAGAGAGCCATTATCTAGCCTTCATTAATCCCCTTCTATTAATCCCAGTACAGATTCATTCATTGCCATGGCCACAGCGTCTCCCTTGCACCCAAACAACCCTTCATTACCACTACCTTGATATCCTACTAAGTACTTCTACCCTTTATACAACAGTCAGTTATCACCACTACCTTGATAGACACCCAGCCAACCCTCCCTCATTACTACTACCTTGATACCCTACTAAGTACTCTCTTGTAGTACCTTTTACACTAGTCAGTCAGCACCCCTCCCAGCCAACCCTCCCTCATCACCACTACCTTGACATCCACTCAGTACTTTTACCACCCAACCCTCCCTCATTACCACTACCTTGACACCCTACTAAGTACTGTTACCCTTTACACTACAGTCAGTCACCACCACTCCCAGCCAACCCTCCCTCATCACCACTACCTTGACACCACACCCAGCCAACCCTCCCTCATCACCACTACCTTGACACCACCCAGCCAACCCTCCCTCATCACCACTACCTTGACACCACACCCAGCCAACCCTCCCTCATCACCACTACCTTGACACCACACCCAGCCAACCCTCCCTCATCACCACTACCTTGACACCCACTCCAGCCAACCTCTCATCACCACTACTTGACCACTACCCAGCACCTCCTCATCACCATCCTTGACACCACACCAGCCACCTCCTCTCACAGCTACTGACACAACCAGCCAACCCTCCTCACAACTACCTTGACACCCTACTAGTTTTACCCTTTGTACCCTTTCGCTAAGTCATGGCCGTACAGAGTCATGATTAAGGGCGACGACGACGACGAAGGACTCGTCGTTCGTCGCTCGGACCTTAATCATGACTCTGGTGGGCCTTAGTCAACCATCAGGAACTTCCTAGGTCGCCGGCCACGGCAGCTGGGTGTAAGGGGCCTGCATCTTCCTATACCAGGAGGGAATGAAGGGCCTTTCAAGACAATCTAAGATAACTCAAAGGATGTCAATACTAGAAATACAAACTACTGTCTTCTTCAACACAACTCTCACATAATGATAACTAACTCAGGGTTGTCAATACTAGGAATACAAAACTATTGAACACATTAATTTTCCACCAGCAAGCTCTTGGAAGAAGCAGATGCAGGAAACCGCTAACAAAAATAACCAAAACACAGCTCACTTCTAGACTGTACATAAAATAGCCGAGTCTGCAGTCACATGCCAGTATATACGGGGCACTTATTTCAGAAACTCTGATAAGCGCCATCAATAAAAAACTAAGAAAATGGCTTCAAAATGTTTCAATGTTCAAAATGTCATATCTTTTGAACATTGAAACATTTTGAAGCCGTTTTCTGAAGTTTTTTATTGCAGGCGCTTATCGACTTCTGAAATAAGCGCCTCATAAGCATGATATATACGTACTATACAACACCAAGCTGCTGGGCGTGAGTAACAGCAGTATATATTGTAACCGGCTATACAGTTTTGGTGACTCTTTTACTTTCGTGCGCAAGACAATATGACTACTAACAATATTACTTCTGCAGACACAAGTACGTCAAAATGTTTCTAAGTCTCTCAACGGGCAGACTCAAAGCTAGACTAGGAGTAGATACGTATTTATAAACTAGCAAAGGCTATTCATTACATTAAAAACACTTTACTATTCTGCAGACACAAGTAACCATGTTTCTAAGTCTCTCAAACTGGCAGACTCAAAGCTAGACTAGGAGCAGATATTCTAGCAAAGGCTATTCATCACATTACTATTCTGCAGACACAAATAAACATGTTTCTAAGTCTCTCAAACTGGCAGACTCAAAGCTAGACTAGGAGCAGATATTCTAGCAAAGACTATTCATCACATTAAAAACACTTTACTATTCTGCAAACCCAAGTAAACATGTTTCTAAGTCTCTCAACTGGCATACTCAAAGCTAGACTAGGAGCAGATATTCTAGCAAAGGCTAATCCCTGCATTACACAAAACACTTGACTAACACACTGCTCTTTCCAATGTTTCCTATGTTTGTTAATTAGCAGAGTGCACCCTTTAACCTCGTCCCATTAACCCATTGTGCGTGTTATGTGTCGCCATTGGGACTGCACTCACACGTCAACACACACTAATATACTCGTCCTCCATCTCCTCATGAAGCAACACACCAGTCCTCCATCTCCTCATGAAGCAACACACCAGTCCTCCATCTCCTCATGAAGCAACACACCAGTCCTCCATCTCCTCATGAAGCAACACACCAGTCCTCCATCTCCTCATGAAGCAACACACCAACACACAGGTCCTCCATCTCCTCATGAAGCAACACACCAACACACACAGGTCCTCCATCTCCTCATGAAGCACACACCCACACACACTAATATACAGGTCCTCCATCTCCTCATGAAGCAATTGTTACATCACACCAACACATCAAAACACATCTCACCGTATCAGTTTGTGTGCTTGTGAATGGAAAACAAAGAAACGAATGTAAATAAAAACCAACACCAGGAGAAGGTAAATTAATAAAATAGATGTAAGGTCAGTACAAATCAAAAATTCCTATTGGGTGAGGGAAAAAGTTAGTTAGTGTCTTGCCCTTCAAACTTTCAAACAACAGACAGGCGCTATGAGTTACGGGTTCACTCTCAATACTAAACCAAGATCATTCCTATCTACCATGGATTTCCTGAGCTGGGTAATCTGAACCCCGCTCAAGCTCGCAATGTCACCCACCTTCAAATCTATCTCCGAAGTCCGCGCTCGCTAACTTACTCGAATCAAAATAACGTTAGAATTTCCTCGTAAAAATGCGGGAATCAAAAGTTTTATGAAATCTATTGTATTCACGGAGGAAAGAAACCTGAAAACAAAGGAAAACAGAAAGAAAAAAGAAAGAAAATAATCACTGACCTGAAAGCAAAGGAAAACAGAAAGGAAACAAGGAATATAATAACTGAAAAAAGAAAGAAAAAAAAAAAAAAAAAAAAAAAAAAAAAGTGTTTTACTTTGCTGTCGCCACTACCACTTATCTATCCCACCACCATCACCACCACCATCATCACCACCACCATCATCATCACCACTACAACCACCTACATTTACCCCACATCCCTTTTTCAATTAACTAAACTACAAAAGATTAACAACTTCCACTACTTCAGCTACTCGTACCCTTCAGACGTAACGACAACTACTTTTTTTTAACTACGATCGGAAACACGTCACAGAACAAGCTACAGAGATTACTAAACTGAAGAATAATTACAGAAGTTTCCTACACTAACTACACTGCCATTGTCTCCGCTGACACTACTAATTCGTGCTACACAAGGCTTTCACTCCTAAGATTCGGAGGTGAAAGGCAAAGATTCTTCTACGCTACAGAGGAAACAAACACCCCTCAGGCCTACATACCCCACACACTACTTGAACAAAAAGTCTGAGATTCAATAACTAGCTGCTGTTTTGAAGACTTCTGGTGTCTTGCAATAACTATACTGTATTAAGATTGGCAAGGACATTCACGACAGCTTAGTCCCGGCAACTCCACTTCCCCCGGCGGGCTGTGTAGCCGAGATACTTGATATTGGCGAGCGTTTTATGTTGACCACTCATCCTCCCGCTCGGAGCTACCCAGCCCGCCGAGGTGAGTGGCGTCACCGGGACTAAGGCAGCGTGAGTGTCCTTGCCCAGTTGAATACAGTACAGTAGGCAGTAACCTTCCTTTGCATCAAGTTCTTAAGCCTTTATGTGTATGGCTGCTGGGGGTTTTCCTAGTGAGCACATAAAAAGTGAAATACTCAATATTTTCTATGGTAAATGTGGACGTACATTCTTTATAGCATGTTGCCACAAACTGCAAAAATACCCTGTGGTGTATATATATATATATATAATATATATATATATATATATACGTATATATATATAAAAATAAAAAATAAAAATAAAAATAAATATAACTGGCGGATTGTCATACTTGGATTTTGAGCGTAAACATGTCAAAAACTGTGCCATTTCATCAAAATATTCAGATTCTTTTAAAAATCACACCGATAATAATTAATATTTCCTCTATTATAAAAAAATAATAATAAAATAGAAAAACAACAAACTAAAAGTACAACACACGAGTACGTATGCTGAAATAAATCAAGCAGAAATAAATGATACAAGTAAATAATTAGTGTTGAAATACATCAAGCAAATAAATACATAAAACACAGAAGAAAAGAAATCACTGCCAAGAAATCAAGCTGATAACCAGACCAATGTTTCCATGAATACCTTGAAGGCAAACAATAAATCACAAAAGTAAATATAAAGCAGTAAAATGAATCAGGGACAAAATGTATATATATATGAAACATGAAGCAACAAATTAAATACAAAGGGAATAATCATTGAAGAGATAGAGATGGCTGAGAATTAACTCCCGATCAGAAGTCATATACTTACTGTACAACTTTTGTAAATAGTTAGTTTTTCTGTATTCGTGAAACAAGTTTAATTTTAGTCCTTGGAATACGTAGTAAAATATGATTAATGATGTGTTGTCAGTGAAGAACAGTCCAAAACATCCCATCGCCTGACTGTGTGAGAGCAACTATCTAGTCTATTTTTTTTAACAAGGCAAAAATTCAATGTTATCTTAAGGTCTCATGCTTAAAATGATGCCTCTGTTTACCTGATACTGTGGTTAACTATGATAAAATACAGCTGAAATTTAGAAGAAGCGTAGTATTCCCTTCTCCTGGCATCAAATATCAGTCAGGAAGCAGCAATGGGGCAGGATTTTTTGCCTTGTTAAAAAAAATAGACTAGAGTGTTCTTCCCTAACAACACATCATGAACCCTATTCTACTACAATGACTAAACTGAAACTTGCCTCACAAAAACAGAACAATCAACAATATTTACATAAGCGAAGTATGATTTCTTACAGGGAGTTTATTCCCACCGATCCAGTGCAGGTAGCTTAGAATAAGAAAATACCAAAACTGAAAAAAATATCCATAAGTGTACTTTCAACCAAACATAATTTCCCAAGCAAACGGCTAAAACCATCCACATACACCCAAGGAGCCCTAAAGATCGATGCTACTACAGGTTGAAGTTCCCAAACTCTGCATCCCAAGACTCGGCAACACCCAAAACTCGGCTATGGTTCCGGATTTTCCAAAACACGGCAGAACACCCAAAACCCGGCGCGTAGTTGCCGGGTCGGCCGCTAGGTGCCACCACACTAGGCCGCTTGGTTTCTCCCGCTGATTTGTTTGTTGTTATTGTTCAGTGGTGTTGTGACTGTAGAGTTGTGTACACAGTTATTTTGTGTACTTCTACAGGTCTGCTATTGGTATTATGGCTCCCAAACGTCCAGGAACACCTACTGGTGCAAGTGAAAAGAAAAGGAAGAACAATGTGTTAACTATTTCTGAGAAAATTGACCTTTTGAAGAAGTTGGATGGCTTTTTTTCCCCTTAATATATCTACGTTCTAAAAGTCGGAAAATTCCATTACTCGGCTCGGCGCTGGTCCCGAGGTTGCCGAGTTTGGGAACTTCAACCTGTACTTCATATCAATAAAAGAATATCTCCTTTATATGAGCCACTCCCCCAAGAAGCACCATCATGTATTATTACGCTACAATAACATCAACGAGGAAAACCCTATCTTGTGCAACTTTGCTGATAACTGGCATGGTTTTCACTGTCTTGGGAAGTCAAAGGGAAGTCGGTGGTAAGGCAACCCTGTACCATGTAAATGCAGAGGTGTGGGATCCCTTGAAAAGATGATCAAATAGATGAAAATAGATGAAAAAAAGATACCCAGTGAGCCTTAGAAGAACAGGAATATAAAGAAAGCATAATATGGCAAACATGAGAGAGCGCGTCGAGAGTTTTGAGTTATATAGGAGACCGAATGGACAAGAGACACCTGACATGGCAAAAAGAATAGACGTAGGATTAGGAAATTAATCAGAAAAATCAACATGAAAAATGCACCCGTTTCAGTTAGCTGGATGGGAGGCAAGATGTGACACTCAAGGGTTACCACATGATAAATTATAAAATGCCGCCACACGTTCAGTTCTCAAAGCTTAATGATAGATAAATGATGTTATCGTTATCAATGACTTCTTTTAAGCTTACACTCATTGAATATCAGATCACCAAGTCAAAGAATGTAAAAAACAATGACAGTAAAACAAATAAGGCACCACAACACAGGCCATTAACTGCCTCACACAGACTCACAGCTCCTGCCCTCAGTACCTACGTGGCCCCTGGAGAACACATGTGTAGGGAGTGCTTGTTGTACGGGTGAAGTGTCGACATAAATACTCTACAAACACCAAGTCGGCAGACATCCTCTAGCGGAGAGATGTCCTGCCACCACCACGGACCAGGGGAGCAATGTAACAAGGGGACCAACCAACACAACAGTGGGGGATAGAAGCTACTGTCTGATGTTATAATTACAGGGCAAACCAAGGCATGCAGCAGGCAACGCAAGCACAACCAAATAACTACACAAGAACGGAGAGCGAGGGAGAGACAGATGCAGAGAGGGCGACACAGAGAGAGGGAAGGGTAGAGAGAAGGGTGTGGTACCTGGATACGCTTCTCCATCACGACCAGGTCTGTGCACTCGTCATTATGCTGGTGCTCCACCGTGCACGTCTAGGCACGTCAGGCCCAGTGCACCAGTCAGACCAGTAACAGAGATCAAGGTATCCAGGAGAGTGGTAGGTGATAACACACATGGACATACATCAGAGTCATCAACTTGTGGTAGTGTTGTTGGTTGTCATAAATGCCACATTAAAAAAAGTATAGTCCAGGAAATGATGTTTTTTTTTAAGCTTGATAATATAGAGAAGAAAAATCTTTTGAGGAAGGTCAAAAACGTCTGGTTGAAATAGTTACAATATCTTATTTAAAGTCTGGTGATGAAAGATTGATAAGAAAACTGGACTTGACAAGGTTTATCAGCAAAATTGTTTAGACTGAAACAGCTTTAAAAGTAATAAACATTTTCTTATCAACACAGGAAGCAGGATCTGTCTGGGCTAATGACTACAGGGAACCACCAGCCAGGGAAAGTAACCAACACTTGCTGCACGCCACTGCCAGACTCTCACACTACTGTACTGTTAGGTTCCACCGTAAAAATGTCCGCCTCTTTCCAGCATTTGTGAGGCATTCAATTCCTGGTAACTGATACTGTAGCTTGACATGTAGACAAGTCCACCAATTATGATATATATTCTGGTGCAATAACCACTACCCTGTGGATAAAAAATGAATTTGAAATTTGATTAATTTACTGAGCATATAGCTAAATGACAGCCTCTTTCAAGTACTTGTGAGGCATTTCATTACTTGTAACTGAATGATATTGATTAATTTACTGAACATACTGAGACAAGATAGGCAATGCAAACAATTGAATAATCTATGCTGCTTATTTAAGAATATCACACACTGCATACTTCTCAAAAGACTGATAAAATAATATTATCAATCTATTTTCAAGGTCCTTCGTCTAGCCTGTGTCAGTACATAATGGAGTCTGGCAGGGCGTGACAGTGAGTGCTGTTGGTCCTTTCACAGTACAAAATCATGAACTGGAACACAGCAAAATAGTTAACACGGCAACACAGACATAATAACAAAGAAGATTCCTAGAGCCATCCTCCTAACACATCATGAATCACAAAAAACCTTAAAAAAACACATCAATTATATCTCAAAAAAGTAAATATCTAAGACTTTCACTTAAAAAATCAAGCTTTCAGTCTCGGTTTATATTTCAGTCAAGCTTTCAGTCGGTTTATATTTCAGTCAAGCTTTCAGTCTGTTTATATTTCAGTCATCAGTTTATATTTCAGTCAAGCTTTCAGTCTGTTTATATTTCAGTCAAGCTTTCAGTCTGTTTATATTTCAGTCAAGCTTTCAGTCTCAGTTTATATTTCAGTCAAGCTTTCAGTCTGTTTATATTTCAGTCAAGCTTTCAGTCTCAGTTTATATTTCAGTCAAGCTTTCAGTCTCAGTTTATATTTCAGTCAAGCTTTCAGTCTCAGTTTATATTTCAGTCAAGCTTTCAGTCTCAGTTTATATTTCAGTCAAGCTTTCAGTCTCAGTTTATATTTCAGTCAAGCTTTCAGTCTCAGTTTATATTTCAGTCAAGCTTTCAGTCTCAGTTTATATTTCAGTCAAGCTTTCAGTCTCAGTTTATATTAGTCAAGCTTTCAGTCTCGGTTTATATTTCAGTCTCAGTTTATATTTCAGTCAAGCTTTCAGTCTCAGTTTATATTTCAGTCAAGCTTTCAGTCTCAGTTTATATTTCAGTCAAGCTTTCAGTCTCAGTTTATATTAGTCAAGCTCTCAGTCTGTTTAAATTTCAGTCAAGCTTTCAGTCTCAGTTTATTTCAGTCAAGCTTTCAATCTGTTTATATTTAAGTCAATCTTTCAGTCTCAGTTTATATTTCAGTCAAGCTTTCAGTTATCAGTTTTTATTTCAGTCAAGCTTTCAGTCTCAGTTTATATTTCAGTGAAGCTTTGTCATCAGTTTATATTTCAGTCAAGCTTTCAGTCTCAGTTTATATTTCAGTGAAGCTTTCAGTCTCAGTTTATATTTCAGTCAAGCTTTCAGTCTCTCTGTTTATATTTCAGTCTCAAGAGTTTATATTTCAGTCAAGCTTTCAGTCTCAGTTTATATTTCAGTCAAGCTTTCAGTCTCTCGGTTTATATTTCAGTCAAGCTTTGTCTCAGTTTATATTTCAGTCAAGCTTTCAGCCTCAGTTTATTTCAGTCAAGCTTTCAGTCTGTTTATTTCAGTCAAGCTTTCAGTCTGTTTATTTCAGTCAAGCTTTCAGTCTCAGTTTATATTTCAGTCAAGCTTTGTCTCAGTTTATATTTCAGTCTCAAGAGTTTATATTTCAGTCAAGCTTTCAGTCTCTCGGTTTATATTTCAGTCAAGCTTTCAGTCACAGTTTATATTTCAGTCAAGCTTTCAGTCTGTTTATATTTCAGTCAAGCTTTCAGTCTCTCGGTTTATATTTCAGTCAAGCTTTCAGTCTCTGTTTATATTTCAGTCAAGCTTTGTCTCAGTTTATATTTCAGTCAAGCTTTCAGTCTCAGTTTATATTTCAGTCATGCTTTCAGTCTCTCGGTTTATATTTCAGTCTCAGTTTATATTTCAGTCAAGCTTTCAGTCTCAGAGTTTATATTTCAGTCAAGCTTTCAGTCTCGGTTTATATTTCAGTCAAGCTTTCAGTCTCTCGGTTTATATTTCAGTCTCAGTTTATATTTCAGTCAAGCTTTCAGTCTCAGTTTATATTTCAGTCAAGCTTTCAGTCTCAGAGTTTATATTTCAGTCAAGCTTTCAGTCTCAGTTTATATTTCAGTCAAGCTTTGTCTCAGAGTTTATATTTCAGTCAAGCTTTCAGTCTCAGTTTATATTTCAGTCAAGCTTTCAGTCTCTCAGTTTATATTTCAGTCAAGCTTTCAGTCTCTCAGTTTATATTTCAGTCAAGCTTTCAGTCTCTCAGTTTATATTTCAGTCAAGCTTTCAGTCTCTCAGTTTATATTTCAGTCAAGCTTTCAGTCTCTCAGTTTATATTTCAGTCAAGCTTTCAGTCTCTCAGTTTATATTTCAGTCAAGCTTTCAGTCCCTCAGTTAATATACCAGTCATCCAGGTCATACTGAGACAACACGGGAGTCACAGGTCGACAGCAACAGTACCATGGAGGGCACAACACACTTACCTGGGCACTACAGGGCACACAGACATACAGACACCACACGGATGCCCTAGATACTGTCAACAGGGCACGGCTTCTACCACCGGCATACTCACAAGGGACCACGTACAGCACACAGGGACACACACACAGTCACACATCTGCAGACACACACCCACACATCTGCAGACACACACCCACACATCTGCAGACACACACCCACACACATACACACCTGCAGACAGACACACATACACACCACCGGACACACTCACACACACATCTGTACTCTCACACAAGCACCCAATACTATCCACATTATCTCACTTACACACACACACACTCACACCACACACAGGGACACACACACACTCACACCACACACAGGGACACACACACACACACATTACCGCCCGAATGGCTCAGTTGGTTAGAGCGCCCAGCACCATTCTGTGGTCCGGAGTTCGATCCCCGACCCCGCTCATACCCGGGGATTTTTCCACCGACATATTCGGGCGGTTACTGTCCCCCTTGAGCAACGGGATGGGGGTGTGTGGTGTGTGAGGTCCCAGCATTACCCAAAGATCGGTAATAATGAGCTCCAATCTCGCACCGGGAGGGTGAAACTGGCGATAGCGAGCCAGCTCGCATGGACAAGACCATGGGTAAATGACACACACACACACACACACACACACACACAGCACACACACACACACACACACACACATCTGCACACACTCGGACAACCACACAATACTATCCACATTATCTCACTTACACACACACAAGCCCACACACACACACTCTTATAACCTGCATGCCTACTGTGGTCCATCTATGAAGCAAAGAAGCGAACCAAATGACTTAGTGGGACGGGAGGGGTACACACAACGAGGGGGTCACTACAGCTAGTTATCGGAGGAGAGCTTATGACA
This sequence comes from Chionoecetes opilio, assembly GCA_016584305.1. Taxonomy (NCBI): domain Eukaryota; kingdom Metazoa; phylum Arthropoda; class Malacostraca; order Decapoda; family Majidae; genus Chionoecetes; species Chionoecetes opilio. Next base: position 124,231 of record JACEEZ010016787.1, read on the forward strand.
ACAAACAGTGTACACGCGTCATGCTTACCTGTATTCTGCGTCCCATGGTCATCTCCAGGTAGAACTCCCGGTACCACAGCTGAGACAGGTCGCAGCAGTACTGTAACGTTTCTGTGAGGATGGGAGAGAAGGAAAAATTGCTATGTTTATACTACAAGGAACAATTGCTGTGTTTATACTACAAGGAACAATTGCTATGTTTATACTACAAGGAAAAATTGCTATGTTTATATTACGTATACTAAAATTGGAGTAAAAAAATGAGTACCTATTCAAATACTACAGTAAACCCTCTCTAAATAGAACCCGTATAATTAAAACTTCGGATAATTCGACCCGTTTCCGGCCAGTTCAAATTTTCAATAACGTTCCATAATTCGAGCAAGTTTGAATTATCCTTAGCCTTACTAGTGGGAGTCCAACCTCTCCCATGCGGTGCGTGCCGCGGCTGCCCAGCGTGATATATGATCATTTATAATTATCGTATAAATACGATAGGCGGAGGAAGAAGGCGGGAGGGAGGAGGAAGAAGGGGAGAGGAGAAGGAAGGGGGGGAGGGGAAGGAGGGACGAGGAGGAGGAAGGAGGGGAGAGGGGGAGGATAAGGAAGGAGGTGGGACAAGGAAGGGAGGAAGGAGGAGAAGAATGGGAGGAGAGGAAATGGGAGGAGGAAGAACTATTTTTTAAAGTATCCTTCGATTTGTATACAATCCTTCAGAGTCCTTCACGGGCCTCTTCGCTCCGTCACGCATCTTACAGGAGTCATAGGAG
>JACEEZ010016787.1:130000-205000 GCA_016584305.1 Chionoecetes opilio
TTTTGGGTGTTGCCGAGTCTTGGGATGCCGAGCTTGGGAACTTCAACCTGTAGTATCATACATCAATAGCCTATCGAACTTGAAAAAAATACAGTACAGTATATTAAAAAATGCTGATGACACTTACCTACGTTCCGTCTCATGACCTTAATTTCAAAGCCATTATCAGGGTCCTTCTTGCCCTTGAGAGCAGGGTCCTCCGGGGGCTCCGTACCCTTCAGCCAGTCTGCAGAGGTCTCCCGCACCGACACCAGGATCCTGCAACACAACCAGTATGTCTCACCACCAACACCACCAATGCTTCACACCCAACACCACCAGTATGCCTCACCACCACCACACCAATGCTTCACACTCAGCACAACACCACCAGTAGGCCTCACCACCAACACCACCAGTATGCCTCACAACCACCACACCAATGCTTCACACTCAACACAACACCACCAGTAGGCCTCACCACCAACACCACCAATAGGCTTCACCACCACCAATTCCAAAAGTCCACCTCTTCTTCTTCATCCTCCTTCTCCTCTTCCTCCTCCTCTTCATCCCAATCAAAAACATGCTCCTCGTCTCTCTCCTCTTCCTCTATTGAAGCCCTCCTCTTCATCCCAATCAAAAACATGCTCCTCATCTCTCTCCTCTTCCTCTATTGAAGCCCTCCTCTTCCTCCTCCTCTTCATCCCAATCAAAAACATGCTCCTCATCTCTCTCCTCTTCCTCTATTGAAGCCCTCCTCTTCCTCCTCCTCTTCCTCCCAATCAAAAACATGCTCCTCATCTCTCTCCTCTTCCTCTATTGAAGCCCTCCTCTTCCTCCTCCTCTTCATCCCAATCAAAAACATGCTCCTCATCTCTCTCCTCTTCCTCTATTGAAGCCCTCCTCTTCCTCCTCCTCTTCATCCCAATCAAAAAAATACTCCTCATTTATCTCCTCTTCCTCTATTGAAGCCCTCCTCTTCCTCCTCTTCATCCCAATCAAAAACATGCTCCTCATCTCTCTCCTCTTCCTCTATTGAAGCCCTCCTCTTCCTCCTCCTCTTCATCCCAATCAAAAACATGCTCCTCATCTCTCTCCTCTTCCTCTATTGAAGCCCTCCTCTTCCTCCTTCTCTTCATCATCCCAATCAAAAAAATACTCCTCATTTATCTCCTCTTCTCCTCCTTCTCCCTCTATAGTGAAGGAAGAAGAAAAAAAAAGGAAAAAAAAAGAAGAAATCAGAGAATGGAATGAGCGAGATTGTGTGCGATGGAGGAGTTGGAGGAGAAACGTGTCATAGTTTAGATAGTATAAGTCAATATAAGATAGTATTAATAGTATAGAGAGGAAGATGGAAAGTATGGCGAGGCAAAGGTGGGCGTAGGGAAGGAAGGAAGGAAGGAGGGAAGACTAGGGAAGGTGTCCTATGTCCTATGTAATCCTCTTCCTCCTCCTTCTCCTCTTCCTCATTTCTCTTCCTCCTCCTTCTCCTCTTCCTCCTTCTCTTCATCCTCATTATCTTCATCCTCCTTATCTTCATCCTCCTTCTCTTCATCCTCCTCCTCTTCATCCTCCTCCTCTTCATCCTCCTTCTCCTCTTCCTCCTTCTCCTCTTCCTCCTCCTCCTCTTCCTCCTCCTCCTCTTCCTCCTCCTCCTCTTCCTTCTCCTCTTCCTCCTTCTCCTCTTCCTCCTTCTCCTCTTCCTCCTTCTCCTCTTCCTCCTTCTCCTCTTCCTCCTTCTCCTCTTCCTCCTCTTTCTCCTCTTTCTCATTCACTTCATCCCAATCAAAAACATGCTCCTCCTATATTTCCTCTTCCTCCTCCTTCTATCTCCTCTTCATCACCTTCTCCTCTTCCTCCTTCTCCTCTTCCTCCTTCTCCTCTTCCTCCTTCTCCTCCTCATTCACTTCATCCCAATCAAAAACATGCTCCTCCTATATCTCCTCTTCCTCTTCCTCCTCCTTCTATCTCCTCTTCATCACCTTCTCCTTCCTCTTCCTCCTCTTCCTCCCTTAATACTCACGTCCTCAGCAGTTCCTTCTTGTTCTTGATGGCCTTGCGCAGGGGGTCTCTAAGGGTGAGCTGCACAAAGTCCTGGAGCTCCTGGTAAATGTTGCGGCGGATGGAGTCGAGGAAGACCACCTCCATGCGGGCCATCAGCACCTGCAGCCCCTTGATCATGGCGATGACCTCAATCAGCGCAAACTTCTCCTCGTTGGTGTAGTTGTAGCGCGTCGCCTGGCGGGGGAAGGAAAGGCAGAGGTGTTGAGGGAGCTATTGGCGATGGGGCATGAAAATGTGTATACCAGCTTGCCTGTGTGTGTGTGGCAAGAAAATGTGAATTGAAGGAGCTGAGTACAGTGCTGAGAGTAAGGCGATTGAGGTGGTTTGGGCACGTGAAGAGGAGAAAAGGTGGCGAGGCATTGAGAAGAGCTGTTAAGAGTGGAATTTCCAGGTTGCTTGTCCACCGGGCAGGCCAAGGAAGACATGGAGGCAGTGTGTTGAAGAGGATCTGGCAGCATTGGTCATTGAAGAAGTTGAGGCAATGGATAGATATAGTTGGAAGCGTATCATCGGCCGCCTAACCTCATATAATACAATGGGAAAATCTGACGTTAAACAGAAAGACGAAGAAAGGCGTGTGACTCACCCTCTCGTATTCCTCGGCATCGGCGGGACAGTGGTTGTTGGAGTGGTGGTCGGTGGGGTGGAGCAGCTTCCACGAGTACAGCTCCGTCACCACGCTGGTCCACTCGCTCAGGAACTGCAGCCCGCGGAGAGCCAAGTCCGCGATGTCCTTGTTCTCCGCATCTGTCCGTGCCGTCTCTTTGTACGTAGTGATGACCTGAGGTGGAAGGGGTGATGTGTGTCCGTTTATATCTGTACAGCCACAGTTCATGTATTTTCCTGCTCATAGACATGTTTATTTAGTTAGTTAGTTAGTCCTGCATGTTTAGTTAAAGCTATTTAATGGTTACACCCCACCCTCACACCCCCTGACCCGGCCTCCTCACCTCGTTGCTGTAGCGCGCCAGCTCCGAGATGTACTTGATGTGCTCGTCTCGGATGCGCGGCAGGTGGCACATGAGGTCGGCCTGCGGGCTGGTGGACGAGGCGCTGCACAGGGGCCACATCTTGCAGTCAAAGTTCTTGCTGCGCTTGATGTAGTTGAAGGGCGCGATCTGCATGTCTCCGAACAATGGCACCACCTCCAGGTTCTTGGGGAGGAAGGAGCAAAGGTCAAAATAGGTCACACAACAAGAGAACAAGAGGTCAAAGTTGTGAGCCCTCTGGTGTGCTTTGAGGTTGACTGTTATGTGGTAAACTAACAAAGCTTGAAAACTAAACTAACAAGATAACTAACTAAATCTAACAAGCATGATAAACAGGTTCTTGGGGGGGAAGGAGCAAAGGTGTAAGTGATTCTGTATAGTAATAGTAATATGGCGTAGATGAGGAGAAAAATAAAGACGAGGAGGAATTTTGGTAGAGTAGGGTAGGAGAAATAAATAGGTTTTTAACTCTCTCTATATATACAAGACACGTGTATGTACATGCGTGTTATTAGATTGTTTTTACGTATGATTTAGATGTAGAGTTAAGTTTTGAGACGTTGATGAGAAGTTATGACGGAAAATGTTGATAGAGAAGTTATGACGGAAAATGTTGATGAGAAGTTATGACGGAAAATGTTGATGAGAAGTTATGACGGAAAATGTTGATGAGAAGTTATGACGGAAAATGTTGATGAGAAGTTATGACGGAAAATGTTGATAAAAACTGAAATTAATAGGCATTTAATAGGCTGCTCGTGTGTTTTTACTATAGAAAAGGGGATAATTTGATGTGTGTTATTTTTACTTGCTTTAGGAATTCAAGTGAGAGGTCTCTGATGGGCTTTGGGGGTGACTGTTGTATGCTAAACATTTTTTTATTTGCTTTAATACTGAAGTTCATTTCCTCATGAATGTATATTATGTTTTTGTTTTGTTTTTACTGTATACTGTACTATGTTTTTTACTGTTTTTTCTAGTGTATGAAAATAAAATAATTAGTATTAGACCCTCGCATCACACTCAATACCACATCAGAGACTCACCTTAAATATTTTGTCAATCTTATCCAGCTTGATCTTCTTCTTCTGGTCCAGCTTGTTGATGTTGGTGATCTCCGAGTCGACCAGGAAGAGGCCGAAGCCCATCACCTTCACCAGCATCTGCTTCTCCTTGGGCGTCAGGTACATGCGGTTCTCAAACATGTGCACGGAAATGTTCACCACGTCACCTGTCGGGGCAAAGGGAAAGGATAGTCACGACTCCGACTCGTGTAGTAATCAAAGAATTGCTCATTCGGACAAGAATTAAAGAAGGCTTGAGTTTATCTTTAGCCTGTAGAATATATGTTGAGGCCAAGAGAAAAGATAGTCATGACTCGGGTATATCCATTCAGTAATTGCTCATTTGGAAAAGAAATAAAGATATCTTATGTTAATCTTTGGTCAGTAATATTATGATCTGTCCATTAACTCTGCCTGACAAGTCATTCATAACTTCACAACAGCTCATTTTGCAGCACAATGATTAGTAGCAGCAGGTGTGCAAAGGAGGATCTGGCAGCCTTGGGCATTGAAGAAGTTGAAGCAATGGATAGAGATAGTTGGAAGCGTATCAACGGACGTCTAACCTCAATAAAAATTATGGGAAAAAACTGAAGTTAAACAGAAAGAAGAAGAAGGTGTACAAACATAAACAAGAGGCTTACACAAGAGGTCTTCATAGGAGGGTATTGCCGTGAGTTTCTCCTTGAGTGTGTCGCGGATCTTGTTCTGCGTGGCCAGGAACATGGACAGGTTCTGAGACTCCTGCAGGCTCTGGGTGTCACTCATCACCTTCAGGAACTGGGCAGCTCTGCAAGGACAGGAACATAAGAAAGCTACAAGAGGCCGCGAGACCTACACGTGGTAATTCCTGTTACTTAAGGAAGGATGGTAGTGATCAAATAAGGAGGGAAAGAAGAGAAAAAAATAGTTACAGAGCAATCTAATAAAACCTACTTAATGGAATAAAAATTTAGTTATAGAGAAATCTAATCGCATTGTGTATGTCAACCAGAAACAAAACCCATCACACAAGACCATAATGACTAAAATAAGACTATAATGACTAAAAATAAGACCATAATGACTAAAATAAGACTATAATGACTAAAAATAAGACCATAATGACTAAAATAAGACTATAATGACTAAAAATAAGACCATAATGACTAAAATAAGACTATAATGACTAAAAATAAGACCATAATGACTAAAATAAGACTATAATGACTAAAAATAAGACCATAATGACTAAAATAAGACTATAATGACTAAAAATAAGACCATAATGACTAAAATAAGACTATAATGACTAAAAATAAGACCATAATGACTAAAATAAGACTATAATGACTAAAAATAAGACCATAATGACTAAAATAAGACTATAATGACTAAAAATAAGACCATAATGACTAAAATAAGACTATAATGACTAAAAATAAGACCATAATGACTAAAATAAGACTATAATGACTAAAAAATAAGACCATAATGACTAAAATAAGACTATAATGACTAAAAATAAGACCATAATGACTAAAATAAGACTATAATGACTAAAAATAAGACCATAATGACTAAAATAAGACTATAATGACTAAAAATAAGACCATAATGACTAAAATAAGACTATAATGACTAAAAATAAGACCATAATGACTAAAATAAGACTATAATGACTAAAAATAAGACCATAATGACTAAAATAAGACTATAATGACTAAAAATAAGACCATAATGACTAAAATAAGACTATAATGACTAAAAATAAGACCATAATGACTAAATAAGACTATAATGACTAAAAATAAGACCATAATGACTAAAATAAGACTATAATGACTAAAAATAAGACTATAATGACTAAAATAAGACTATAATGACTAAAAATAAGACCATAATGACTAAAATAAGACTATAATGACTAAAAATAAGACCATAATGACTTAAAATAAGACTATAATGACTAAAATAAGACTATAATGACTAAAAATAAGACCTTAATGACTTAAAATAAGACCATGACTAAAAACAAGACCATATTGACCTTCTGTAGGTGGAGTAATCATTCTTGACGCTGGACTTCATGTTCTTGAGTTCGTCCAGCACGGCGAACATGTTGATGAACTTTCCGAGGGTGAGCAGGTAGGCCTCGGAGACAAAGTCCCTCCGCTTCTCCTGGTGACACAGCCGCTTCACTTGTGTACAGAACACGTCTATGGCCTTGCGCTGAGGGAGAGGAGAGTATATTAGGATAGCAATATGAGACTGACATGCGTAGGTAATTTTTAACATTAAGTCGTACAGCCCCGCTGACGGCTCTGAGCTGTCGCAACTTTTCAACCTTGTATCTCCACATACATCATACACAAGGGTCATAGCATTTCAATATTCACACACATGGCGAGTCAGAATGTGAAGCAGGTATACACATCTTGGCAACTCGTCTCCCATCCCTCTCGTGTCCCTCACAGCTTGATTTCTTTGCGGTAAATGGTAAATGGCAAAAAAAAAAAAATCGTAAAAATTAACGGGTTTGGGCGCTACAAAATTATACATTTTTGACGGGGCTCAACAGGTTAATAACATAACATCCCTCTTTTTTTAATTTAACTTTTTTGTTTTACATTAGGCTAGCATGAGTGACTTTACTAAATATATAAATGTACAGGAAATAAATATAATGTATAAATGTACAAGAAAGCAAGTCACTCACCTGGAAATTCATAAACTTGGTCAGCTTCTTCACCTCGTCGGAGAGGACTCGCACGGTTTTCTCGTAGATCTCGACGCGGTTGGGCTGCTCGTTGGACTTGGGCTGCGGGATGGCACGGGAACAGCAGCGCCAGGTGTACAGCATCACCGCGTGCATCTCCCCCTCCTCCAGCAGCTTGTTCTGCACGGAAGATGGATTGATTATAATTATTTAACCCCTTGACACCCAGAACATAATTTCCATTGTAATTTGGGTACCATTCAACAATTTTTGGTGCATATAAGCAATGTTTTTATAGCTATGACCAGTTTAGTATCCTTGTCGACTAACTAATTTGGTATACAGCTAAGTATTAATTATCGACCTTGGGGGGACCGAAGGTAGGTCGGATAATTGGAATAGTCGGATGTTCGGATATCACAGTAACCATAAACGTAAGGACAAATGGTATAGAACATAAAAGATGCAGCTCTTGAAGGCCGATCCAGTGGATATACGCGAAAGTAAAATTCATGCATAAATAAAGCCACACATTAATGTTTTCTAAAAATATTAAAAAAAACGAAGTAAAATAAATGGCCAAAACAAAGACACAATGTGGTGGTGAAAAAAGTCGGTTGTTTGGACAAGTCGGATGTTTGGAGGTCGGATGTTGGGAATTTGGTATATTCAGTTACTTTTTGTATTTTTATGGCTCGACAAGACATTTTTTTATAGCAAAGGAAAGATCTGGGCGTGAAGGGGTTAATGCCAAAAAAGGGGAAATGTGCCAGACAATCAGAGGTCATGTGGCACTATGGCAAAGCATAAAACAAAGGGAGGGGTTAGAGAGAAAGTGAAACGGTGAGGGAAGGGGAGAGGCACGGGATTGTTACAGCAGAATGGTGAAATCAAATGAAGGAAAGTGGGAATTGTTCTGTGGGAAAGAGTGAGGTGAAATGATGGGAGTTTGTTTGTTTGTTTGTTTGTTTGTTTTTTTTTTTGTTTGTTTTTTGACGGAGCCTATAGTATTTTTTTTTTTTTTTTAAACGTTGGAGCCTACACTATTTTTTTTTTTTTTTTAACGGAGCCTATAGTATTTTTATTTTTTTAACGTTGGAGCCTATAGGTTTTTTTGTTTTTTTTAACGTTGGAGCCTAGTATTTTTTTTTATTAACGTTCGAGCCTATATTATTTTTATTTTTTTTAACGTTGGAGCCTATAGTATTTTTTATTTTTTTTATTGGAGCCTATATTTTTTTTTTTTTTTAGTTTTTTTTTTTTAACGTTGGAGCCTATAGTATTTTTTTTTTTTTTAACGTTGGAGCCTATAGTTGTTTTTTTTTTTTTTAACGTTGGAGCCTATAGTATTTTTTTTTTTTCTTTTGAAGGCTCAGGGTGGTTGGCGACCCTCACATTCTGGAGGCTCGCCCTGGCCACCCTGTAATGCTGCAGTCATACATCATTCCATCCAGGATCAATCTATGGTACCTAAATTTTCAAAACTAATGATCTGTTCAACTTTCATGACATTCTAAGAGAGACTGCTTTACAAAGATCAGATCACAGGATTACCACGGGAAAGTGAATGCCTTATAAAACGTATACATTCTTCTACATAAATATAGCAATTTTCGTAACTGTTTATACAATCTACAGCTACGTTCCAGCTGTTGTACTTGTTCATCAGTTGGTTGTTTATCAGTGAGTCATATGTCAACCCACTACTTGAAGGGTATATCCTGTCACCATGTAAACAGTGTGTAGCTCTGATGAATATTCCCTCACATGACTGAACTCTATTTTTCGATTATTTTGATTTAAACAGTTATTAATCAAACAGAAGGCTTAAAAGGTAGATCAATTAAGGCAGTAAGTGTTCAAAATTGTTCAGTAAGTGTTCAAAATTGTTCAGTAAGTGTTCAAAATTGTCCAGTAAGTGTTCAAAATTGTTCAGTAAGTGTTCAAAATTGTTCAGTAAGTATTCAAAATTGTTCAGTAAGTGTTCAAAATTGTCCAGTAAGTGTTCAAAATTGTTCAGTAAGTGTTCAAAATTGTCCAGTAAGTGTTCAAAATTGTTCAGTAAGTTCAAAATTGTTCAGTAAGTGTTCAAAATTGTTCAGTAAGTGTTCAAAACTGTTCAGTAAGAGTTCAAAATTGTTCAGTAAGTGTTCAAAATTGTCAGTAAGTGTTCAAAATTGTTCAGTAAGTGTTCAAACTAGTTCAGTAAGTGTTCAAAATTGTTCAGTAAGTGTTCAAAATAGTTCAGTAAGTGTTCAAAATTGTTCAGTAAGTGTTCAAAACTGTTCAGTAAGTGTTCAATTGTAACATTTTGACACTTTTACAATATAATGGCAAAAAACGTCGAGGGCAAGTGTCTCTGTTGCCTCCCAGGTATGATATTGAGTGTTTGGATCAGTTTATGGAACCAGTGTGTACTAATAGGAGGCTTGAGGAATCGTGTGTTGAATGAGAGTGAGCTAATGTCACGTAATAGTCCAAACAGGAAATGATTCACCGATAAGGAGGGAGGGAGAGAGACTATGGAGCGAGGGAGAAGAGAGGGAGAAGAGAGGGAGAAGAGAGGGAGAAGGGGAAAGGGGAGGAGTAAGAACTAAATTATTGGAGCATAGTCTTTTCTTGCAAACATAACAACACAATAACACGCACACACACACGCACACACACACACCCACACACACACGCACACACACACACTCAAGACTAAAACTCCCAACTCTTGAGAAAAGAAGAGAAAGGGGAGATTTTATAGCAGTGTATAGAGCATCAATGGGTCTGGAAAAAATTGATAGAGATCTGTTTGTGTGGGACGATAGAAGTGCAAGAGGTCATGAGAAGAAATTGAAAAGGACAACATGCAAGAGGGACATAAAAAAATACAGCTTCCCGTATAGAAGCCTAGAAGCCTGGAACAACCTTGATGCAAAAGTGATTAATGCAAGAAGTATTCAGGACTTCAAAGGCAAGCTGGATAATAGTAGATTTGGAGACGGGACAGTACAAGCATAGTTCTTTTCCTGTATGTTACAACTAGGTAAATACACACACACACACACACACACACACACACACACACACCACACACACACACACACACACACACACACACCGAGGAAGGAAAATTGGAAAGGAAGGAAATAAAGAAAAAAAGATAGTAACAGGAATAAACATACATAAAAAAAAAAGTTATCCATCCTCTTAGGAAGTTGGGGAGACGCAATAGAAATCACACACAAAAAAACTTACTGAATAGACACACACAGTTAGTGAGAGAGAAAGAGTGATTGATAGATAGATATATATATATAGAGAGAGAGAGAGAAAAGAAAAAAAATGCTACAATCACAAATTTCTTATTACTGATTTTGAAAACACACACAAACACACACACACACACACACATATATAAAAAAAAATTGCGAACACACACACCAATCCTAACACACACACACACACACACACACACACACACACACACCACATCCTAATAAAAATAATAATAGAAATCACACACAAAAAAAAAAAAATAGCAAACGCACACACACAAAGTTCTCTCCTCTACCAACACAAGACGATCATCAATGCACATTATATTTTCTCTTCACTAATTTTTCGCACTTTCACACTAATTAACTAACTACCTAACACACCAATTAACTTCACGCACCAGTTCAGCATGCGTGGCCGCCTCCTCCATGTACTTGGCCACGCCCGTGACGTAGGCCATGCGGTCCTCGAAGTTGGTGTCGAAGTTTGAGAAGTAGACGACGGAGCATGGCTGCGCCTCGATGACGGGCTGCTGGTCCGGCAGCGGCAGGTCATCCAGGACGTCCACATTGCTCAGCGCGTCACTGATGGTCACGCGTTCTCCTGCCATCTTGTCACTGCGGGGAGATGAAGACACCGAGGGATTGATTGGTTGATTGGTTGATTTGATTGATTGATTGATTGATTGATTGATTGAGTGAGTGAGTGAGTGAGTGAGTGAGTGAGTGAGTGAGTGAGTAGTGAGTGAGTGAGTGAGTGAGTGACTGATTGGGTGACTGATTGGGTGACTGATTGGGTGATTGATTGGGTGTGTGTGTATTGGAGTGAGTGAGTGAGTGAGTGAGTGAGTGAGTGAGTGAGTGAGTGAGTGAGTGAGTGAGTGAGTGAGTGAGTGACTGATTGGGTGACTGACTGACTGACTGACTGACTGACTGACTGACTGACTGACTGACTGACTGACTGACTGACTGACTGACTGATTGGGTGATTGACTGACTGACTGATTGATTAGCTGTAAATAATGTAATGACAAAAATTGCTAAGAATAATCATAGAAAATGGCTTGGCTAAAAAATCTAATTAAACAAGAAATTCTATACATACTGAACTTTAATGAGTTTGAAGAAATGTTCACACTCAAGAGTTTGCTCTTGCCAGATTAATTTTTTTCTTCTGTGCAAATTATGATGGATTTTTTCCTGGATGGCAGTTTTCACCAGAAATATCAGATTTGTGATATGGTGAAAAGTTGCTACAGGCACTTTTGAACTTGTTTCCGGTGACAATTAAACTACTAACACTTGAAACAATCATATTTTACACATAAAAGATAAATAAGTTGTGACCGGAAATAAGAGAGCCCCTATCTCCTTGACAATTACCACAGTAAGCCCCAAAGGAGGTCTGGTACTGCCATTCTTGATAACAGGACTCTCAGATCGCTCTCAGACTGAATCCCAACTCTCAAATTTGGTAATTATGATAAGATAGCTGGACTCTCACCGCCATAAATACGTACTTACATTTTCTGCATAATTTCTGCTACAGTATGTATTGGAAGCATTATCAATTTCCGGAAACAAAAAAAAACAAAAAATATTATCACCAGAAACCAGTTAAAAGGTGTATTTCCATTAACCGTGAGGCGGCGATTAGTGTGATGCACAGAGAAGCTGGCCGCCAGCCAGTCGGGGCGGCTGGGCGACTGTGCACCATTAGATTAACATATCTAACATAAACAACTGAACAAAACTGAACCCAAACCTAACCTAAACTTAACCTACACCTAACCTGATCTAAACATAACCTAAATCTAACCTAAATCTAACCTAAACCCTAACCCAACCATTACCTGTTATTTCAAGAAGAAGAAAAAAAGTGTATTATTTACTATTTCCAGAGGTGAATAGGATCCCCACCACAGGCTAAGTCCACTAAGGGGAATTAACATCAGCGGAAATCTGCAAATTAGGCCTCAGCATAACTGTTCATTTTTCAACTTTTACATAGTTCTCTGCAAGTCTAGAGTATATATCTAGTCACGTTAAGTATTTGTGCAAAACTTTAGGTACTCATTGATTGCACGCAGTCTTACTATAGTCGAAAATAAGAGAGGAAAGAAAGAGAAAGAAATTAAAAGACAGAATAAGACAAGACAACTAACTAAAGACCCAGACAGCAAGAAGAGACACATCAGGGAGTGCCGATAAAAAAGGGAAAGAAATTAAAAGACAGAATAAGAGAAGACAACTAACTAAAGACCCAGACAGCAAGAAGAGAAAACATCAGGGAGTGCCGATAAAAAAGGGAAAGAAATTAAAAGACAGAATAAGAGAAGACAACTAACTAAAGACCCAGACAGCAAGAAGAGAAAACATCAGGGAGTGCGATAAAAAAGGGAAAGAAATTAAAAGACAGAATAAGACAAGACAACTAACTAAAGACCCAGACAGCAAGAAGAGACACATCAGGGAGTGCCGATAAAAAAGGGAAAGAAATTAAAAGACAGAATAAGACAAGACAACTAACTAAAGACCCAGACAGCAAGAAGAGACACATCAGGGAGTGCCGATAAAAAAGGGAAAGAAATTAAAAGACAGAATAAGAGAAGACAACTAACTAAAGACCCAGACAGCAAGAAGAGACACATCAGGGAGTGCCGATAAAAAAGGGAAAGAAATTAAAAGACAGAATAAGACAAGACAACTAACTAAAGACCCAGACAGCAAGAAGAGACACATCAGGGAGTGCCGATAAAAAAGGGAAAGAAATTAAAAGACAGAATAAGACAAGACAACTAACTAAAGACCCAGACAGCAAGAAGAGACACATCAGGGAGTGCCGATAAAAAAGGGAAAGAAATTAAAAGACAGAATAAGACAACTAAAGACCCAGACAGCAAGAAGAGACACATCAGGGAGTGCCGATAAAAAAGGGAAAGAAATTAAAAGACAGAATAAGAGAAGACAACTAACTAAAGACCCAGACAGCAAGAAGAGACACATCAGGGAGTGCCGATAAAAAAGGGAAAGAAATTAAAAGACAGAATAAGACAACTAAAGACCCAGACAGCAAGAAGAGACACATCAGGGAGTGCCGATAAAAAAGGGAAAGAAATTAAAAGACAGAATAAGAGAAGACTACTAACTAAAGACCCAGACAGCAAGAAATAAAACATCAGGGAGTGCCGATAAAAAAAGGCCAAATTCTGGTATTATTCCTGATTAACACCGAATTCACTTTGGTGGACGAAACTATTTTTTTCCTGCGAGTTTTGACGTGTTTTGAATTAATCTGCTAACCGTTTCTCTCGCAAATTACTTTTTTTTTTAATTGATTTTGGAACCAAAGAGACAAAAAAACAATTTGAACCTAACCTAACCTTTACCTAACACAAATAAATAATAATAATTGCGACAGAAACGGTTAGCAGATTAATTCTAAACACATCAAAACTCACCCGAAAATAGTCGTTTCGTCCACCAAAGTGAATTCGGTGTTCATCTAGAATAATACCGACAAGACAACTAACTAAAGACCCAGACAGCAAGAAGAGACACATCAGGGAGTGCCGATAAAAAAGGGAAAGAAATTAAAAGACAGAATAAGACAAGACAACTAACTAAAAACCCAGACAGCAAGAAGAGAAAACATCAAGGAGTGTCGCTAAAAAAAGGCCAGGTAATTATGGAGGAGAGTTTCACGTTCGTTTTCAGAGACACCAACTACTTTTTCTTGGCCTACAATAGGTGCTTGTTCTAATGGTGCTAGTTTTATTTTGCGCAACCCAAAAAAAAAAAAAAAAAAAACACTAGCACCATTAGAACAAGCACCTATTGTAGGCCAAGAAAAAGTAGTTGGTGTCTCTGAAAACGAACGTGAAACTCTCCTCCATATTAACCAAAGGCCAGACTCTCGACCCACAACTAGAACTGAAGTGAATAATCTAGAAATTCCACTGATGCATTTAGCAAATCAGAAAAAGTGACACCTAGGGCAGCCAATACAGCTTTCCCTCCTGTACTAGGGGTCACAGGTCACTGAGGTCACCACGCTTACACTGGTGCCCTCAGATGACCCTAACCACAACCACAACTACATAAAATCCATAAACCACCTATGATACACGTGCTACAAGGACTACAAGCACACTTCCACACACCAAACACAGCATTAATTATCCCACTGACAAGACCCTCGGTGCAAGATAACCCTTTAAAACATGTATATTACCCGTATTTCCTAGGTTATTATACTGTCTTATATGCCTCGTGTGTTACTGATTCATGTCTTACCTTTATTATGAACGCAGAGGTTAAAAAACGGCTATAAAATCACATTGTTCAACACATTAGTCACCGCCTTCGACCCAAAACCCAACCCTCAGAGTGTCAACAAAACACTAACACGTGAGCATCCACAGGCGTCTCAGGCTTTTACTCGCACAAAACTCGATAATTAAGCACATTACAACATAGGGAAGCTACAAGAGGCCGTGACATAATACAAAATACATATAAGCATCACTAGAGTTCATTGCTTTCGCGGTACAACAGAAAATGTACGTAGCAAAACTGGGGTGAAGGTTTTCCTGCAGTGCGGTTTTCATTTTCCTGAGAACGCATATAAAGGAAAGGTTTTTTTTTATCAGTTAGATAGTTGCTTCCTCCACTGCTACTGCTTTAAAAGATAAGATCGAGGTACTCCAGTGACTGATAATGTCGTGGACTTAAAAAAAGGGTTGTAAATGCATGTATTTCAGCTTTTGGTAATAGAGTTCGAACTAATATAAATTGTAATGAGTCAATATACCACTCAAAGACACAGTAATTACTTCATATTATCAAATTAACTAATATAAAATAAAAAGTTCTTCACAAACAAAAACACGAATATCTACCATTTAAATATCCATTGTATTCAGGAACGATCGAGAAAGCATTGTGATGAGGTCAATAGTTCGCTTAAATACTCTTCCACAGACGCACTTATACTCTTTGTTCTTCAAGTCACTAGCAAAAAGATGCTATATAGAACACAACACAGCTATTCGCGAACACCATTTTGGCCGCGTCGCCTGGCCGCGCACACACCCTGTTAAATGGGGCTTCTTCCTGTGGCGTTGGGAGGAAGTGGCGGGGAGAGGAAGAGGAAGGGATAGTGGGATAGGGAAGGGAGCGGAAGGGAGAGGGAAGAGAAGGGAGGGGGAGAGAGAGAAGGGAGGATAGGATGGAGAGATAGAAGAGATGGGGGAGGAGGAGGGGAGGGAGAAGGGAGGGAGGGAGGGAGGGGAGAGGAAGAGAAGGATGGGGAGGGGAAAAGATGGGAGGGGAAGAGAAGAGGAAGGGGAAGAGAAGGGAGGGGAGAAGAAGGAGGGAGGGAGGGAAGGGAGGAGGGAAGAGAAGGATGGGAAGGGAAAGAGATGGGAGGGGAAGAGAAGGGAAGGGGAGGTAAGGGAAGGAAGGGGAGAGGGGAAGGGAGAGAAAGGAGATGGGAGGGGAAGAGGATGGGAGGGGAAGGGATAGAGAAGGGGAGGTAAGGGATAGAGAAGGGGAAAGGAGAGAGGAGGAAGAGATGGAGGGGAGAGGAGATGGGGAGGGGAAGAAGGAAGGGGAGGTAAGGGAAGAAGGGGAAGGTAAGGGAAGAGAAGAGGAGGAAGGGATAAGAAGGATAGGGAAGAGAGAGGATAGAGGGGAGGTAAGGGAAGAGAGGGAGGAAGGGATAGAGAAGGGGAGTAGGGATAGAGAAGGGGAGGGGAAATAAGGGGATAAGAAGAGGGAGAGGGATGAGAGGAAGGTAAGGGATGGAGGGGAAAGGAAAGGGGAAGGGTAAGAGGAAGAGGAGGTAAGGGATAGAGAAGGGGAGGTAAGGGATAGGAGAAGGGGAGGTAAGGGATAGAGAAGGGGTAGGTAAGGGATAGAGAAGGGAGGTAAGGGATAGAGAGGGGAGGTAAGGGATAGAGAAGGGGAGGTAAGGGATAGAGAAGGGGAGGTAAGGGATAGAGAAGGGGAGGTAAGGGATAGAGAAGGGGAGGTAAGGGATAGAGAAGGGGAGGTAAGGGATAGAGAAGGGGAGGTAAGGGATAGAGAAGGGGAGGAAAGGGATAGAGGAGGGGAGGTAAGGGATAGAGAAGGGGAGGAGAGAAGAAAGGGGAAGAGAAGAGAAAACAACAACAACAACAACAACAACAACAACTACTATCTACCCCCCAAAAAAAAAAAAAAAAAAAAAAATCAACACCGCAAGAAAAAAAACTACTCAGCAACATTGCCTCAGTCGCACCCAAGGATAATACATAAAGACAGTAGCCTATCCTCTATATACACCTCTATTTCTATACCTCGTTATCTCTATATACACCTCTATTCCTATACCTCGTTATCTCTATATCTCTATAGATACTACCGTAGATAACAGTGAAGTCGCCAGGAGAACTTTTTTTTTCTGTTTACAGACGTGTGGTGGCGTTAATACTTACATTTCTACATCCAGGATTATCTGGAGAGTCTGTGTCATTTTGTGTCTTCATCTGTGTTATATTATGGCTATAAATGAACAAATTACAAAAATATCTAAAAAGTGGCTACCAACAGTGAAGTCGCCATCTAGTGTTTATTTACTGAGTGTCGTACCGCTGTCGTCGTCGCCCGAAAAAAACCGCGTAGTGAAATTTGAAACCGTCTATACTTGCAGCTAAAAAGCATAAAACAACCCTGAAACAGAGTAGATAATACAGTCATGATATAAACTACTGTGTATTATCTTCAGTGGCACAGACACAGCAGTAGTAATGCTATAATTCGTAATATATGGCGCCTGGCGACATGACTGCAGGTGGCGACTTGACTGTTATCTACGGTACCTATACCTCTATGAATACTATCGATACCTCTATAAATACTATCGATACCTCTATGAATACTATCGATACCTCTAGGCTCTGTATACTATCTATGGTCGCGCCCTTAACAGCCTCAACTCACCTGTCGCAGAGATCCACCCCGGGCGTGTACTTGAGTCTCTGTTTAACGGGGCGATCAGCGGAGACCTGGGTATCGATGACGGGCTCCAGATCCGAGGTCTTCGATAGGCTGGTTATGCTAGGCCGGTTCTTAGAGCGTTTATCCCGTCTGTAGGAAGAAGGGAAGAGGGTTAGATGAGGTTAGGAGAAGGAGTAAAGGTTAGAGGAGGTTAGGAGAAGGAGTATATAGAGGTTTGGAGAAGGAGTAGAGGTTAATGGAGGTTAGGAGAAGGAGTATATAGAGGTTAGGAGAAGGAGTATGTAGAGGTTAGGAGAAGGAGTATATAGAGGTTAGGAGAAGGAGTAGAGGTTAATGGAGGTTAGGAGAAGGAGTAGAGGTTAAAGGAGGTTAGGAGAAGGAGTATATAGAGGTTAGAGAGAAGGAGTAGAGGTTAATGGAGGTTAGGAGAAGGAGTAGAGGTTAAAGGAGGTTAGGAGAAGGAGTATATAGAGGTTAGGAGAAGGAGTAGAGGTTAAAGGAGGTTAGGAGAAGGAGTATATAGAGGTTAGAGAGAGGAGTAGAGGTTAATGGAGGTTAGGAGAAGGAGTATATAGAGGTTAGAGAGAGGAGTAGAGGTTAATGGAGGTTAGGAGAAGGAGTATTAGAGGTTAGAGAGAGGAGTAAGAGTTAATGAAGGGTTTGAGAGATGAGTAGAGGTTAATGGAGGTTAGGAGAAGGAGTAGAGGTTAATGGAGGTTAGGAGAAGGAGTATATAGAAGTTAGAGAGAGGAGTAGAGGTTAATGGAGGTTAGGAGAAGGAGTAGAGGTTAGAGGAGGTTAGGAGAAGGAGTATATAGAAGTTGAAGAGGATAGAGGTTAATGGAGGTTAGGAGAGGTATATAGAAGTTAGAGAGAGAGAGTAGAGGTTAAGGAGGTTAGGAGAAGGAGTATATAGAAGTTAGAGAGGTTAGGAACTTAAGTAGGAGGTATAGGAGGAGAGAGAGGTATAGGAAGGAGAGGGAGAGGTTATAGGAGGAGAGAGAGGTTAGGAGAGAGGAGGGAGAGGTGGAAAGGAGGAGAGAGAGGTTAGGAGAGAGGAGAGGTTATGAGGGGAAGAGAGGTAGGAGAGGAGGGAAGTTAGAGAGGAGGAGGAGAGGAGGGAGAGGTGGAAAGGAGGAGAGAGAGGTTAGGAGAGAGGAGGGAGAGGTGGAAAGGAGGAGAGAGAGTTTAGGAGAGAGGAGAGAGAGGTTGAGAGGAGAGGAGGAGAGAGAGGGTTAGGAGAGAGGAGAGAGGTTAGGGAAAGAGAGGGAGAGAGAGAGTTTTTAGTGTGTGGGGGGGAAGAGGGGAGGGTAATTGTGGGTGGGGATAGAGGAGAGGGTAATTGTGGGTGGGGATACAGGGGAAGTGAGTTAGTGTGGGTGGGGATAGAAGGGAAGGGGGTTATTGTGGGTGGGGGGGAAGAGGGTTAGTGGGTGGGGGGAAGAGGGGAAGAGGGTTATTGTGGGTAGGGGGAAGAGGGGATAGGTTGGGGATAGAGGAAAGGGGGTTATTGTGGGTGGGGAAGAGGGGAAGTGTGGGTGGGGACAGGGGAGGGGAAGAGGGTTATTGTGCCCATTAGGATATGAGGTTAATTTACGTGAGTGCTATGTTTGCATGTTGTAGGAAGGTGGAGGGTTGAAGAGGGGAGGGAAGGGGGAAGGGGAGGGAAGGGGGAAAGGGAGGGGAAGGGAGGAGGATGGGAGGGGAAAGGAAGGAGGGTTGGAGAGGAGGGGTTGGTGGGGTGTGTGTGCGCGTACCTGTGTGTGTGTGTGCGTGCGTACCTGTGCGTGTGTGTGTGTGTGTGCGTGCGTACCTGTGTGTGGCGTACATAGATCCAAAGTAGTTGTCGGCTGAGATGAGGTTGGTGGGCTGGCGTCGTATTGTGCCGTATGGATTCGCTGGTGATAAAATGGACAACGTAATTATTTAGGGGACACACACACATACACACACACATACACACACACACATACCTACATACACACACACACGCAGTACCACCATCACTATCACCACATTTAATCAACTGTGTAGCCTATTCATTTTCGTAACCAATAAATGTCAATCATGACTATTCTAACATTATACGTATACGCTTTTAAGCTTGACCTAGTCTATGATGAATACCGTTAATGAAATGTACACTTTATAATGATTGCGTTGTTCTATTATATCTATTAATCTGTTTTATTCTATCTTTTATCTATTATATTTTCAATTATGTCTGTTATGTCGCATCCCCTCGCCCTAAACTCCCTCTCCCTCCCTCCTTCCCCGAGTTAATGGAATGTACACTTTGAAATGATTGTGTTGTTCTATTATGTCTACTGTTATGTTCCTGAGTCCTCCCTCCCCCTCGTCCTACAGTAATAATTCCGTCACCCTCCCTCCTTCCCCAGGCATAGCGCGTCACTCACAATGGGTGTCGCGTTATGCCTGAGTGCAGCCCGTAATGAGGATCTGTATAGCTATGTAATGTCATGTGTGGGGTATGGCGAGAGTGGTGAACCTTACATAAGAACGTATATATGCACATAGCAACATATAATAAGAACATAAGCACATAACATTAGAACACAAGCCCATTAGAACATTAGAACATAAGCACATTAGAACATAGGCACATTAGAACATTAGAACATAAGCACATAGGAACATTAGAACATAAGCACATAAGAACATATGCACCTAACATAAGAACATAAGGATAGAAGGAGAACATAAGCACATAGCAACATAATAAAAACATAAGATAAATATATAACAATAAGAACATATAACCTTACTTGGCTGTTTCTTCTCTTGGCGTTTCTGATGTATCCTGGAGGCCCTACTCATGGTCCCGTACACACTGCTCTGCGCCTCATCACTCATCAGGAAGGGTTCTGTATAGGCTGCTACCGAGGCTGATGACGCCCTACGGTTGGACGACGAAGGGAATATGTCACTGCATCGACTATCCCGCCCCATGCTGCTGCCGATGGTGACACTACTGCTGCTAAGACGACTGCTGTTACCGCTGTTTCCTGCATTGGCTGAGTACAGAGACCCATGGCTGGAGTGACGGCTTTTAATGCTGCCCTTCCCGCGGCGGTCTGTGAGAGGCATGACGGTGGACTCAACGAAGGCTATAGGAAAAGGACTCTTCTTTCTCTAGGACTTGGGCTCACGAACACTAGCTCACTCGCTCACTCACTCACTCGCACGTGCTGTCGAGTCTCACACTCTAACACCAACTCCCTCTCATTCACATTTCAGACGCTCGTTATAATTAACACTCTCCTACTTACATCCCCCTCCCCCTTCCCCCTTCCCCCGACACATCTCACGTCACCACCACCGTACCTTCAATACTGCTACACCTTTCTGCCACACCCTACTCCTTGACTCACACTTATTACCTGCTGCGAATGGTAGACCTACTCACTATATGGTTCCAAGCAGTCCTGTACATAGCCCTACCATAAGAACATAAGAAAATAAAGAAGCTATATACCTACAAGAGGCCGTGAGAGTTATATCTAAGTGGTAGTTCCTGTTACTTAATAAAATACATTAATAGTAATTATAACAAGCACTCAAATATGAACCCATGATTAGCTACTGTGACCTCGTTGACGTGTTACTACCAATTAAACATGTGAGCAAAATACTTACGCTGGAAAGGACTGTCGTTTTGGATGTCATGCTAATTGGTACTACTCAATATATAGTTTACAGCAGTCCTGTACATACATATAACAAGCACTCACACCTAAACCCATGATTGCTGTGACCTTATTGACGTGTTAAACCCAAGAAAACATGTGAGCAAACAACTTACATAAGAACATAAAAAAATATGGAAGCTACAAGAGGAACTTTATTACTCTGGAAAGGAATGTCGTTTTGGATGTCATGCTCACCGAAGTCGTGTGTCGTGGCTGGGTCTTGAGGTGGCGGTGGGGGGGCGGGAAGAGACACGTCAACCACCTCTTGGATGCCACTCAAACGAGGGTCAAAATCATAGTCCGGTTCGGGTGGCGGCGGGGGTTCAGGCAGGCTGGGGGGGGACATGGGTGGCGGCGGGGGTTCAGGCAGGCTGGAGGGAGGCATGGGGGGAGGTGGGGGTAGGTCATCCTCGTAATCAATGGGCGGTGGTGGTGGCGGAGGAGGTAAGAAGTCGGTCAGGTCATAATCCTCCGGGGGTGGTGGAGGTGGGGGTGGTGGGGCCAGATCAGTCATGGTAGATATCTAGGAATGTTTCTATACTTCACTGGATCTTTACTAACACACTTGCCAGTCCAGTTCTGCCATGGTGGATATCTAGGAATGATATCTAGGAATGTTTCTATACTTCACTAGACCTTTACTAACACACTTGCCAGTCCAGTTCTGCCATGGTGGATATCTAGGAATGTTTCTATACTTCACTAGACCTTTACTAACACACTTGCCAGTCCAGTTCTGCCATGGTGGATATCTAGGAACGTTTCTATACTTCACTAGATCTTTACTAACACACTTGCCAGCTCCACCAAGTTGCACAGATACCAACCAACGCCCTTCAAACGCCACTGCATGTCACAGTTTATCGCTACACGCAAGACACTACGACAGGAACTACCTCGTGTAGGTCTCGCGGCCTCTTGTAGCTTCCTTATTTTCTGATGTTCTTACACTCAACCTGATTACTATTCGCTGTACATTCAGGTGGACAGCCGACGATACTTCCCTTCACCCAACACCAACACTACTTCGCCCTGTAAACTATAATAAGCAGTAGTCACATTCACACGCGTCCTATAGCTCGAGAAAACACAAGAGAGTTCACTTTATCAGCGTTTCGAGACAGCGTTGCTCATAGAAACTGTCCACGTAGCAAATATCAGCACTGTTTTTTGTCTATATATAACTGCAAGGAATTTCTTCACGTCCTTCCCGTGTCAGCAGAAAGACACTCGTAACTGTAAACTCAGCCCGTCAGTGACTCCACCATGCATTACAAGTCAATTATCTATATCAAGACTCCTGTAATTGTTGTAAAGTTTGGCATTCCTTCCTTTAAGACATCGCATCAGTGGTGGTTAGAGTTTATTTCTTAGCTTATTTTCAACACATCCCGCTTTTCCTGGCACTGTGACCATATCTTATCCTCTCACACACTGATACCGAGGAATCGTAAATACAGGAACCCTCAGTCGCAGTCACCACACCTTGCTATCACAGAGTCCCGTCACCACACACAGCACCAACCACCACCACGCCAGGCTCTATCACTACCACTACCGCGCTTCACCACACACACAAGCACCAGCACAATTACATCACATCACTATTACCAACACTATAATGTGACAGTGGAACGTACACCACCACACCTTCTCTTTGCAATCGCTCCCGGCGTTACACTGAGGATGTGTAGACAGTAGAGGGCACACCACCGTGAACTATACTGGGGTTGTTTCTTCCCTTATCTGCCTGCTCACGCCTTATCTTATCTCGCCTCCACAGTTACACACATCACTCACATTTTTTGTTGACCTTCTCTATGTGGTTTTTAAATTATTAGTATATGTGGATTACTCTGTGTGTGGTTGAAAAGCGAATTATGTATAAATAAAAAAGGAAACTGTGTCCGGTTCATGACTTTTTAAGATGTTAGGTGGTGTTCAGTAAGGCCTTTCCGGTGAGGTAACACTGCTGCTGCTGCTGCCTCCACCACTCACTGCCGGGGCGATGACATCACTGTGTTGTTTATCAATATTTTCCTATGATCCTTATGTCGTTGAGTTTTCATTGTTTAAAAAAGTATTCTCAAAGGCAAAAAAATATCATGCAATTATATTTCCTTACTTACATACTTGTTGCACAATAGGGTGTGGCGGCCCGCTGCCCACAACACACTGCTGCGGTCAGATGGGTGGTTGACTAATGACGATTTAGCCAGCCTTGAGACACGGGACGTAGGATGTGCGTCTTCATATTCCATGCTTATTATAGGTAGTGACTGAAGGGGCATGAGATAGGAGCCGTCCCCTGGTTGTCTTGTCCCATGAAAATATAAAGAAATCTGCTTTCGTTGTGTATTCTTTCACGTTTGGGTGAAACTGCACACGTTCTGCTGCTCTTACAGCTTCACTTGGCATTCCAGCTGCAGGAGCTATGACTATTAACATCCTTGAGTCCCAGTATTCCTATGATCACTAATTAAGACTCATCACTCGTCTTCACTGATCTCTGGGTATTCTCTGCGGCAATCAAGACAAGCCTTCCCTAACACATCACTGGGCTTGGGGACATTGCTCAGGCTCCTTGCTTCAATAATTTACACTCTTGTCAGAAATAGAACTTTCTTTGAATGATTTTTTTACACTCAAAGATTAACCATGACATTGTGAACCATGCCCAGGTGGAGTCTGGAGGCTATAAAAAAATGACATAGATGGCTAATAAATGGGATGAATGAAAATCACATATACATTGTTGTCCTGGTTTTTTTAATAGGAGGTAACAATTTGATGCACTACTAAGCCAGCTCCCCGCTCAAGTAGTCCCCGATGGCCTGCAAGGGAAAGTAAGAAACTGTTACTTCTGCTTCCTTCACAGCTGGCTCACATGGCATAATAAATAACGGAATGAATACCAGAATAAGTGAGGTGACAAATGCTTGACAGATCATAAAAAGTTTGAAATTAAAAAGTAATGATAGACTAGGTAACAAATGCTTGACAGATCATAAAAAGTTTGAAATTAAAAAGTAATGATAGACTAGGTAACAAATGCTTGAAAGATCATAAAGTTTGAAATTAATAAGCAATGATAGACTAGGTAACAAATGCTTGAAAGATCATAAAAAGTTTGAAATTAAAAAGTAATGATAGACTAGGTAACAAATGCTTGAAAGATCATAAAAAGTTTGAAATTAAAAAGTAATGATAGACTAGGTAACAAATGCTTGAAAGATCATAAAAAGTTTGAAATTATAAAGTAATGATAGACTAGTAAGTACAAATTGCAAAACTGAGCAAAACAACAACAAAAAACAACAACAACAATAACTTACTTGGCCCATTCCACACTGAGAATCAAGTGGTCGTAACCGTAGCCGTTGAGGACCTGAATGGCCTTGGCAGCGTCTTCTCTCCTCTGTAGGGGAAAAAATACAAAGTCAGTCTTAATGGTGAGATTAATACCACTGGACAGACACAGCATAAAGCAGCAGATAGCAATACATTAGCAATTATGAGGATTAAATACCTCATAATAATAATGATAATAATAAAAATAATAAAACCATGTATTAACCTCCCATGACCTTCTTCTTTCTGTTTAAGGTCAGTTTTTCTCATATTTTGAGGTTAGACGGCCTATGATACCCTTTCAACTATCTCTATCCATTGCCTATGATACCCTTTCAACTATCTCTATCCATTGCCTATGATACACTTTCAACTACGTATCTCTATCCATTGCCTACGACCATGACGACTATGACCGTCTATCCATGAGCCACCCAATAAATAGCCATGCCCGGGAGTCAGTTCAGTGGGAGTAGTAGACAGTAGGTGACGGTGATTAATACCACTTATAGAGTAGAGACAGAAGATTAATACCACTGGACAGACACAACATACAGCAACATACGGTATTACATTACCAATTATGAGGGAAAAATACCTAATAATAATAATAATGATGATGATAAATAAAAACATTAAAAATCTGTATTAACCTCGAGGCAGTGTGTTGAAGAGGATCTGGCAGCATTGGGCATTGAAGAAGTTGAGGCAATGGATAGAGATAGTTGGAAGCGTATCATCGGCCGTCTAGACTTCATATAATATTATGGGAAAAACTGACGTTAAACAGAAAGAAGAAAAATGAACCTCCCATGAGCCACCTAATAAATACAAAGACCCCCGAGAGTCAACAGTGGGAGGCAGTAGTGACGGCGCGCACACACACACACACACAGGTCATGAACCCACCTTGAAGTTGATGAAGGCGAATCCCTTGGACTGGCCCGTGTTCTTGTCCTTGGCCAAGAAGATGCGGCTGATGTCACCGAAGGGCCGGAACAGGTCCTGCAGATCTTGCTCCCGCGTGTTCTCAGACAGGTTGGTCACACGCACCGTTGCAGTCTCGTCTGGAATTGGAAACATGGTGAATAACCCGCTGGCAAAGACCTGACTGTGTTGGAGCAGCAAGAAAGGTCACCCCGATCCGATCCGATGGTGTTTGGGGTATAGTGGCTTATCAACGGCACCCCTGCGTTGGTTTACTGTGACTTTATTCCTTTTGTTGCTTGTGTTGCTTGTGGTGTTACTACTGGATGTTGAGTTCTTTTAACCCCTTGAGGCCCAGAACGTTATTTCCAATGTAATTTGACTACCATTAGACAATTTTTAATGAATGTAAGCAATATTTTACAGATATAACCTATTTTGTATCCTTGTCCACTAACTAATCTGGTATATTTAGTTACTTTTCGTAATTTTATGGCTCGACAACATACGCAAAGGAAAGATCTGGGTGCGAAAGGGTTAACCTATTTCCTCTCTTCCTCCAAAGGTGAACAAGACATCTTGGTGAATTCTATTTCTTGTGGGTTTTCAAAGTTGAATAATATGTTTCCTATCATTTCATTTAGGTCATTCCTCTCAAGACCAACAGTGTTTCCCCTCTACAACCCTTGGTATACTTGCCACACGTTATCACACCCACGATCACAATGTCTGTGGACCTCTACAACAGTGGTGGCTGGGCTTGTGTTGTACATAATGTGGGTAGCGCAGGTGTGCATGTAGTACGTGTGCTTTCTATGTACTATCTAGCAGTGTCTAGATTGCCCACATGTATGTATTATATTATATTTGCTTTAGTACTTAAGTTCACTCCCTCATGTCTGTATGTTATGTTGTTGCTTCTTCTTCCTGTATGACTTCGGGTGAAAATAAAATTATTATTATCATTAACGGTAGCATAATAATTTCATGATTCTGATACCTAAATATTTCATGTAAATATACTTATTCACTAAGCAAGTCAAAAGTTCTTTCTCAAACTTATTCATGAATATTTGTTCATGAAATCCGTACGAACAGCTACTCCCCCCTACCTCTTGAGGACATCATGGACTCGCCCTTCTTGGACCCGCCGTCCCTCATGGATGGCGGCACGTACTTGCCCAGCGTGCCGCCGCCCACCTTCGCCTTGTCTGCCCCCGCTCCCCCGGCTGCCGCGCCCTCTTCCTCCGTCTTCTCCTCACCCTGGGGTCATAACAGCATTAGGAATTGAGTGGAGTTTTCATGCTCCAAGAGTTTACAATATAAGTAATCCCCCCCCACACACACACTTTGATATCCAATGGTAATCACTATGCAGACTAATGCCTAAGATCACATTTGTAAATAATTATATAATCAATGTACTTCTAAAGATACGGCAACAAACTAAACTAAACTACAAGCACAGGATGAAAACAAGCAGTGGTCTCCTATGCTCCTAACTATAGAAGTAATTCCTACACACACACATTTCACACACTTTGGTATCCAGGTAATCACTACAAGTACACTACAAGTACAGGATGAAAACAAGCAGTGATGTCCTATGCTCCTAACTATATAGGAAATCCACCCCCCACACACACACTTTGGTATCCAGGTAATCACTACAAGTACACTATACTACTACTACAAGTACTATACAGGATGAAAACAAGCAGTGGTGTCCTATGCTCCTAACTATATAGGAAATCCCCACCTGCACACACACTTTGGTATCCAGGTTATCACTACAAGTACAGGAACAAAACAAGCAGAGGTGTCCCGCCAGATCCTCACCAGCAGAGAGGAACGCAGGGGCTCCAGCTTGTCCTTGTAGGGGCACTGCTTGGTCCAATGGTCCTCCTTACACAGGCGACACTTGACCTGACCCTTCTGTGCATCCATCAGCTTCTTCTTCAGCTCCTCCTGTTCATTCTGCTCCTCTTCCTTGTTGCTCAGGAACTGTTGGTATCAAAAGAGAGGGAGAGGAAAGAATGAGATGGGGAACAGAAGAACATAAGAAAATAAGGAAGCTACAAGAGGCTGTGAGACCTACACGTGGTAGTTCTTATTACTTATAGCGTATTTTCGCGACCGCTCTGGCCCGGTCTGGACTGGGCTAGTCCCGGGCGGTCACTGTTTTTGCGAGGCAGTCTAGAACGGTTCAGCCCAGTCCAGTCCGGTCCGCCCACATACCAGGACACCTTGGACCAGTGTGGGAGAACTGGCGCATGCGCACTACAGTCAGCGGGAAGGCGACCATGGAGCTTTCTCGTGCTCCTGATAAGACATGAAACACCATGATGGCCGACCATAAGACTAAAGTATCACAGGCGTGGTAGTTGTAAAGTCTTCAGCACAGGTTAAAAGGCGGACGACAAAAAGGATATTGACAAGATGGACGCCTGCCGCCTCCACAGTTCAGTTCAGTACCGCCCACTCGATCCCCCAGCCAATAGGAACGACGAATGGGACGGGGCTAGTCTCGATGTATTTTCGCGACCATCAGTCCACCCTGACCCGGTCCGGATTGGACTGAACCAGGGCGGTGAACGTCACGAAAATGCGCTATTACACTACCTATATCCACCTTTCATCCCCATCCATGAATTGATCCAGCCTCCTTTTAAGTTAACCCCTTGAGGCCCAGAACGTAATTTCCATTGTAATTTGGGTGCCATTAAACGATTTCTAATTATAATTTCGAATATAAGCAATATTTTATAGCTATGATTTGTTTAGTATCCTTGTCCACTAGCTAATTTGGTATATTCAGTTACTTTTCGTAATTTTATGGCTAACAACATACAGTTTTACATAGCAAAGGAAATATCTGTGTGTGAAGGGGTTAAAGGTCCTTATTGACTCCGCACTGCCCACTTGTCTACTGAGTCCATTCCAACCATTTACCACCCTATTTGTGAACCAGCTTTTGCCTATTTCCTTTTTGAATCTACAATGCCGATGTGAAGGAAATTGGACCACTATTTTGATATATAACATAACATCACACTGTCTCCCCGCTGTCTGCCTGTCTGTGTTAGTTGCGACACACCTCCCCCATAGTAGTAGATACCTGGAATGGACTACAAAGAGGAGGTGACTGCGGCAAGAAGTGTGCATTAAAGGAAAAACAATATATGTAGATATATAAACAGGACCACATGGGTAACTGTAGCCCAAGCTGTGTGTGGTACAATTAGGTCATTACAACGGTTACAGGGAGTTTCATACACGAGTCGTTTCGTACCCAGGTTTTGTTAATTGTTTCGTACTCTGATTTAGAGTTTTTTCGTACATATCTGGTGTCGTTTCGTAACTCTAGTAATCAAGTTCAACTCTGAGCTGTGTGTACGAAATGACTATGGTTTCATATAGACTAGGAAACAACTTTTTGGTGTATGAATCTACTGGTGTACGAAACAACTTGAGTACGAACTGACTGCACCCCTTTACAACGAGGTCAATACACTAAGACACGTACATGCATGAACACGTCCTCGGCAGTGATGGTGGTGGCGGGGTTGGGGCCGGGCTTGTCGTTCTTGCTGAGGCCGTACTTCTTCCAGGTCTTCCTCTCGGCAATGGTCCGAGCCACGCGGTGCTTCTCAATCCTGAAGTGACTCACGATCTGCAAAGTGATACGTATATTAAAATTTTGGGTGAGTGAGTGAGTGAGTGAGTGAGTGAGTGAGTGAGTGCGTGCGTGAGTGAGTGAGTGAGTGCGTGGTGCGTGAGTGAGTGAGTGAGTGAGTGAGTGACTGGGTGTGACTGACTGACTGACTGACTGGCTGGTTGGTTGGCTGACTGACTGATTGTTGTTATTAAGGTTTTTCTTCTTCAGTATTTCATGTATTTCGATAGTATTTTTTATCGATTTATTTTTTTTTCTTCTTCATACATTTTAGTAACATGTATTCTCTATTTCATTATTTCTAGTGAACTATATATTTAAAAACACTTGTGAGGAGGATAAGATGGATTGATTTAATGCCAAAGTAAGGGGAAATGTGCCAGATATCAGAGGTTATATGGCACGAGGAGGTTTAGAACTTTTCCCAAAATAAAGCCAAGACAAAACATGTACAAATTGACCATTACTATCCAATATGGCACATCTTTTTTCCTCTTTGGTGAGTGTTACCAGACTGTTAGAGAAGAATAACCTTATGACAGTAACCAATAACTTCTCCATTCATCAATAACGCCATGATAGTTTGACACTTTTGCCCGTATTCGTAGTCACATACCATCATTGTACGTGGTCATTGTTCACTTTTTGTCTTGTCCTAATTAAATCAATTCATGCAGCTCTTTTGATGCAATAGGAGTACTGTAGATTCTCTAGTACTTTCCATGGCAGCTCAGCTCTGTTGTGATTGCAATAGGAGTACTGTATGATTGCTCTAGTACTTTCCATGGCAGCTACAAGATCTCTGTTGTGATTGCCATAGGAGTACTGTATGATTGCTCTAGTACTTTCCATGGCAGCTACAAGATCTCTGTTGTGATTGCCATAGGAGTACTGTATGATTGCTCTAGTACTTTCCATGGCAGCTACAAGATCTCTGTTGTGATTGCCATAGGAGTACTGTATGATTGCTTTAGTACTTTCCATGGCAGCTACAAGATCAAGTGAATAATTTTGACCGGGTAGAAATGGAACAAAATCATAGCAATTACCGCGAGCAATCATGGTCTGTGACTACGAATACGAGCATTTAACTCTTTGAAGGGCTCACCTTGACTTTCTTTCCGTCGTCGTTGAGCGAGTATTCTGTGATGGTTTTATTGTTGCCGTCATTCTTCTCAACGGGGGCCGGAAGGTTACCCCCTGCAGGAGAGAGAGAGAGAGAGAGAGAGAGAGAGAGAGAGAGAGAGAGAGAGAGAGAGAGAGAGAGAGAGAGAGAGGAGAGAGGAGAGAGAGAGAGAGAGGAGGCGAGCGAGCGAGAGAGCGAGCGAGGGGAGGAGAGGGAGGGAGGGAGGGAGGGAGGGAGGGAGGGAGGGAGGGAGGGAGGGAGGGAGGGAGGGAGGGAGGGAGGGAGGGAGGGAGGGAGGGAGGGAGAGAGAGAGAGAGAGAGAGAGAGAGAGAGAGAGAGAGAGAGAGAGAGAGAGAGAGAGAGAGAGAGAGAGAGAGAGAGAGAGAGAGAGAGAGAGAGAGAGAGAGAGAGAGAGAGAGAGAGAGAGAGAGGAGAGAGGAGAGAGAGAGAGT
This sequence comes from Chionoecetes opilio, assembly GCA_016584305.1. Taxonomy (NCBI): domain Eukaryota; kingdom Metazoa; phylum Arthropoda; class Malacostraca; order Decapoda; family Majidae; genus Chionoecetes; species Chionoecetes opilio. The sequence goes on from JACEEZ010016787.1 coordinate 160,308, forward strand.
TTTACTTTTATGGAATAGTACATATATAAGCAAAAAATATATCTTGAACTAATTTATAAGTTTAACATTTTCAAATTTTTACATCTAAAGTTAACGCACCCATATTTGGAAGGCCGAGAGAGAAAGAGATAGTAATTTGGTATATTAAGTTACTTTACGTAATATTATGTTTTGGTAATAAGATAATTTTATATAGGAAAGGAAAGATTTGGGTGTGAAGGGGTTAACCAGAACATTAAAGTCTTACCTTCCACCTCCTCCACTTCATCCGCCCAACTGGATTTGACCCTGTGGAAGAGACATCATTAGGATCCATACACCCTCATCACCATCTTGAAACTAAGTGAAACAAATTTATAAACTATAATATATCATTGGTGAAAATTTACCTCCTCATTGCGGACTCAAGTAATTTACAGGAACTACCACGTGTAGGTCTCGCGGCCTCTTGTAGCTTCCTTATATTCTTATGTTTTTATCTTTCTGTTTAACGTCAGATTTTAAACAAAAGAACATAAGAAAATAAGGAAGCTACAAGAGGCCGTGAGACCAACACGAGGTAGTTCCTGTAAACTGTAAATTTTCCCACTATTCATATCTACTCGGTAAAGACATAAATAGATATGATAAAATAAATAGCTATGACACCTCTTCTCTTGGTCATTGTTTACAGACAGTACTTAAAAAAAATCCCAAGATAGATAAAAAAAATCCCAAGATACACAAAATAAAATCCCAAGATAGACAAAAAATCACATGATAGACAAAAATCCCAAGATAGACAAAAAATCACATGATAGACAAAAATCCCAAGATAGACAAAAAATCACATGATAGACAAAAATCCCAAGATAGACAAAAAATCCCATGATAGACAAAAATCCCAAGATAGACAAAAAATCCCATGATAGACAAAAAATCCCAAGATAGACAAAAAAATTCCCCAAAAACAATGAAATAACGAAGAATTAATGAAATATCGTGTTTTAAAAGATGGCCTAAAAAACCCAAATTCACCACAACAAAAATCTACTTTTTAACAAAGCCCCTATAAATCGTGATAAAATATGGGCAAATACTATATGATGTGTGTATCCTATAAACAGCAACAGATCCTAGTATAGTGTTGAAACCACGAAGCAATACATGTTTTGTTTTTTCGATAATTTGACCCATTACACCACTAAGTCAGATGTATTCCTTGAGTAAACACGTGAAAAACACGTCCCATAAACACACACAAACACACTGCGCCTGTAGGCACAGCTAATCACACACAAATAACCTCACCGCTCATTTAGAAGGAAGAATAAGGTTGGCGTTAAAATGTAAACAAAAGCCCCCTAAAATAAATAAACAAAATACAGCCACCAGGCCCGTGATTAATACATAAAACGATGCGGAAATATCGAAATATATTAAAACACGCAAAAATCCCCGTATATTTAGTGTAAAAAAAGAATTATCAACAAAATATCGCTATATTGTACGGTGTTACTAAGTGATTAAATCATATTTCTTTTACGAAGGTCTTCAAACACGGACACTTATTATGGAAAGTCATACGAGAAGCTGGGCTTTTCAACAATGCTATTTAATCCAATAGCAGTCCACGAATAAAAAAGTGGATATTCGTTTTGAAATGCGTCATTGACACCTCGTAAGATGGCGGCAAGCCCAGGAGCCAATCAGAGGCCTTGCTACCTTGACAGCGAATCAGAGGCCTGGCTACATCTCTCAGCCAATCAGCGTCCAGGAACCAGCTGGGCGCCGGGCGGCCATGTTTGTTGTTTACCCAAGATATATACTTTTAAATGGGAAATAAGGTGAAATTTACCCTTAAATACCTTATTGATGGCATATTAGTGATACTAAGAGTATTTTTAGTGATAAATATAGGGTGGACGATAATACATTGCCACCATATTAGCCTTTCAGCGTAATATTCTCCCTGAAATATGACATTTGAGTTTGATGTCGGTAAATTGAATATTTTTACGTGCTTTCGCTAAGTGTCTCTCGCTGAATACTACAGAGACGTACCCAGGGTATATCTTGATGCGCTGATCCTCGGTTCGAGTCCCGCGTGCCCGAGATTAGCTTCTATGGACCACTGTGGCCCGCGCCGTACCCGTGGCTGTGGCGGTACGGGGCTGACGCCGTTATAGTGGACGAGAACTGCGCGTTCGCTCTTTAGGTCACACACACACTGGGGAACTAACACCTCACTCTTAGCCTCTCTCGCTTTACCACATACACCACACCTGTCACTACGATGTCTGTCTCTTTGTATACACCTGCACGCAACACACACACACACAATACACAATTGGGTCCCGAATGGTCCCCGCTCTAAAGCTCTCATCAATAAGCCTCTAACCATATTCAGCCTTCTTAAAGTATAAGGCTGAACCACAGCCATAGCCTGGTGTGGTTTGCATGAAATAGGTACCGCCTCCTATAATCACACAATATCATTGTTTTGCGATTATTTAAGCGGGATTATTTTATCAACAGCGGCGGTGCCGAGGCGACCCGGAGCTGTTGGTAGTCTTCCCTTTGCCTGAATCAATTAAAGCCATACTGCACAATATCCGTCACTACTCAATGATACTCTCACTGGAGCATTTGGTGGTTTGGTTAGTGTGGAGTCACTGTTACAGTATCAGCTTCACAAACCAACAAGACACTATTGATCATACTACCATTCATGCTTCTGCTCGAGAATTCATACCTAACTAATAATATCACTATACAACTATATATACTATACCTATAATATATACATACTCTATATATGGTATACTATAATATAATAATACTAATATTCATATAACAATTATCATACACTAATGATTACTATACTAAGCAATAGGACAATACAACGAACTTCTGAATAATATATACTCTTAATTATACTATACTAATAATCATACAATACTACAATTATATATGGCGTACTGATATATACAATACTAAACTAATATATACAACTAACTAATATTACGGATACTACTATAATTCAATACTAACTAATATTATATATACCTATATCATACTTATAACTAATATATATATACTACTATATTCTATCTAACTAATACCATACTACAAATATTATACAATACAACTATCTATACATACTCTAAATATACTATACTAACTAATACTTCTATACTAACTAATATATACTATACTAACTAATATATACAATACTAACTAATATATACTATACTAACTAATACTTCTATACTAACTAATATATACTATACTAACTAATACTTCTATACTAACTAATATATACTATACTAACTAATATATACAATACTAACTAATATATACTATACTAACTAATATATACTATACTAACTAATATATACTATACTAACTAATATATACTATACTAACTAATATATACTATACTAACTAATATATACTATACTAACTAATATATACTATACTAACTAATATATACTATACTAACTAATATATACTATACTAACTAATATATACAATACTAACTAATATATACTATACTAACTAATATATACTATACTAACTAATATATTTCTATCTAGCTTCCGTTTCTTAAAGAGATCCTTCACGAGATAACTGCGAAAAAGGAATATATATCTTAATTTATAATATGATTCCTTTTTCGCAGTCATCTCTTGGGGATCTCTTTAAGAAACGGAAGCTAGATAGAAGTATATTAGTTAGTATTGTATATATTAGTTAGTATAGAAGTATTAGTTAGAAGTATAGATGGATGGATATATTCTTGGCCTTGCATGCTCTCACGGTCTCATTCCTATCATTCACACCTCTACGGTCGGTAGCACAGCGGTCCTTAACCTGGGGGGCGTGGGTAATTACCTAGGGGGGCGTGGGTAATTACCTAGGGGGGCGTGGGTAATTACCTAGGGGGGCGTGGGTAATTCCTAGGGGGGCGTGGGTAATTTCCTAGGGGGGCGTAGGTAATTTCCTAGGGGGGCGTGGGTAATTACCTAGGGGGGCGTGGGTAATTTCCTAGGGGGCGGTATACTAGGGGGGCGTGGGTAATTACCTAGGGGGGCGTGGGTAATTTCCTAGGGGGCGTGGGTAATTACCTAGGGGGGCGTGGGTAATTACCTAGGGGGGCGTGGGTAATTACCTAGGGGGGCGTGGGTAATTACCTAGGGGGGCGTGGGTAATTACCTAGGGGGGCGTGGGTAATTTCCTAGGGGGGCGTGGGTAATTTCCTAGGGGGGCGTGGGTAATTTCCTAGGGGGGCGTGGGTAATTACCTAGGGGGGCGTGGGTAATTACCTAGGGGGGCGTGGGTAATTCCTAGGGGGGCGTGGGTAATTTCCTAGGGGGGCGTGGGTAATTTCCTAGGGGGGCGTGGGTAATTACCTAGGGGGGCGTGGGTAATTACCTAGGGGGGCGTGGGTAATTTCCTAGGGGGGCGTGGGTAATTTCCTAGGGGGGCGTGGGTAATTTCCTAGGGGCGTGGGTAATTCTAGGGGGGCGTGGGTAATTACCTAGGGGGGCGTGGGTAATTTCCTAGGGGGGCGTGGGTAATTCCTAGGGGGGCGTGGGTAATTTCCTAGGGGGGCGTGGGTAATTTCCTAGGGGGGCGTGGGTAATTTCCTAGGGGGGCGTGGGTAATTTCCTAGGGGGGCGTGGGTAATTTCCTAGGGGGGCGTGGGTAATTACCTAGGGGGGCGTGGGTAATTACCTAGGGGGGCGTGGGTAATTACCTAGGGGGGCGTGGGTAATTTCCTAGGGGGGCGTGGGTAATTTCCTAGGGGGGCGTGGGTAATTACCTAGGGGGGCGTGGGTAATTACCTAGGGGGGCGTGGGTAATTTCCTAGGGGGGCGTGGGTAATTTCCTAGGGGAGCGTGGGTAATTTCCTAAGGGGGCGTGGGTAATTACCTAGAGGGGCGTGGGTAATTACCTAGGGGGGCGTGGGTAATTACCTAGGGGGCGTGGGTAATTACCTAGGGGGGCGTGGGTCATTTCCTAGGGGGGCGTGGGTAATTTCCTAGGGGGGCGTGGGTAATTACCTAGGGGGGCGTGGGTAATTTCCTAGGGGGGCGTGGGTAATTACCTAGGGGGGCGTGGGTAATTTCCTAGGGGGGCGTGGGTAATTACCTAGGGGGGGCGTGGGTAATTACCTAGGGGGGCGTGGGTAATTTCCTAGGGGGGCGTGGGTAATTACCTAGGGGGGCGTGGGTAATTACCTAGGGGGGCGTGGGTAATTACCTAGGGGGGCGTGGGTAATTCCTAGGGGGGCGTGGGTAATTTCCTAGGGGGGCGTGGGTAATTACCTAGGGGGGCGTGGGTAATTTCCTAGGGGGGCGTGGGTAATTTCCTAGGGGGGCGTGGGTAATTTCCTAGGGGGGCGTGGGTAATTACCTAGGGGGGCGTGGGTAATTTCCTAGGGGGGCGTGGGTAATTTCCTAGGGGGGCGTGGGTAATTTCCTAGGGGGGCGTGGGTAATTTCCTAGGGGGGCGGGTAATTCCTAGGGGGCGTGGGTAATTTCCTAGGGGGGCGTGGGTAATTACCTAGGGGGGCGTGGGTAATTTCCTAGGGGGCGTGGGTAATTACCTAGGGGGGCGTGGGTAATTTCCTAGGGGGGCGTGGGTAATTTACCTAGGGGGGCGTGGGTAATTTCCTAGGGGGGCGTGGGTAATTACCTAGGGGGGCGTGGGTAATTCCTAGGGGGGCGTGGGTAATTTCCTAGGGGGGCGTGGGTTAATTACCTAGGGGGGCGTGGGTAATTTCCTAGGGGGGCGTGGGTAATTTCCTAGGGGGGCGTGGGTAATTACCTAGGGGGCGTGGGTAATTTCCTAGGGGGCGTGGGTAATTTCCTAGGGGGGCGTGGGTAATTACCTAGGGGGGCGTGGGTAATTCCTAGGGGGGCGTGGGTAATTTCCTAGGGGGGCGTGGGTAATTTCCTAGGGAGGCGTGGGTATTCAGGGGGAGTGGGTATTACCTAGCGGGGCGTGGGTAATTTCCTAGGGGGGCGTGGGTAATTTCCTAGGGGGGCGTGGGTAATTTCCTAGGGGGGCGTGGGTAATTACCTAGGGGGGCGTGGGTAATTACCTAGGGGGGCGTGGGTAATTACCTAGGAGGGCGTGAGCCAAGAGAGAACAAGGAAGAACTGTCAAATATTAACTGTAAGCTCGGCCTTCGCTTTAACATGAGTGTCGCTGCGAGGATGAGCGAAGTCACAGAGAAGCACGTGTGGCTGAAAAACTCGCGGTGACGCCTTGCCGCGTTTCACTAACTCTGCAGACTTGTATAGCAATAGTATTTTTTTATTATTATTATTATTACTATTATTAGTTATTAGTCATTATTATTTTTTAATCTAAACGTGATCTAACTAAATCTGCTGGGTATATGCAAGGTGTTAATGAATAATTATGTGCACAAAAAGTGTCAAAACGCGCATTTTTTTCAGTTTTCTTTCTGATTCAGGATTATTTAGAAATATCTTGGTTGAAGAAGTGAAGGGGGGCATGGAGGCAAGGACCCACTACTGAAGGGGGCATGGAGGCAAGGACCCACTACTGAAGGGGGCATGGAGGCAAGGACCCACTACTGAAGGGGCGTGGAGGCAAGGACCCACTACTGAAGGGGGCATGGAGGCAAGGACCCACTACTGAAGGGGCGTGGAGGCAAGGACCCACTACTGAAGGGGCATGGAGGCAAGGACCCACTACTGAAGGGGGCTTGGAGGCAAGGACCCACTACTGAAGGGGCGTGGAGGCAAGGACCCACTACTGAAGGGGCGTGGAGGCAAGGACCCACTACTGAAGGGGGCATGGAGGCAAGGACCCACTACTGAAGGGGCGTGGAGGCAAGGACCCACTACTGAAGGGGGCGTGGAGGCAAGGACCCACTACTGAAGGGGCATGGAGGCAAGGACCCACTACTGAAGGGGCGTGGAGGCAAGGACCCACTACTGAAGGGGCATGGAGGCAAGGACCCACTACTGAAGGGGGCGTGGAGGCAAGGACCCCCTACTGAAGGGGCATGGAGGCAAGGACCCACTACTGAAGGGGCATGGAGGCAAGGACCCACTACTGAAGGGGCGTGGTGGTAAAAAGGTTAAGAAGCACTGCGAGTCTAGGCATATTATCTAGCACTGTGTCCTCCCATTTCACCACATCTACCACACTCCTGCATACTTTCTTCATCTCACTTTCTGCCATTCTCTATCTGCTCTATGCCAACCAGAGCTGCCTTCCTCTGAAACATCTTACACTCAAGAGAAACTGCATGGAAGATATGACAGCTAGTACATAAATCAATGATAATAAAAGGCCAATATTTGTTGAAGGATACACCTATAGGTATCGTAGGCTAAATGTGCTTGAAAATGTAGACCTTGGATGTATTGGATGTTCACTACAATATCTATTAATCATATAGCTACATAGTCCATTTAGGGTTTTACTGTTTATTAACTTTAAATCTCTATGGGCACCAGGGGCGTAGTTAGGCCTGGGCATTGGGGGCTGTAGCTCCGAATGTTTTATGAATAGCCCCGGATCTAAAATACCTTTTTTTATATTTTTTTATATGTTATTATTATTTTCTCTCACAAAAATAAGATAAGCTCTGACTGGGGCCAACATAAAATTATAGTAAAAAAACAAGATATTTGGTTAGATGTTACTTAGCGTTTGCTGATGGCATCCTTTTTATGAGCAGGACATGAGAGAGGTGGAGAGAACAGAGGAGATGAGGAGTGCATGACAGAGGAGATGAGGAGTGCATGACAGAGGAGATGAGGAGTGCATGCCAGAGGAGATGAGGAGTGCATGACAGAGGAGACACCAACACACCTTTTGGAGAGGTGAAGAAGAGAAGATCAGATGGACAAGACACAGAGTTAACAGAAGTGCATTTTTTTCCAAGTGCATTTTTGTGTCCTCGCCCAGTCCTTTGTGATGTAAAAATATAAAAAAAGTAGTTATAAGACCGAGGTTGGTCAGATTTCAGTACTGAACAAAGCATTGGGAATATACAATCTACAGGACTGCTTCATCACGCCAAAGCTCTCTTTTTCTTAGGGTTTTACTCCTTCTGATGAAAATAAAAATAATAACGAAGTTGAACCCCAACTCAGATTGTCTTAATTTAATTTTAATTTCATGTTTCGAAAGTTATCCTAAGCAAATTACCGGAGCCTTTTGGCAGAGCACAGTGTCTCACATCTTATATTCATTATACTCATAAATACATTGAAAATTATCCTGTAAAAATTTAAAGATCGATCTCTTGGCTGGGCTAAGCCTACAATGGTTCAAGATCCTAAATACGCCCCTGATGGGCAGTAAGGGATAAGCTTAATCATTACCCCTGTAGAGGTATATAATATAAGAACATAAGAAAATAAGGAAGCTACAAGAGGCCGTGAGACCTACACGAGGTAGTTCCTGTTACTTAACTCTCCCTCTCTTCCACCTCTCTTCCCCATCCATTAATTTATCCAGACTACTTTTAAAGACCCCTGTCCTCTTAAAGACCCCAAGATGTGGCTACATGTGCCTTCACGACCCTGGCCTGGCGTTGCAATCATGTCAGGAAACCATCATGAACAAGTAAGGATTTATTTTGCGTGGTGACAGTCATACATGGCACTTAAATGATATGTTAAATAAATTAACTATACATGATACATATGACAAGGATAGGTACACATGAAAACTTTTCTTGCACACTGAACACAAGCTATTACGTAAAAAAATACCAGAATCAATTTGCAAAATATATATAACCCATAAATTGGAAAAGGCTGCAATACCGTGCAAGCACAGGACGACAAGCATTGCTGGGCCAATGTTTTGTGCTGCTGGGAGCTCATCTGTGCACTGGCGTTAGGAGAGGACACACACACACACACACATACACACACACAATCAATGATAAATATATATGGCTACATTCTTGTACAGGTTCATTTGTACATTTCAAAATGAAATACATACTCTGCAAAAAAATTGTCGTCATTGCTGGCCGATAGTTTAGTTTCACGTTACTGGCCTTAGATTATGAAATATGTAACTGTCATAAACTTTCCTCTGATAATAATCGTACAATAATCAATTCAACTCGATAGTTTTCTAGTGCCCGGCAGCACAGACCCTACGGCACTAGCATACATACAGTAAGGTTCTTTTTTCTGTCAGTCTGATTTCTTTGGTCATACATTGCCATCGCCATCTGAACATGATATAATGTGGGATAATCTGGCACAAGTGTACACATTATGCTGTATGTATCACTGCCTTAAACTAACCTTTCAGTACAGTGTGCTACGGGCGTGACGCTGAGCCTGGCCGCCACACCAGCCCCGCAGGAGGGACCCGGCCACTACTCGGCGTGTCCTAATGGCCAGTACACAGCCCAGCTGGACATTTATAGTATCACATTTTTTTTCCATGGACATTATCTTGGCGTGAGCAGCTGACAAAGTGCACTATGAAGAGGAGTAAATACAGCACGCTCTGATAAAGCTGCTGTGAGGCTTGTGCTTAACTGTGGAGTAGTACATGAGAAACAGTCACGATGGCTATCAAGTCACTGACGACGGCTACACACTACATGCCTGGCTATTGGTTTGTCACTATGGCTGATGCCCAAACAGACCCTCACAACTAGGTGACATTCAATGTTATGATGAGGCTATGGATGAGCCATCAAGATGCCTGCTCTTGATGGAAGGGTGATGAGGCTGCCTACTGTCCTAAGTCCTGTCTTCCTTCGCCCCCGTGGGAGGCGGGGAAGGTGAGGCAGCATTACCGCGATGAAACAAATACAGAACCTTGGAAACTGTTGCAGGTCCTGGTAGGTCATGAGAGGAGTTATTGTATCAATAATGTCTGTCAATAATGCATATACAAAATTATCGGAAGACCTCTCTTGGAGCAGAGAGTTACTAAATGCATCTGTCTTACAGTCAAGTTCTCTCCTTTGTTGTTGCATTGCACAGTAGCACTGTTGATGACGATGCACACAACACTACTGCTGTGGTCAATCACTCATACAGGGCCTTCATGTAGACACTAATGCTGTTCAAATACACCAGTCTTGTACCTACACTTTAAAATCATATAAAACTACAACGTAAATTACAAAATATAGGCACATAGGTTAAATAGTCTTTAATGAAATCAATAGGACAGTATTGAAAACTTAATCATGGTAAGATATCTGTTTCTATCAGAAGAGCTGAGCCCTCCCACGTGGTCGTTCCTCCACCCTGGACTGCTCGAGCACAGTGTAATATGTGCAACTTAATCTTAACAAGTATAAAGCTTGCCCATGTCAATGTAACATCGCATTAAAGGAAGATATACAAAGAAAAAGGTTGTAGTAGCTCATGAAGTGCCCGGCAAGACGTGCTGTAGACAGGCAGGCACTGGCAAAATTATGAACCTCCATCATGCTTTTTCACTTTTGACATCCAAACCACTACATGCATCACACATCACATTTGGGGAGGCGGTAGCAGAGTGGTTAGCGTCACCGAGTGGCGTTCTTGAAGACCCGAGTTCGATCCCGAGTGAGACCCATAAATCCACTTAAAATATTTCTGCACCGTCGAGTGGCCTAAGAACACCCACATGCCCTGCCCATTAACTCTACCTTCGATTGTGAGCGCATCGGAGGACACAGGAGGGCAGCATGAGCCTCTAATCACAGGCGTCACTATAAAATTCCTGCCTGCGCCACCATGGGTGAGGGCCAACCATCACAGCCCTCAAGTGAGCCTCCAGGGCCTACCATCCCACCCCTAGAGGTCACGACCTACACGCTCTATAGGCCAAGATGTAAAAAAACAAAAAAAACACATCTGTCACTGCATGATTGTGCCACAGATCCGTTATCCCAGTTCATGAGCTCTTACACCAACAAAAGTTGTACATATATTCTGCAAATTAGTTTGAATAATTCAAAGGAACTTAACTATTAATATCACATTATGCAAGCTGTGAGATATAAGACAATGGTATGCAAATATGTCCACCGGAATGCCCTGGCTATTACAGCACCACTTACTAAATTTATGGAACTCATTCATCAAACTAAATAGGTAAACGCCCATGACAAGGCTTTTGCTATCCATCATGGATTGGTAATTGTGGGCCTTTTGTTTAAGTGTTTTTCTCCCTGCCCTGGCGTGATGCCGTAATAACGGTGTCCCCGAGGCTGCCGCGGCCTCACGCTCCTGATGGTGACGACGACACACAAACACAACGGCAGGAAATAGAAATAGTGGCAATATTGATAAGCATCAACTTTTTCACTAATTCCACAAAAGAAAAAATCTAAATAGTGATGCAACCTGCAGATCCCTGCACCAGTTATAGAACTGCCTGCAGAGATCCCTGCACCAGTTATAGAACTGCCTGCAGAGATCCCTGCACCAGTTATAGAACTGCCTGCAGGGATCCCTGCACCAGTTATAGAACTGAAACAAAATGATACATCAATGCAACACAGCTGAGTGATATTCATCACGGTTTTGACATTGTGTGAACTATAGAGTGGTAAATAAAATCATGTATCTAAATATAAGAATCAATATGAAACACATGTTCCATGCTGTTGATATGATGATTACCAAAGGAATCAGTTCATGTTATCATTGATAACCTCACAGGCTCAGCTCATGCTATTGTAGCATAGCAACACAAGGTTTTATGCTCTGATTCCTGATTTTTCACATGTGCCCAGATGGTGCGAGGACACCTGCATCCCCACGCACCACCTGTTATGCCCAGCCACCTGCACCACCACTCACCACCTGTTATGCCCAGCCACCTGCACCACCACTCACCACCTGTTATGCCCAGCCACCTGCACCACCACTCACCACCTGTTATGCCCAGCCACCTGCACCACCACTCACCACCTGTTGTGCCCAGCCACCTGCACCACCACTCACCACCTGTTGTGCCCAGCCACCTGCACCACCACTCACCACCTGTTGTGCCCAGCCAGCGTGATGGCAGCGGCGGCACGGAGGCTGTGGATATCCAAGGAAGATAGAAGAGTACAGTAAAACCTCTCATATTCGGACTAATTGGGCCAAGGAGTGGTCCGAGTAATGCAAGGATCCGAATAAGGGGGGGATTATATATGGGGGGGATATGTAATTAAAAAAAAAAAAAAAAAAAAAAAAAAAAAAAAAAAAAAAAAAAAAAAAAAAAAAATCTAGGTGGAAAAAAAAAGAAAAGAAAAAAAGAAAGAATATATCTAGGTGTATAATATAGCTAGGAAATTTCGACCCCTAAAAAAAAAAGAAAAAAAGAGGAGGTCCGAATAATGTCAAAGTCCGAATAATGAGGGTCCGAATACGAGAGGTTTTACTGTATATCTATCTTCCTTGGTGGACACAACCTGGGTGGCGGCGGCCGAGACCACGATGGCCCTGTGGCCGGCACGATGCCTTATAGGAAGTGCTTTCATTAGTGGAGGACACATTCTGAAAGCTTGTGGTGGTGAATAATGTCAATACATGTAATATGAAAGTGACTGTAAGTGGTTGCAATTTATGGAAGAATCATCACAGAAGACGACTGTGTCACGTAGATGAAAATAAATAATCATTTTATACAAGTCTATACTGTGCTCATTAGTTCACTTGATCTATATTTGGAATGTCCTCTACGCTTCCAATTATCAGTGAAAATGGACATCAGACTGCCTACATTACCTATAGTGCAGTATGTGAATGTTCTTGTACTACTAATAAGCAATCATCACCAACGCTTTTCCCCACGGCTTAAAAAGAAGTTAAGTATACATCAGTGCTGCCTTCTACCTTTATGTTGGCGGCCCTCGCCTTGCCTGCCTCGGCCCTGCACGCGGCGGCCCAGTCTTGGCCGTCTGCTGCACCACACGCAGACACTTCACACAGACACAGGCAGTAACGTAAAAGTTCATTTATAACTCTGCGACTGTAACAACATTTGTCTCGAGAGAAAGAAAACAGGGACAGCAAAGAGCAATGTCTTAAGTTTTGGTGAGGGAACTTTGCAATCATTCCATGGAAGTGATCCTACGACGCATGACAGTTTTTTCATCAGATTTAATGAGAAAATGAGTAGAAATAAGAGCTAATCAGGAAGAAATTAAGTGATGAGGCGGGATTATGATTAAACATCCATGCACATCTGATACTCGCAATCAATATATATATATCAATAAATAAATGTTCAGGACAGTATTCATTGTACAAAAAAATATATATGTCGTCCAGATTGGTAGGTAGGTGGCGGGCCGCCGGGAAGGGTGTGGCCGGCGGCGTCACCCTGGCCGGCGCCGAGGCTTTGTGGCCGCCCCGCTGCCACCTATCACACACTGCCAGCCGTGGCACGTGTCTCTCACGCAGCGAGGACCGCGTCACGCCAACACTGAGCCTCACATCAATGGCATGAACTGATCACATTTTCAATATATACTTTCTCTGAGTTATAGTACTATTAAACTTTGACTTTTAAAAGCTTATACTTTACATTAAATTATATTAAATACATTCAACATTCAAAGAAATATAGGTCATCTATATAAAATCTGATAAAGAATTTCAACTATTATCTATATAATATATACTTTATCTAACTATATGTATGTAAACATGAACATACATGCATACAAATTAAATTCATTGCATCATTATATGATATTGGGTAATCATTCTGCTTTCCATATGGATTAAATTCATAGCCTGACTAGAAATATAGATCATCTGGTGCTTTCATCCCCAACCTCCACATGACGACAAACTCTCGTAAGTTGGCCTGAGTTTCTTCCCTCTTGCATAAGAATCTAGACATCACAACACCCCGCTGCTGCTGCTGCTGCTCCTCACTGTACACTCCTTTAATATTTAGACACAACAGGAAACAGGGCAAGACTTTCAATTTTGGCACATAAAAGTACTCTGGAATGTTTACTTATTCTCAATTAATGTCTGGAGTTGCAGGACGAGGTTCCTGGCTGTCTGGAGGACCACCTTGGCATCGTGTCTCTCTGCCATCTCTGTGGAAGAACATAAGAAAATAAGAAAATAAGGAAGCTACAAGAGTGCCGCGAGACCTACACGAGGTAGTTCCTGTTACTTAACTCTACCTACATCCACCTCTCTTCCCCATCCATGAATTTATCCAGACTCCTTTTAAAGACCCCAATGTAAGGAAAACATAACCAAGGAGGAAGCAGAGGCGAGTCACCCACACACGCAAACAGGGAGGGCAAGGGTGGCCAGGCCTGTCTATCAGTCTGCCAGTTTGATCATTATCATTGTCCAGCATATAGTGACATTTGCCTGTAGATGTAATTAATAAAGTAGAAGTATGTAGTAGCATTAGTGGCAGTCACAGTAATACCAACCATTGAAGAACTTAATGATGTCCGTGAAGTCCATGTTGTTGTCAAGGATGATGTCGCGGTAATATTCAACAAGTGCCAACGCGATGAACAGCACAAAATGGCCCGAGGACACATGGCGCGCCGACCAGATGGCTTCCCAGACCCTGAACACATCGTCGTACACCAGCTCTGTGGAGGGGCAAGGGATGATCAAGGCGTGTAATCCTTCTCCTGGCATCAAATATCAGTCAGTAAGCAGCAAGGGGTCAGGATTTTTCACCTCGTTAAAAAAACAGAGTATAGCAAATATAGAGTCCTGACATGCTCTTGGATATTGTGATTTGAAAGTGAATGTATTAATAGATAGATAAACTACGGCCGTCATAAAGTGTCATGATTTTGCTGCCTCCAAGAGAAGCTGGGAGGATAATGAGAATAATGATTTCAAATAATTACTAAATCATTCAAGAAGCAATTTGTAAATATACAGCAATATTTCATCAGACAAAATTAATTTATACTATATTTACCAGAAAAAGTTACAATTTACCTCTTTTGAAATCAAGGAGGAACCACCGGTAGCAGAAGTAGAAGTGTGTGTAGTCTCCGTTTTGGTGCATGAGTTCAAACATCTCAGAGTCCAGGATCTGAATGAGGGATCTGTAACATGAAGTGAGGCAGAGTTGATAGACACCATCCATAGTGATGACGCTGCAGATTTAATCCTGAAGTTATACAACCGAAAGCTGAAAATGTATGCTACTACTTTTTTATTTATTTGTTAGTTTTTTTGTGCTGTGTTGACAATGATAGATGGATCTGTGACGGGCTGGATAGTTATGACACAAAATATTCACTACACATTATAGTACCTGTTGCTCTGCCAGATACAGATATAATTCCTTAGATTTTGAGCTACACCGTCAAATCTATGCATGTAAGAATGAGGAACACCACAAATTCTCACCTCATGTTGGCAAAATGCTGATTACAATGACTAATTGATTATAATTGAATCTGCAAAATACAAATCTATCTGAAAGAATGCCACATTTTTGCTTTTGCTGCAGAAACAAGATGCATTTCCCAATCACACTTTGCATAGAGAAAATGTATGTCTCACCTCATGTTGGCAAAATGTTGGTCCATTGCGCCACCATTGGGAAAGTTGTGGCACATGCGCGCCATCAGCTGGCAGAAGCAGGAGTAGGTGGCTGCCTCGTCATCAAAGACTACCAGGAGGGGCGCCACCAGGTCGCACATCCCCTGCATGTACCCAGTGTCCAGGTGCTCCCACACATACCTGGTGGCAAGGTACTCACTCATACTACAGGCACAACACTATCTACACTATAGTTTATTTTTTTAACAAGGTGAAAATTCCATTCTATCCTAAGGTCTCAAGTTATTGAAAAATTCAAACTGGCCTGAAACAGGTCGAATTATACGAAGTTTGAATTATACAGGTTCAATTTAGAGAGGGTTTACTGTATACAAAAAATTCCTGAATCTCTGTATAAAGTTCCTATTCTGAGAAAAAGTAGGAAATGAAAAAAAATGTACATGGTCGCTAATATTAGGCTACGTATATGAAATGAAATCAATCATGTTCACGATACCAAACAAAACTCACGTGCACATCACATTGCGTAGCTTCTCAAGGTTGTCCTGCGTGAAGTACCAGTAGTTGCGGTCACACCTCTGCACGTCCTTGTCTATGCGGTGCAGGTTGAGGCCGAAGTTGTCCAGGAGTTCCGTCTGAAGAAAAGTGACAATTCTCAACACTGACAAGCTGAATCGTGGTGTCAGTGTGGAGGAAGAGGAGGAGGAAGAGGACGAGGAGGAGGAGGAGGAGGAGGAGGAGGAGGAGGAGGAGGAGGAGGAGGAGGAGGAGGAGGAGGAGGATTATAAAGGATTACAAAGGAAACACAAACAGCAACAGACCGATAGGTCCTTACAAGGCTGTTTGCTTTAACTACACTACACTAACTAGATGATAAGAGAGAAAGGATAGGAAAGTAGAAGGCTCCTCCCCACCCACCCATCCCTCCAGCCGAAGCTGGCCGGAAATGAAGTGATACCATGCAATATAGAAAAACTGCATGGAATTTGTGAGGAAAGTTGAAAGCTGTAATCTATGGCTAACTACTATTAGTTTGTGGGGGTAGGTTTAGTGCTTGATAGATAGGTCATGTTATGTGTGTTTTGTAATGGTGTGAACACAGTGTGGAGGTTCAAGGGTGGTGCGGCAGCCTTGCCTGGCGCTTTCTTGGGAGGCAGCAGTCAATCAGGCCCCAGCTCCGTTCAATCCACTGCGGATTGTGTACTTTCCATGTAGGACGCCGTACACTTCAATGCCTCCTGCAGCAGTGACCCCTGGTACCTTAAATCCCGATGGTGGTCACTAACTGACAGGACCCTTACTGGTCCACAACCCGTCACAGGTCGAGAGTAGTAGTGGTAACCGTTAACTCGGGGCTATCTGTGTGTGTTATGAGGTCTAATGTAGTGTTGGTGTAGGCTCAGTGTGGGAGTTCAAGGGTGGTGCGGCAGCCTTGCCTGGCGCTTTCTTGGGAGGCAGCAGTCAATCAGGCCCCAGCTCCGTTCAATCCACTGCGGTAGTGCACTTTCCAAGTAGGGCGCCGTGCACTTCAATGCCCCCTGCAGCAGTGACCCCTGGTATATAAATCCCGATGGTGGTCACTAACTGACAGGGCCCTTACTGAACCACAGCCCGTCACAGGTCAAAAGTTGTAGTAGTGACCGTTTACTCGGGGCTGTCTGAGACGTGTGGGAGGGGTTGTGTAGACGCGACTCGCAATCATTTTACGCAATGAGAGTAAGTATCAGAGGCCCGCGAGATAAATTTATTATTCCGAGATAAACAGTGACAACCGGGGATTTGGTATGAAATATTTATCGAGGCGATTTTTAAATGATTCTATTGTATTTGAGTTTACTACGTCTGAGGGCAGCCCATTCCATACGTTTACAACACGGTTTGTGAAGAAGTACTTTGCTTCGTTCGTTACAAACCGTTTCCTGCTTATTTTAAATCCGTTGTTTCTAGTTGAGCTTGACCGGTCTAGCGTGAAAAGATTTTCTGGGACTACGTTCGTAAATCCCTTGAAGATTTTAAAGACTTCGATGAGGTCACCTCTTCTCTTCTCTTCTCTTCCTCTCCTCCTCCGAGGAGGAGGAGGAGGAGGAGGAGGAGGAGTGTGAGATACTACATACACGAGGCGACTAATTAAACAAAGAGAACAAGAGAGAAAGAGAGAGAGGGAGAGGAGAGAAAAATCCAATAGTCATTCAGACTATTGGATTTTCTATGATGACAAATATGTTTTTAAAAGCGATCAGCTATAGAGATAAAACACCAGCCTATGACCAGACATGAATGCTTACTATAATTTTTTTTAAACAAACCTATTCAAAAGTGAAGGTTCTCAGCAAGTGGAATTTTAGATCTGACAGGATGACCATCACCCTAACTACTTATACTACTACTGCTATCACTGCAATAGTACTGTAGTCAGACCGGCTTAAATTGGTAGTCTGGCCGGGGCACTCAGGAATGCACTATTGCCACATGTTGTAAATAATTGAGATTTACTTTTGTGATATTTGTTAAAGGCATCACAAATGAGATATAGGGGAGAGCGGGGCAGGTTGCATCGAGGGTAGGTTGCATCATTGCCTCTAACTCGCATTAACTTTTTTTATTATTATTATTGTTGTAGTTGTAGTAGTAGTAGTTTATAGTAGTAGTAGTAGTAGTAGTAGTAGTATTAAGACGATGTACGTGTGATAACATGCGAGTTAGAGGCAATGATGCAACCTACCCTCGATGCAACCTGCCCCGCTCTCCCCTACACGTATTGGTACAGTTTTAACGTCAATATTTTACAGCTGTAGGCATCAGCGACTCCACCCAGACTGTCAGTTTAAGCCATTCCAACTATAGTACAGTCACTATCACCTACTGTCTATGCACCACTTCTTCGTGGTGCAGGTCTACTTATTGACAGCAATCTCTGCCACAGCCACCACAACCACAGCCACACAACCACAACCACTGCCACCACAACCACTGCCACCACAAACCACAACCACTGCCAACCACAACCACAGCCCACACAACCACAACCACTACCACCACAACCACTGCCACCACAACCACAACCACTGCCACCACAACCACTGCCACCACAACCACTGCCACCACAACCACAGCCACCACAACCACTGCCACCACAACCACAACCACTGCCACCACAACCACTGCCACCACAACCACAACCACTGCCACCACAACCACAGCCACCACAACCACTGCCACCACAACCACTGCCACCACAACCACTGCCACCACAACCACAACCACTGCCACCACAACCACAGCCACCACAACCACTGCCACCACAACCACTGCCACCACAACCATGCCACCACAACCACAGCCACTGCACACAACCACGCCACCACAACCACTGCACCACCACTCCACCACAACCAATGCCACCACAACCACACCACTGCCACCACAACCACAACCACTGCCACCACAACCACAGCCACCACAACCACTGCCACCACAACCACTGCCACCACAACCATCCACAACCACTGCCACCACAACCACAACCACTGCCACCACAACCACTGCCACCACAACCACAACCACTGCACACAACCACTGCCACCACAACCCCATGCCACCACAACCCAGCCAACCACAACCACTGCACCACAACCAATGCCACCCACAACCACTGCCACCACAACCACTGCCACCACAACCACTGCCACCACAACCAACCACTGCACCACAACCACAACCACTGCCACCACAACCACTGCCACCACAACACAACCACTGCCACCACAACCACTGCCACCACAACCACAGCCACTGCCACCACAACCACTGCCACCACAACCACAACCATGCCACCACAACCACTGCCACACAACCACTGCACCACAACCACAGCCACTGCCACCACAACCACTGCCACCACAACCACAACCACTGCCACCACAACCACTGCCACCACAACCAGCACTGCCACCACAACCACTGCCACCACAACCACAACCACTGCCACCACAACCACTGCCACCACACCACTGCCACCACAACCACTGCCACCACAACCACAACCACTACCACCACAACCACAACCACTGCCACCACAACCACACCACTACACCACAACCACTGCCACCACAACCACTGCCACCACAACCACAACCACTGCCACCACAACCACTGCCACACAACCACAGCCACTGCCACCACAACCACTGCCACACAACCACTGCACACACAACCACTGCCACCACAACCACAACCACTGCCACCACACCCACTGCCACCACAACCACTGCCACCACAACCACTGCCACCACAATCACTGCCACCACAACCACAACCACTGCCACCACAACCACTGCCACCACAACCACAGCCACCACAACCACTGCCACCACAACCACTGCCACCACAACCACTGCCACCACAACCACAACCACTGCCACCACAACCACTGCCACCACAACCACAGTCACCACAACCACAACCACTGCCACCACAACCACAGCCACCACAACCACAGCCACACAACCACAACCACTGCCACCACAACCACAACCACTGCCACCACAACCACAGCCACACAACCACAACCACTACCACCACAACCACTGCCACCACAACCACAACCACTGCCACCACAACCACAACCACTGCCACCACAACCACAACCACTGCCACTATAACCACAACCACTGCCACCACAACCACTGCCACCACAACCACAGCCACCACAACCACTGCCACCACAACCACTGCCACCACAACCACAGCCACCACAACCACAGTCACCACAACCACAATCACTGCCACCACAACCACTGCCACCACAACCACTGCCACCACAACCACCCTCACCCCACACCCTGACGTCCTTACCGAGTACACGCCGCCCTGGGAGGAGGCCGGGGAGATGCAGGATGACCGGGACTCCACACTGTGCCCGTCAATATTGTCCTCCACCGCCAGGGTATCCATGTTCTTGTCCTCGTCCGTCGTCCCATTCTCTGCGATGTCGTCCTTGGTGCCGTCTTCCGCCTCTGTCCCGTTCTCCGTGATGTGTCGCACCTCTTCGTCTACCACCGCGTCCTCCTCCGCGCCGTTTACTGTAAGGGTGTGGGTGAGTGTGGTGGGTGGCAGGGTGGGTGGTGGGCAGGCTGTGTGCTGAGGGGCAACCTGGGTGTGGGGACTGAGGAACTTTAACCCCTTGAGACCCAGAACGTGATTTCCATGGTATTTTGGGTACCATTAGATGATTTTTAGTTAATATAAGTACTAAATGTTTTATAGATATGACCTGTTTAGTATCCTTGTCGACTAACTAATTTGGTATATTAAGTTACTTTTTGTAATTTTATGGCTAACAACAGATGATTTATATAGCCAAGGAAAGATCTGGGCGTGAAGGGGTTGATAAGGCAAGGCTACAGCATCTTGATCAAGGAGACTAAAAAATATGACTCAAGTCTATGATAGAAACTGGTTGGAGTTTCACCAGCAAACAATCTCACAGCAAAATCTTGAAATAAAGTACATGTAAGAAGCTAGCAATGCAAGAAAATATTACAAAGCCAGACAAAATGTATTGTACTTCACACCGTTGCATTATTGTCAATGGAAAAAATAGATGGTTACAAAATACGCATACGTAAAAATTTAACATAAAGTTTTTGTTTCAAATAACTGTGCTTCAAATTTCTTAAACATATTTAATATATTATGCACTGTGAAATCATAATAGTAACAAAAGAATTTAGAAACCAGATGCAGTGTTCCATAAATCAACGTTACAAAAAATATGTTTTAAGCTGGAAAGCCTTGACAATATATTTGCACAGCATATGCAGGGTCAGGGTTATTGTATTAACAAAATAATAATATAATAAAATAACATATAAGAATAAATTGACAAATGAATAGAAAATATATAGAAAACATAATGTACTTTTAGTGAGCGTGTTGGCTCAAGGTTTAGGCCCAGCAATGCAAGGCAAGCTAAGCACCCTTCACCTTCACCACGCAGCAGGGTGAGTGTGGTGCAGCGCCACAGGCATGAAGCTGCACCACAAGCACCTTCACCACGCGCAGCAGGGTGACTGATGGTGCAGCGCCACAAGCAGGCACAGCACACTTGAGACAAACATTCACGGCCAGACCCAAGGGGCAGAAACACAGGTACGGGCAACACACCTACGTCAGAGTGGCTGCCACTGTCTAGAGAGGCTTTGCTAACTATAACAGGGGTGGTGGTGGGGGGGTTACAAGTCTCCACGGTGAACGAGGCACTAACACTGGCTGCTGTAAGAACGGAAATACTAAAGGTACACACACACTATCTCTACTGCAGGAAATCAATTCAAAGTAAAAGAATATATATACAACTTGAAAATTGTTGACTTAAATAAATGCTATGGAAAAAAGTATTGAATTTTGAAGAATATAACAGCATGAATTAACGCAGCCCGGCAAGGCGTCACATAATGGTTCCGTAAACATAGTGAGTGTGGTTCCCTGTGATGTAAGTCCATGTTAGGTGTGAACTCTGCAAATATCAAAAGTCTATGAATAAAAATATCTCAGAAAGTTTAAACCAAAACAGGTCAAAAGATGGTATCAGTAAAGTGCCAGGTACTGTATTGTCCTTCCTCTCATTCTCGTCACACCAAGTGCAATATCATGTGCAATATCAATACCAGTGATATCATGGTGTATTAAAGCTTGAGTAAGTTCAGGAAGCATACTGAAATACGTGATAATACTAAAAAACATGACAATACTCTCAACTCACTGACATAAAAGGAAAGTGGGATAAAATAGAGCTTATATCGAAATACAGATCAATGAAGGAGTTTTGGTAAGATCTATGTTGATATTATGCTGTATTTAAGCTTTAGTAAGTTCACAGGTGAGTAAAAAGAGAATCACCACTACTCCTGGTGTGGCGTGTGAGGTCAGCAGTACACCACCAAGGGCTGCCCGCCTCAGTGAGTGGCGAGGCAGGTCAGGTCAGGTCAGGTCATGGCACTATGGCAGCACTATAGTCTATTCTTTTTAACGAGGCAAAAATTCCATTCTATCATAAGGTCTCATGCTTAAAATTTTGCCTATATTTACCTGATTATGGTTAACTATGATAAAATACAGCTGAAATTAAGAAGAACCGTAGTATTCCCTTCTCCTGGCATCAAATATCAGTCAGTAAGCAGCAAGGGGGCAGGATTTTTCGCCTCTTTAAAAAAAACAGAGTCTACTCACCCGTGTCCTCAGTGGCGGTGGGTGGGCTGGCCGCCTCCTGTCCCTCCTCCACTCCCTCGTCTGGCGTGATCACACACGTCTACACAGGATAACAGCACATAAGAACATAAGAAAAATAAGGAAGCTACAAGAGGCCCTGAGACCTACACAAGGTAGTTCCTGTTACTTAACACTACCTACATCCACCTTTCAACCCTATCCATGAAACTATCTAGCCTCCTTTTAAAGCTTTATTGACTCCGCACTAACTACCTGACTGACGATAGTAATGACAGTGGTAGGCTACAAGGCAATCAATATGTTCAATGAAGCAGACTCTAAAGTTACATAGCATTGGATCCATCCCCACTAAGTTCTCCTAAGTAAATGAATCCCAGCAAGATGTAGGGTAAGTTCTCCACAAAGACACATTAATTAATATACAAAGCCAGCTACTCACATGACTGCCCGCCTCTGCCGTGTCACTCTCTTTGCTCTCCTGCCTCTGCGTCTCCTTGCTGTACATGGTCTCTGCATCACTCCCTTCATCCTCCACAGAGTTCACAGAGTTCTCTTTACTCCTGCTGTTATCCGAGTCCACATTCTCCACATTCTCCTCATCACTCTTGTTTCTGTTATTCTCCATCGTGTCTTTCTCTTCGCACGGGTCGTCAAAAGGTGTGTCCTCCTCCTCCTCCTCCTGCACCGTGCCGGGGTTGTCAGTGGACCCTAGGCTCAGCGTGTCGTCGGGCTCGAACACCTGCGACAGACAACCATTGAAACCTTCCCATCATACGCTTGGTAATATTAAGGATACGCAACACTATAGTCTACTTTTTTTTATCGAGGCAAAAATTCCATTCTATTTGAAAGATCTCATGCTTAAAATTATGCCTCTGTTTACCTGATAATAGGGTTAACTATGATAAAATACAGCTGAAATTTAGAAGAACCGTAGTATTCTCTTCTCCTGGCATCAAATATCAGTCAGTAAGCAGCAAGGGGTCAGGATTTATCACCTCGTAAAAAAAACCAGACTATAATTCCCTTCGCATGATTATTGATACGTTTAGTTTAGTGTTATTGAATTAAGCGACCACAAGCAACACTTAGGACCAAGCATGTTGAGTCAGGACAGATACATGACATCAACTCTTTGTTATTATTTACAGGTTTAGTTAGCTTGTTATTTTAGACGTCACAAGCAACACCTAAGAACAAATATGATGATTCAAGGCAAGCTACAGCACAATGATCCTGATTCATGAGGCTGGTAATACATTTAGAAGGACTGGGAATATGATTGCTAGACTGATAATAATTGTTAATATTATCATTATTATTACTAGTGGTAATAGTAACAGTAGTAGTAGTAGTAGTAGTAGTAGTAGTAGTAGTAGTAGTAGTAGTAGTAGTAGTAGTAGTAGTAGTAGTAGTAGTAGTAGTAGTAGTAGTAGTAGTAGTAGTAGTAGTAGTAGTAGTAGTAGTAGTAGTAGTAGTAGTAGTAGTAGTAGTAGTAGTGTAGTAGTAGTAGTAGTAGTAGTAGTAGTAGTAGTAGTAGTAGTAGTAGTAGTAGTAGTAGTGTAGTGGTAGTAGTAGTAGAGTAGTAGTAGAAGTAGCAGCAGCACTATCACTAATATTATCAGTGTGGAAAAAACCCCCTACTAATCTAAAAATCTGTAATTGAATGTTGAATACCAAGGGTGGACTGTACTAGTGTAGGCCAGCACAACAGCAGCAAATACTGACGTGTACAGCAATGACAAGATGGTGTACTTGAATTTAGCTCCAATCTCACTAGCACTATATGACCCATTTGTAATTCATGACGGGAATAAGGATTAATTTCCCCCAAAAATTGCTGCTTATGAAAACCTGTTCAAAAAACTACTTCAAAAGATCCCTTCCCTGCTTGTATTTTACTTGCTTCATACAAATATACTTATGGATGAATGAATGACAAAACAGCTGATCTTCAACCATACAAATATAGGCCACAAAAAATGACAAGTTCATATACAAATTAACAAATAAGTGCAAAAGCATGAACTGACCGGTGCACGGGTGGAGACAAGAGTACAAAGATGGGGTGTGCATCCTGTTGAAAAGTTCAGGAACCACAACACTGCGCCATCAAATAAAACACTGAGGCAAGGCAACAACAGGCTTCCAATACTTCCAACACCTAAGAACACAAGGGCTAACAAGCAACACCCACAGGGGAGTGAAGAATGAAGTACATGGTAGAGAAAGTGGTGTGCTGGGTAACAACAAAGCAAGTCATACCTCATTACTAAGGGATCTCTCCCTTCCTACCAGTGGGATGTCTCCATTCTGTGACTCTGAAGACACCTTAAGCAGATTCATGGCCATGTTCTCTTTGTCCCGCTGGCGTACGATGGCCTCCACCGCCAGCCACTCGGACATGGTGGTCTCGTAGGTCTGACGTATCTGTGGGGGGAACAGGAGTGTGTCAGGGGAGGTAGGAGTCAAGGCAGGTCAAGGAAGACATGGAGGCAGTGTGTTAAAGAGAATCTGGAAGCATTGGGCGTTGAAGAAGTTGAGGCAATGGATAGAGATAGCTGGAAGCGTATCATCGGCCGTCTAACCTCGTAAGATACTATGGTAAAAACCGACGTTAAACAGAAAGAAGAAGTCAAGGAGAGTAGGATGTGGATGAAGGAAACAGACATCAATACTTTTTAGAGTAAGCCTATGGAGTGTTAAGACTTAGGGGTTATCCATCTGATCATAAAAAGATAAGAACAGTATAAGCGAGATATAATGGAATAATTCAGCCAAGGTCGATTCCGTATAATAAAATGTTCCACTACAGTAAACTCTCTTGTTCGATCTGTATACATGTGCGAATATGCTACTTTCTCAGTTATTTACCAATCAATATATTTTTGCTTTACGACAAATGATAGCCCTTGATCTACTTCATATTTACTTCTCTATACATGTTGCACTTATCTGCCATAGTTTTTTAGTTATTGAAAAGGACGGGATTAAAAAAAAAAATCAAGGCATACCCCTTGCAAAATTTGCAATATTTTTTGAGAAATAGATTTGCTTGAAAATTTGTTCCTTGCAGTTTTCGGGCATGCTGAACACGAATCTGGAGTCAGTTTTTAGTTACAATGATTAAAAGTCTCTATTTCAGCCAATTCACAATGACATGATACTTCCAGATATTCCTTAACCACAAATTAGACAAAACTTACTACAAGACATAAAAATATGATAGGAATTGCTAGATTAATCATTACTTCAATACAATGATCAGTATTAGTATTTTCAGTATAAGTATTAGTATTATTAATCCCTATTTTAGCCACCCATGCGATTGTCATAGTAGTATAGTAGCTACTTATAAAAACCTAGGAATACTATAGCAATCCTGTGGGACTTCTAATGCCCTCCTATGACTCCTGTAGGATGCATGGAGGAGCAAAGAGGCCCGTGAAGGACTCTGAAGGATTGTATACATAGCAAAGGATACTTAAAAAAAATAGTTCTTCCTCCTCCCATTTTAAAGAAAAAAAGATCACTCATGTATTCCCACACTGGGCCTCATATCATGCAAGAAACATTACAAGTGGTTGATGGGAGGCATGGAAGAGTTGAGTTGAGTTAATGTAGTGTTGTCGGTTTTCAGTGGTGGGTTTGAGCATTGCTTGTTGGTGATAGGTATTACATATTGTGCTCGGGGATGTGGTGGGTTGGGACGTAAGGTATTTTATGTTCTCGGTAATGTACATGGTTTTGTTAGTATTGTATAGTAGGTTGGGAAAGGGGATGTGAAGGGGATGTGAAGGGGATGTGAAGGGGATGCGAAGGGGATGCGAAGGGGATGTGAAGGGGATGCGAAGGGGATGTGAAGGGGATGCGAAGGGGATGTGAAGGGGATGTGAAGGGGATGTGAAAGGGATGTGAAGGGGATGCGAAGGGGATGTGAAAGGGATGTGAAGGGGATGTGAAGGGGATGCGAAGGGGATGCGAAAGGGATGTGAAGGGGATGTGAAAGGGATGTGAAGGGGATGTGAAGGGGATGTGAAGGGGATGCAAAGGAGGGGATGGTGGTGTCAGCCTCACCCGGCAGTCCTGTTCAGCGCGTTGCTCGGAGGTGCTGCCGAACGTGAAGTGATTGAGCAGGTACGGCCACACCTGTCGGGAGGGAAAACAATCACCGTCACACACGTTCCCAGGCTACACGGACCGTTAGCGAATTAATGTCGACCAACACAATATCAAACAACAAGATATGCAAGGCCAATCATTGTATATTTCTCCTTGCCCTTGACTAGTAAACACCCAGGTAGATCGTTTCAATCTGTCATCTCAAATCAAACTATTCTCAAACATATAAAAAAAAAAAAAAAAAAAAAAAAAAGTTTATCAATATCAACATATCAATTAAAAAGAAAGAAAAAAAGTTTAAGTTTTCAAAAGTTTAAGAATTTAGCACAAATAAAAGTTCACACACAGCAAGTCATTAGACGATTCACTGCCAAATACTGAGGTGCAATGCTAACCTTTCCTTCTCATGCTAAAAAAACCTGTTAAAATACTTACCTACTCAAACTACCACAAAACTACCACAGTTATGACTTTTACAGCTGCTTCTATAATATTATGTGATCTGTCATAATGAAGAAGAAACAAATTCCCTCTGGTTATTGCAGATTTATTGCAGATTTTTTTTAAGCCGCATTATAAAAAATAATTATCGTTTATTTGTCATAATTTTCTTTTGAATGATTGAATTTTTTTAGTGATTTTTTTCATCTGATTGCTCAATAAATATTCTTTCTTTCTGTTATTCTATTAATTTTTCTCTGTTATCTAGTCTATCATATACTTCCCTCACACCCTCGCCCCCTCACCTGCTTCCTGATGGAATGCGCCACGCCCCCCAGGTACACCCGCGCCAGCAGCTCCTCCTGGTTGGTGAGGCAGCCGTCAGAGTGAAGGGCCGCCCACGCCTCCTCCGTCACACCTTCCTCCCAGGCTGTAAGGAAAATATCAATACATTTACTCAGGCGTCAGAAGAAAATGTTATCATTGCCATGGCTTCAATCAGGGCCGTTTCTTACTATATGCGAACTACGCAGTTACATAGGGCCCCCATGCTGCCAAGGGGCCACGAATCTTGCCTTTTTTCCTCTCAAAGGGCACCAGATTGATGCATTTAAATATTTAAGGCATGCCCCCGGACCACCTTAGGGGGCTTGG
Source organism: Chionoecetes opilio (assembly GCA_016584305.1). Taxonomy (NCBI): domain Eukaryota; kingdom Metazoa; phylum Arthropoda; class Malacostraca; order Decapoda; family Majidae; genus Chionoecetes; species Chionoecetes opilio. The sequence continues at coordinate 188,258 of JACEEZ010016787.1, forward strand.
AATCCCCCCACCATAGCTTTACAAAATAGGGCCCCAAACAGCATTTCACTTAGGGCCCCATAAAGGATAGAAGCGGCCTGGTTGCAATAAATTACAGTAAAACCTCTCATATTCGGACTAATTGGGCCAAGGAGTGGTCCGAGTAATGCAAGGATCCGAATAATGGGGGGATTATATATGGGGGGATATGTATAAAAAAAAAAAAAAATCTAGGTGTATGTATAGCTAGGAAATTTCGACCCCTAAAAAAAATAAAAAAATAAAAATAATAATACTAATAATAATTCTAGGTGTATATAGAACTAGGAAATTTCGACCCCTATAAAAAAAAAAAAAAAAAAAAAAAAAAAAAATTCTAAGTGTAAGCTAGGAAATTTCGACCATTAAAAAAAAAAAAAAAAAAAAAAAAAAAAAAAAAAAAAAAGGAGCAGGTCCGAATAATGTCAGTCCGAATAATGAGTGTCCGAATACGAGAGGTTTTACTGCAGTGCCGCCTTACCTGGTACGTGTGCGGGGGTAGAGGCGGAGGGCAGCACCAGGCCGGCCAGGTGTGTGCGCACGGTCCTGAGGTGGCGGCAGTGGGCCAGCCAGCCGTAGAACGCCCGGGAGATGATCTGGTGCTTCATGGTGGCACACAGGATCTCCAGGGAGTCACTGCACACACAAAACATGACCTTGAATATGTTATCACTCCATATTAAAATGTATCAATCCTAGTTTTGCCTCTGCTAACTTTTTCTTCTTTTTTTCACAACACAAAGGACTGGCGAAGGGCAAAAAAAAGAGGAAGTAAGAAAAAGCCCGCATAGTTGCCAGTCCCTATAAAGAATACAGTAAGAGAATATAAAAAGGAGGGTGGGCCAATTTAGTTCAGGTAAACTTATTTTTCAGGACTCCAAAGTACTAGCTGTAAGATGCTATTATGAGGCAGTTGCAGTATTCAGTTATGTATTCATCCATTTGGTTGATGAATTTTAAGTCTAATACAAAGCTAGGTAAGTCTAGTAAAACTTATGCAATCAGACCTGTTTTTCTCCATGTTGTTGAATGTGTTCTTTTCCTCTTTGCTCTCCTCGGTGGGCGGCACGTCCAGGCTGGGGTTGGGGGTCGGGGGTGGAGGGAGGATTTCACTGATGGAGTCCCCGAGGCTGAGAGACTTGGAGGAGGAGGTGGAGGAGGAGTGTGAGGAGAGCTTGGGTACACGGGGCAGCCAGCCGGCACTGCTCCTTAGTAGCGGGGACATCAACTCCCCGTGGGCTGCAGGGGAAAATAAGAACATAAGAACATAAGAACATAAGAACATAAGAACATAAGAACATAAAGGAAGGAAAATAACATAATAATTCTATAATGTGGTCTGTCATAATGGAGAAAAAAAATTCCTCCTGGATATTGCAGATCAGATATTGGCCTTAATTAGTAAGCCAATTGCACCCACTGTTCCCAAGGGGCTGCCTAAAAGAGCCCCACACAGGATAATATACTCAGGTCTTATCAAAAACACACATTTCATATCCACAATTTCATCATTTTCCATTCTTCAATAAACATATGAAGTCTATAATATACTTTGTTTATATCAAAGATTCCAAAAACCTTGGCTGTGAAACTGGGGTCCCACAAAAAGATGGTTCTTAAATTTGGCCACACTACTCTTTACCTCTGCCGTCAGTGTGGCAAGGTTGGTAGAGACGTGAGTTCGCAATGTGCAGCGTCCCTGTACATTCGGTCAGCGGTTCGAGTCCGCCTAGTTCGTGCTGACGTGGCGGCGCTTTGTATAGTCAATAACCTTGTAGTTGGTACTTGCAAAGTGTCTAGATAGGATGAAAATCTTATCTTATCTCTTTACCTCTGCCCTGTTATGGACATCCTTCATTCTGCTTGTATCTTAATTACTCTGTGACTCAAGTTCAAGCAGACCAAAGCTTACTGATTCTGTCTGGCTTGAGGGACGTGATGATCCTGAACACATAGTCCGAGGCCTCGTCGTCGTCACTGTCCGGCAGCTGCTGCCGCCCCGCCAGCGCCCGCGCCTTCCGCCGCAGCTTGGGGAACACTTTGCCTGTACGGAGCATAAGAACACAACATAAGAACATAAGAAAATCAGGAAGCTATAAGAGGCTGGGAGACCTACACGTGGTACTTCCTGTTACTTTTAAAATACTACCTACATCCACCTTTCATCCCCATCCATGAAATGATCTAGCCTCCTTTTAAAACTCCCTATTGACTCAGCACTAACTATAGTACCTGACAACTGAGTCCATTTCAATCATTTACCACCCTATTTGTGAACCAGTTTTTCCCTATTTCTTTTTTAAATCTACGTTTTTCCTGTTTTTATTCATTAATCCATTACGGAGAGACATACCTTTGCCGCGCTGGGACCACAGTGGGGGGTCCAGGTGGCCGTGGGGCAGCAGGCCGTTCTCCAGGCAGGACAGGAAGGCCAGGAGGTGGCCGCCGCGGGGGAAGTGGATGGGGGGGTACTGGATGCCGTCCTGACCCACCAGCACGATGGTTCCCCCGGAGTCACCTGCCATGATAACAAGGCTTGTAAATGATGTGGCTTGTGATGGTGAAAAGTGGTGAGTAAAAATAAAGTGATGGCTTGTAAAGAGTGGGGCAAATCCTCATTGATATCATTGCTGTGTCTGAACTTGAGAAAATATGAATATCAATCTGAATGGAGGAGTATGAGGACGTACTCTTTGTCATAGGTTTTCAGTTACACCAAGGGATGTTTCTATAGCTATTATCTATTGCTACACTGTTTCACTGATTACATAATAGAAAAAGCAAGCAGTCAGTTTCTATAGCTATTATCTATTGCTACACTGCTTCACTCATTACAAATACAGTAAACCCTCGCTTTAACGAACCAAGTAAATCCTTGCCTAGGGGAGAGCGGGGCAGGTTGCATCGAGGGTAGGTTGCATCATTGCCTCTAACTGGCATTAACTTTTCTTATTATTATTATTGTTGTAGTAGTAGTAGTAGTAGTAGTAGTAGTAGTAGTAGTATTAAGACGATGTACGTGTGATAACATGCGAGTTAGAGGCAATGATGCAACCTACCCCGCGATGCAACCTGCCCCGCTCTCCCCTATACCGGACTGGCAGAAAAAGCTTGTTAAAACCGAAATTAAGAACATGAGAAAATAAGGAAGCTACAAGAGGCCGCGAGACCTACACGTGGTAGTTCCTGTAATTTATTATATAGGGGTTCGTAAAAGCGAGGGTTTACTGTAGACTAGCAATCAGTCGGGCAACCCTGTGTTACTCTAGTTAGTTACTCAAGTCAGTGTTACTCTAAGGTATGTTTGTATAACTTTTATCCATTGCTATACTGTTTCATTCATTACAAATAAAATGTTAATCAGCCAGAAAAAAAAAAAGAAAAAAAAAAAGACAAGCCTTGGTACAAATAGAATGTTAATCAGTCAGACAAAAAAAAAAAAAAAAAAAAAAAAAAAAAAAAAAAAAAAAAAAAAAAAAAAAAAAACAAGCCTTGGTACAAATAATGTTAATCAGCCAGACAAAAAAAAAAAAAAAAAAAAAAAAAAAAAAAAAAAAAAAAAAAAAAAAAAAAAAAAAGAAGAGCCTTGGTACAAATAGAATGTTAATCAGTCAGACAAAAAAAAAAAAAAAAAAAAAAAAAAAAAAAAAAAAAAAGACAAGCCTTGGTACAAATAGAATGTTAATGTCAGACAAAAAAAAAAAAAAAAAAAAAACACAAAAAAAAAACAAGCCTTGGTACAAATAGAATGTCAATCAGTCAGACAAAAAAAAAAAAAAAAAAAAAAAAAAAAAAAAAAAAAAAAAAAAAAAGACAAGCCTTGGTGAGTGAGTACCTTGCTGGTGGCAGTGGACGTACACAATCTCCTCCACGCGCACATTGAGGGCATACTCCCAGTAGATGCTGCAGTTATCATAAAACTGTGTTAGTACATGAAGACAGTTTCAAACCTTTACCTTATACACTAATATGATGTATTCACAACATTAGTAAAATATGAGAAAAAAAATTGCGTTAATTCAATTTCCACTTTGCCAGTTTTCATTCCTAGTTACGTATATTTTTCGTCTATTTTTTTTTAACGAGGCAAAAACTCCATTCTATCATAAGGTCTCATGCTTATAATGATGCCTATGTTTACCTGCTAATAGGGTTAACTCTGATAAAATACAGCTGAAATTTAGAAGAAGCGTAGTATTCCCTTCTCGTGGCAACAAATATCAGTCAGTAAGCAGCAAGGGGTCAGGATTTTTCGCCTCGTTAAAAAACCAGACTACATTTTATATATTTAGGCACTACTATGCAATGTACAGATGGTGATTCTTGGCAACATGCTGAGCGCCCAAGCTGTGACGGCGTGTAGTGCCTTCTGCTGCCTCGCCCCTGTGTAGCCAAAGGTGACAAAGCAGCCCAACACCTTACCACACAACCCCAAAGTATCACACCACACCACACCACCACACACTACCACACCTTACATAACCACCTCAAAGCACACCACACCACCGCACACTACCACACCCCCGCACACACTACCACACCACCGCACACTATCACACCACACCACACCACCGCACACACTACCACACCACCGTACACTACCACACCACCGCACACACTACCACACCACCGTACACTACGACACCACCGCACACTACCACACCACCGCACACTATCACACCACACCACACCACCGCGCACACTACCACACCACCGCACACTACCACACCACCGCACACTACCACACCACCGCACACTATCACACCACACCCCACAACCGCACACTACCACACCACCGCACACTACCACACCACACCCCACCACTGCACACTACCACACCACAGCACACTACCACACCCCACCACTGCACACTACCACACCACACCCCACCACCGCACACTACCACACCACCGCACACTATCACACCACCGCACACTACCACACACTATCACACCACCGCACACTACCACACCACACAGCCGCACACTACCACACACACTACCACACCACCACACACACTACCACACCACCGCACACTACCACACCACCGCACACACACTACCACACCACACACAAGCCACACTCACACACTTGTTGTCAGCTATATAAACCTAGAACTAAGTGCAATAATGAAACAGTGAAGATCTGTGATAGGATAAGGAAGAGGAAGAACCACCACCACCACCACCACCACCCAGGATAATATAAAGAGTATAAATATCCTTCACCACCACCACCACCACCCAGGATAATATAAAGAGTATATCCTTGACCACCACCACCACCACCACCCACGGCATTGTTCCTCGAGGTGCAGCAACAAACGGACACACAGTTTTTTTTTTTCCACTCGAGGATAAAGAGGCGACGCGTTGGGTTGTGACTCACGCTCTGGGGGTCTCAGAGTAGCGGCGCAGGAAGGAGGGGGGCGGGGGCGGGGTGTGCAGCTCGGACAGGCAGGGAAGACTAAGACGACGCCACTCACAATCGCACCTTGACAATATTGTGTGTCAAGTATACCCAACCTAACCTAACCTAACTTAACCTAACCACAGGGTATGTCAAGCCCACCATTACAATAGCCAACCAACCAAACTTCAATCAACCATATTCATCTATTTGCCTCATAATCTATTTCCCCCCATTTTCCTCATAACCAATTTTTCACATTGACTATTAAGACTCCAATCAAATTCTGCTCAATCAAAATCAAATTCTGTTTAGGTAGCCTACCATAAAGGCTTGGGTCAGCTCGGTGGCGGACAATTGTGCTTTATAAGTTTTGTTCGTTGTCACCTAAGCTCTGTGTCATTAGGTCCACCACACACGTTGTCACACACACTCCACACAGACACTCCACACCTCCACACCTCCACACACACACAGACACACCTCCACACACCCTCCAGTCATCCACAGACACACCTCCACACACCCTCCAGTCATCCACAGACACACTCCACACACACACCTCCACACACACACTCTTCATGTACGAAAGACACAATGAATACCAAGGACTTCCTGGTTCATTGGTTCCCTTGGCTTTCCTTCATGGCCAGGGTGACCACAACATGCAGGCGACTGTCTCATTCACTCAACTCTAAACTCCAATGGAAAACTATCTTACAAATTCCTTACAAGGGAAAAACTCTCAAAAAGTAAACTTGAAAAAATAACGAAGAAATATTAACTGAATAATTTTTTGATATTTGAGAATTAGCATATTTGTAAGGCAATCATCACGGTGTCAAAAATCTACATTACGTGGATAAACTTTCCAGAACTTATGTGCAAAACCTTAGCTACACATATTATTGCTCTGGTACCCTTATAACAAATACATTGCCACATATATCTATCATTTATATATATATTATTTTTACATCACAAAGGAATGACCAAAAAATAAGGTAATACAAATAGCAGCATTGGTGGAAAAATTCTCTTAAACCCTTCAAAAACACTTCAAAAACCACCAATAATTCTACAGCCATCTAAGTAAGGGAAGACTACAGGGCGACTACTGTTCAAATGTTAAGGAAAACTAAGCTTTTATCTAACAAAAATCTGTGAAGGGACTCAGCTGGGCTACAAAAATATATATAAAAAGGCTGATGGTGCTTCTAGTATGTGGAAACTATGTATATCGAGTGCTGAAAGACCAAATCTACCATTCTGACCTTTTTTGAAAGCACATATCCATATAGAAAGGTCTGCAAAAAACAGTCAACTTCATTAGATGTTTGGGCATGAAGAGAGAGAAGGAGCAGAGAGGGGGAGAGGGGCACCATAATACTGTACTGCAATGATTACTGGAGGAGGAGAGAGGACAAGGAGGAGAGAAATAGGAGGAGAGAATAAGGAGAGAACAAGAAGGAGAGAGCAAGGAGAGAATAAGAAGGAGAGAACAAATAAAGAATAAAAAGGAGAGAACAAGAATGAGAGAACAAGAATGAGAGAACAAGGAGGAGAGAACAAGAATGAGAGAACAAGATTGAGAGAACAAGGAGGAGAGAATAAGGAGAGAACAACAATGAGAGAACAAATAGCGAATAAGAATGAGAGAACAAGGATGAGAGAACAAGAATGAGAGAACAAGGAGGAGAGAACTAGGAGGAGAGAATAAGGAGAGAACAAGAATGAGAGAACAAGGAGAGAATAAAAAGGAGAGAACAAGGATGAGAGAACAAATAGAGAATAAAAAGGAGAGAACAAGAATGAGAGAACAAGAATGAGAGAACAAGGAGGAGAGAACAAGGAGGAGAGAACAAGATTGAGAGAACAAGAATGAGAGAACAAATAGAGAATAAAAAGGAGAGAACAAGAATGAGAGAACAAGGAGGAGAGAACAAGGAGGAGAGAACAAGGAGGAGAGAACAAATAGAGAATAAAAAGGAGAGAACAAGAATGAGAGAACAAGGATGAGAGAACAAATAGAGAACAAGAAGAAGAGAACAACAAGGAGGAGGAAAAGAAGGAAAGGAGGCAAGGTGATTACAAAGGAGGAAAAGGATTACAAAGGAGGGAAAAAAGGAAAGAGGACAAACAGTTTAGTAAAAGTTTAAAAGGCAATAAAAGGGATGCAGTAGATTTTTTTTTCTGTCTATCTTATTTTTGATTATTTTTTTTCTCTTATTTGTTATCGTATTTTATCTTATTTTTATCTACATATATTTATTAGCTATGTTGTATGTGTGTGTGTGTGTGTGTGTGTATGTGTGTGTGTGTGTGTGTGTGTGTGTGTGTGTGTGTGTATAGTAGATATAACTCCCTGCATTATTTTGTCCCTCATGTAAGTGCTATATAATTTCTAGTTTCTATATAACATTTAAACAATATATATTTTTTGTGATACACCATAACACTGGCTCACTACACACACAACACAGCAATAAAATACTGATATTACTTAATCCATCACCCTACGTTCTGAATCCCTTTTCATTAACGAGGGACTATATTGCCCATGACTCTTACTCTCTCTCTATATATATATTTTTATAGTAAGAGTCTGGTGGCAATACGTCTGCAACATGAGTATATGAATCATAGGATAGCATGACGCCTGACCTGACCTGCCCTGACCTGACCTGCACTCACTGATAGCATATTACACCTACAGGGGTATTACTGTAAATAAATTAATGTTTTTCTTTCGTTGGCTAGAAAAGGTTATGACGGAAAAACGGCCCTGACTGACTGTAGGAAATTAAGTTAATGGAAGTATTGTAGTCTACTGAGAGAGAGAGAGAGAGAGAGAGAGAGAGAGAGAGAGAGAGAGAGAGAGAGAGAGAGAGAGAGAGAGAGAGAGAGAGAGAGAGAGAGAGAGAGAGAGAGAGAGAGAGAGAGAGAGAGAGAGAGAGAGAGAGAGAGAGAGAGAGAGAGAGAGAGAGAGAGAGAGAGAGCGAGAGCGAGAGCGAGAGAGAGAGAGAGAGAGAGAGAGAGAGAGAGGAGAGAGAGAGAGAGAGAGAGAGAGAGAGAATGAGAGAAAGAATGAGAGAAAGAAAGAAAGAAAGAAAAATAGAGAAAGAAAGAACGAAAGAAAGAAAGAAAAAAAAATAGAGAGAAAGAAAGAAAGAAAGAAAGAAAGGAAGAGAGAAAGAAAGAAAAAAAAATAGAGAGAAATAAATAAAAAAAGAAAGAAAAAGACAGAGAGAGATTCATATTACAAAGGTGTTGCATTAGAAGACAAAACAAAGTAGCCTAACATATACATGAACTGTTGGGAAGATCATACCACAAGACTAGTACCCAAGAACGATGAGTTGCATGAATGGCAAACAACAATCAGAGAGACAGACAGACAGACAGAGAGACAGAATAAGAATTGATGAATAGCCACATTCCACGAGACAGACGAAGAGCTAGACAAAGAGGTTCATGAATAGAGAAAGAAAGGCGGCAAGGAGGAGGGGAGAAGAAGGAGGAGGAAGGGAAGGAGGTCTGTAAGGAAGGGGGAGGAGGAGGGGAAGGAGTCAGGAGGAGGAGGAGGAAGGGAAGGAGTCCGGAGGAAGAGTAAGGGAAGGAGTCAGGAGGAAGAGTAAGGGAAGGAGTCAGGAGGAAGAGTAAGGGAAGGAGTCAGGAGAAAGAGTAGGAAGGGAAGGAGTCCGGAGGAAGAGTAAGGGAAGGAGTCAGGAGGAAGAGTAAGGGAAGGAGTCAGGAGAAAGAGTAGGAAGGGAAGGAGTCGGAGGAAGAGTAAGGGAAGGAGTCAGGAGGAAGAGTAAGGGAAGGAGTCCGGAGGAAGAGTAAGGGAAGGAGTCCGGAGGAAGAGTAAGGGAAGGAGTCAGGAGGAAGAGTAAGGGAAGGAGTCAGGAGGAAGAGTAAGGGAAGGAGTCAGGAGGAAGAGAAGGGAAGGAGTCCGGAGGAAGAGTAGGGAAGGAGTCAGGAGAAGAGTAGGAAGGGAAGGAGTCCGGAGGAAGAGTAAGGGAAGGAGTCGGAGGCAAGAGGAAGGGAAGGAGTCGGAGGAAGGAAGGGAAGGAGTCCGGAGGAAGAGTAAGGGAAGGAGTCCGGAGGAAGAGTAAGGGAAGGAGTCCGGAGGAAGAGTAAGGGAAGGAGTCGGAGGAAGAGTAAGGGAAGGAGTCCGGAGGAAGAGTAAGGGAAGGAGTCCGGAGGAAGAGTAAGGGAAGGAGTCCAGGAGGAAGAGTAAGGGAAGGAGTCAGGAGGAAGAGTAAGGGAAGGAGTCAGGAGGAAGAGTAGGGAAGGAGTCAGGAGGAAGAGGAAGGGAAGGAGTCAGGAGGAAGAGTAAGGGAAGGAGTCGAGGAAGAGGAAGGGAAGGAGTCGGAGGAAGAGTAAGGGAAGGAGTCAGGAGAAGAGAGTAGGAAGGGAAGGAGTCCGGAGGAAGAGTAAGGGAAGGAGTCAGGAGGAAGAGTAGGAAGGGAAGGAGTCAGGAGGAAGAGTAAGGGAAGGAGTCAGGAGGAAGAGTAAGGGAAGGAGTCAGGAGGAAGAGTAAGGGAAGGAGTCAGGAGGAAGAGTAGGAAGGGAAGGAGTCCGGAGGAAGAGTAAGGGAAGGAGTCAGGAGGAAGAGTAAGGGAAGGAGTCAGGAGGAAGAGGAAGGGAAGGAGTCAGGAGGAAGAGGAAGGGAAGGAGTCAGGAGGAAGAGGAAGGGAAGGAGTCAGGAGGAAGAGGAAGGGAAGGAGTCAGGGAAGGAAGAGTCAGGAGGAAAAGGAAGGGAAGGAGTCAGGAAGGAAGGAGGTCAGGGAAGGAGTCAGGAGGAAGAGGAAGGGAAGGAGTCAGGAGGAAGAGGAAGGGAAGGAGTCAGGAGGAAGAGGAAGGGAAGGAGTCAGGAGGAAGAGGAAGGAAGGAGTCAGGAGGAGAGGAGGGAAGGAGTCAGAGGAGAAAGGAAGGAGTCAGGAGGAAGAGGAAGGGAAGGAGTCAGGAGGAAGGAGGAAGGGAAGGAGTCAGGAGGAAGGGAAGGGAAGGAGTCAGGAGGAAGAGGAAGGGAAGGAGTCAGGAGGAAGAGGAAGGGAAGGAGTCAGGAGGAAGAGGAAGGGAAGGAGTCAGGAGGAAGAGGAAGGGAAGGAGTCAGGAGGAAGAGGAAGGGAAGGAGTCAGGAGGAAGAGGAAGGGAAGGAGTCAGGAGGAGAGAGGAAGGAGCAGGAGGAAGGAAGGAGGAGGAGGAGGAGGAGGAAGGGAAGGAGTCAGGAGGAGGAGGAAGGGAAGGAGGTCTGTGAGGGAGAGGAAGGGAAGGAGTCAGGAGGAAGAGTAAGGGAAGGAGGTCTGTAAGGAGGAGGAAGGGAAGGCGGGAAGGAAGGAGGAGGAGGAGGAGGAGGAGGAGGAGGAGGAAGGGAAGGAGGTCTGTGAGGGAAGGGTCAAGGCAGGACAGAGAGAATAGAGGGACACTCGATCGCCTCACCTTTTGTCCTCGGTGGTGTCCGGGCAGCAGCCGTTCATGAGGTGGTTGGGCGTCCACTTGATGACCAGGCCCTCAGTGGTCTGGTGCAGGGACATGTACCCCGGCATGGCCTCCATCTGCTCCTTCTGCGACACACAGACATAAGAACATAAGAAAATACGGAAGCTACAAGAGGCTGGGAGACCTACACGTGGTAGTTCCTGTTACTTAACACTACCTACATCCACCTTTCATCCCCATCCATTAAATTATCTAGCCTCTTTTTAAAGTTCCCAGACAGACAAAGGTGGGTGACCAAAGATAGTATATAGAGGATACTATACGTATATATCATCCTTGTGAGTGACTGACGCCCTCGACACCTAATGGACACACATGCGACTTTTTATTTACGTGTTTGGTTCATATTTAAAAGGTATATTCATATTCCTCACACTTTCAGAAATGTTATAGAATTGTTTGAGTTTCAAGAGGAAATTTGAAACCTAGGCAACGTTCCCACTTCATTATTTTGTGTTTGGTGTCAAGCGACGTAACCTAGAGAGGAGACGGCGGCGGCGGCGGCGGGGTGGCGGTGGCCTGTAGTATAGGGGAGAGCGGGGCAGGTTGCATCGAGGGTAGGTTGCATCATTGCCTCTAACTCGCATGTTATCACACGTACTACACCGTCTTAATACTACTACTACTACTACTACTACTACTATAAACTACTACTACTACAACTACAACAATAATAATAATAAAAAAAAGTTAATGCGAGTTAGAGGCAATGATGCAACCTCTCAGATGATGCTCTCCCCTATTCTCTAGTAGTCCACTTTTTTTAACGAGGCGAAAATTCCATTCTATCTTAAGGTCTCATGCTTAAAATTATGCCTCTGTTTACCTGATAATATGGTTAACTATGATAAAATACAACTGAAATTAAGAAGAACCGTAGTATTCTCTTCTCCTGGCATCAAATATCAGTCAAGTGAGCAGCAAGGGGGCAGGATTTTTTGCCTCGTCAAAAAAACAGAGTATAGCCTACCGTAGATAACAGTAAAGTCGCCACCTGCAGTGATGTCGCCAGCCACCATATATTTCGAATTATAGCATCACTACTGATTTTTATGTGCCACTGAAGATGGTACACAGTAGTTTATATCATGACTGTATAATCTACCCTGTTTCAGCGTTGTTTTATGCTTTGTATCTGCAAGTATAGACGGTTTCAAATTTCGCTACGCATTTTTTTTTCGGGCGACGACGACAGCGGTACGACACTCAGTAAATAAACACTAGATGGCGACTTCACTGTTGGTAGCCACTTTCTAGATATTTTTGTAATTTGTTCATTTATAGCCATAATATAACACAGATGAAGACACAAAATGACACACACTCTCCAGATAGCCCCTTCTAACTTTCCTGAAATCATGGATGTAGAAATGTAAGTATTAACGCCACCACACGTCTGTAAACAGAAAAAAAAGTTGTCCTGGCGACTTAACTGTTATCTACGGTAGGTACTCACGGGCTGCACATGGACGTTGTTCTTGCCGTAGAGCAGCGTGGCCTTGTTGTTCTGGTGCAGGCTCTCCACGTAGTCCCGGGCGTTGAGGGGCGCGCTGCGGGGCGGCCCCACGCCCACGTCCTCGCTGGTGCAGCTCACGGGCTTACGGTACTGCAAGGCAAGACGTTAATTACTGCGGGAAGCATGTTGGCTGAATATAAGAACATGAGAACAGAAGGAAGAGGAACATAAGAACATAATAAAATAAGGAAGCTACAAGAGGCCGCGAGACATAAGAACATAAGACCATAAGAATATAAGGAAGCTACAAGAGACCGCGAGACATAAGAACATAAGACCATAAGAATATAAGGAAGCTACAAGAGACCGCGAGACATAAGAACATAAGACCATAAGAAAATAAGGAAGCTACAAGAGGCCGCGAGACATAAGAACATAAGAGCATAAGAAAATAAGGAAGCTACAAGAGGCCGCGAGACATAAGAACATAAGAACATAAGAAAATAAGGAAGCTACAAGAGGCCGCGAGACCTACAGGTGGTAGTTCCTGTTACTTAATAGTTTTAACACTACCTACATCCACCTTTCATCCCCATCCATGAAATTATCTAGCCTCCTTTTAAAGCTCCCTAATGACTCCGCACTAACTACCTAACGACTGAGTCCATTCCAATCATTTACCACCCTATTTATGAACCAGTTTTTCTCTATTTCCTTTTTAAATCTACGCTTTTCCAGTTTTCCAGCAATATTCATGAAGCTTTGGGACAACACAGAACACAGGTAGCGCGTGTGGGTGGCGTGTGGGGTGAGGGAGGGCGTGTGGGAGGGCGTGGCGCTGGGTGGAGGTGAAGGCGTGTGTGCATGTGTGTGTGTGTGTGTAATGGGGGGGGGGGGAGTAAAGGAGAGAGGGGGGGGGCAGGACCATCATATTTTGGACACAGGTTAAGAAAGGCAAGATATATATTTGGTATTTAAAGCAGACTTGAAATTTGATCATGTTAAGATTTATAAAGATGGAATGTTATACTCTCTCTCTCTCTCTCTCTCTCTCTCTCTCTCTCTCTCTCTGTGTGTGTGTGTGTGTGTGTGTGTGTGTGTGTGTGTGTGTGTGTGTGTGTGTGTGTGTGTGCGTGTTGTCCTTAGTGACAGGAGGATGGAGGGCAGTCGATAGCGAGGCGCTGTTATGACCTTTGTGTCTGTCACGGCGAGAGGGTGTCGGCTGAATAATAATAACAATGTTACGCGACCATTTTTACCACCAACGGGCGAGGACCAACCAACACAGCCCTCCAGAATGTGCACGGCCAACCACCTCAACCCCTCAAAGAAAAAATAGCCTACAGGCGCTATAGGCTACAACGTAAAAAGAAGAGAAAAAAAACGAAGCTCCATCTAGTAAGGCCGCGAATGCAATGCCTGGGGGCGACGTAGCATGGACGTTATAATGAATACATCAAGTCAGCGTGAACGTTAATGAGATGGTGTCCGTTTTGATGCTGGCGACGCGTAATCAAGGAGGAATACAATACGCGCGAGGAAACAGGATGGATGCGATCTCTGTTAATATCATGGAGAGAACAAAGGTTATACAAGATTAATAGACATACTATCATTATTCATACTATTATTACATACCATTATTCACTACTATTATTCATACTATGCATTGTCATATTAAAAATCTATATCTCTTGGGTTAAAAGACCAACAAGTGATAATCTCGATACTGCCGCCAAAACAACACAAAACACAGACAAAATCTAAATATAGTCGTGCTTCTGTTCTCAAGGTTGTAATGTTATTGAAAGAAGTTGTACAGTAGGCTACACACTTCTTTATTTTTTGCCCTTGGCCGGTCCTTTGTGATTTCAAAACCCCACCTTAATTAAAGAATTCCTAAGCATGTTTATAGATAGTGATTAAACGTGTACATGTAGTACATAAGAACATAAGAAAATAAGGAAGCTACAAGAGGCCGTGAGAGAGAGAGAGAGAGAGAGAGAGATAGAGAGAGAGAGAGAGAGAGAGAGAGAGAGAGAGAGAGAGAGAGAGAGAGAGAGAGAGAGAGAGAGAGAGAGAGAGAGAGAGAGAGAGAGAGAGAGAGAGAGAGAGAGAGAGAGTATCAAATATATTCCTCTGCTTTAGAAATTTGACACGATACAACTTATATTCCTATTTGTTTTCTTTTTCTTAAGTCTTTTCCTATTTCTCTTCTTTATTATATGTCTTTTTTTTTTCTTTTAGTCTACCTAACTAAATCAACTTTTCTTTTTTTAGAATCATGAAGCGTTTACCCATTCAACATTCAATCAGCTGTCCATTGAGTTCATTCAGGAATCATTTAATACTTCAATAAGAGGTTTAGACGTTATCAGTTCAATGACTCTTTATCACCGTTCGCTTTCATGGACTCAAAAGTGTTTCTACGCGTTGGAATTTTTTTTATGATGTTCCAAAATAATGTATCACGAAACTAGAGCGTCGTCTATAATTATCGACAGCTTTAGACCATAGTTTACCCTAGGGAGGTTAAGTGTCTTGAAAATAAGGATATTCCAAAATAATATATCACGAAACTAGAGCGTCGTCTAAAATTATCGACAGTTTTAGACCATAGTTTACCCTAGGGAGGTTAAAGGCGTTTTCTGCGGGGGATTTTTGGTTGCAAACGGGAAATTTTCGGTTGCAAACGGTCACAACAACAACAACAAATGTTTGCGGGTCGGGCCAATCATCTTCCCTGGATGGTTGAACAGGGATCGAAATTTGAGCAACCGAAATTTTTTTGATTGCTTTCGGTTGCAATCAGGATCCCCGCAGAAAACGCCTTAAGTGTCTTGAAAATAATGATATTCCAAAATAATATATATCGAAACTAGAGCGTCGTCTATAATTATCGACAGTTTTAGACCATAGTTTACCCTAGCAATTCGAGAGAGAAGAGAGAGAGAGAGAGAGAGAGAGAGAGAGAGAGAGAGAGAGAGAGGAGAGAGAGAGAGAGAGAGAGAGAGAGAGAGAGAAGAGAGAGAGTGTGGGGTGTGTGTTTTGTAGCCCTCAAGTGCATCAGGGAGGTCAGGTCAGGATATATATATAGGACGAGGGACAGATGGAAAGGTCACATAACAACACACACACACACACACACACACACACACACACACACACACACACGTTAATAAGCGTCTTGAAAATAATGATATTCCAAAATAATATATAGCGAAACTAGAGCGTCGTCTATAATTATCGACAGCTTTAGACCATAGTTTACCCTAGGGAGGTGAAGTGTCTTGAAAATAATGATATTCCAAAATAATATATAGCGAAACTAGAGCGTCGTCTATAATTATCGACAGCTTTAGACCATAGTTTACCCTAGGGAGGTGAAGTGTCTTGAAAATAATGATATTCCAAAATAATATATCACGAAACAACGTGCAAAGAAATAAGAAATATAAAATAAATGACTAAATCTTTGAAGTTTTCCATATCAGTTTCAACGAGAATTGCTCAAACTTGTATAAATAAGTGGCGTGGGAGGATGAAGGCATTTGCGAAACGAGAAATAAATTAAAGCACTCGTTATTTTGACTTTACACCGAAGCTTTGATGATGTCGCCGACACAAAACACTTTCCCGCCGATTAAAAGAAGTGTTGTGTTCCATATGCATCGCGTGGGTGAGCGGGCAACCCACGTGAAGAGGCGAACTAAAGGCGACGAGACAACACGACGGGAAGATCAGAATTTCATGGGATCGAGAAGGAACAGTGGGAGTTGAGGAGTAAATATTTAACTATAGTGTGAGAAGAGAGAGAGAGAGAGAGAGAGAGAGAGAGAGAGAGAGAGAGAGAGAGAGAGAGAGAGAGAGAGAGAGAGGAGAGAGAGAGAGAGAGAGAGAGAGAGGAGAGAGAGAGAGAGAGAGAGAGGAGAGAGAGAGAGAGAGAGAGAGAGAGAGAGAGAGAGAGAGAGAGAGAGAGAGAGAGAAGAGAGGAGAGAGAGAGAGAGAGGAGAGAGAGAGAGAGAGAGAGAGAGAGAGAGAGAGAGAGAGAGAGAGAGAGAGAGCGAGAGCGAGGAGAGAGAGAGAGAGAGAGAGAGAGAGTGTGTTATGTAGCCCAAGTGCATCAGGAGGTCAGGTCAGGATATATAGGGACGGACGGGACAGATAGGAAAGGTCACAAAAAACACACAAAAAAACACACAACAACCACAACACACACACACATACAATTTCAACAGTCTATCTAAAAACGTAAGTCATGACTGTGTATGATGTGTGTGTGGTATACGCGATATACATAAACACAAACACATAACTAACAACACAACTTACTTTAGATTTCCCTCCTTGAGTTG